>SKCR01023700.1:1200000-1800000 GCA_019454045.1 Zanthoxylum bungeanum
GAACAAGCCGGGAATGGCAATCCAAGAATGGAGCAGAGTTCAAGAATGAACAAGCCGGAAATGACACTCCAGGAATGGAAATACAGTTAGAAACGAACAAGCCGGGGATGGCACTCCAAGAATGGAAGCATGGTTCGGAAATGGACCACTCTATTATCAACAACGGTTTGGAAATGAACCACTCTCATATCATGGAAATTGACTATCTCTCATCAGCAACGGATCGAAATGGACCATCATCTCATCACTTGCCGAAAATGGCACTCCGAAAATGGAGCATGGTTCGAAAATAGACTACTTTCACATCTCACCGAAGTGGCACTCCAAGAATGGAAGCACGGTTCGAGAATGAACCACCTTACAGTAACGGTTCGGGAATGAACCACCTCACGATAACAGTTCAGGAATGAACAACTTACAGTAACAGTTCGGGAATGGACCACCTTACAGTAACGGTTCAGGAAGAAAGCCTGCATTCAGCTCAGTACGGGAATAAAGCCCACATTCAGTACAGTTCAGGAAGAAAGCCTACAAACTCGGGAATAAAGCCCACATTCAGTACAGTTCGGGGACAAAGCCCATAGTTAACACAGTCAGTGAACAAAGCTCACCCTCATCTCAATGCAGTTCGGAATAAAGCCCACAGTCCAAACAATAGGGGAATATAGCCCTATCTCTCAACAGCTCGGGAATAAAGCCCAGGGGAATAAAGCATCATTCAACACAGTTCGGGAACAAAGCCCAGGGGAATAAAAGCCTCATGTCAGTATACTTTGAGAACAAAGCTCAAGAGGAAGAAAACCTCATATCAGTATAGTTTGAGAACAAAGCTCGGAGGAATAAAGCCTCATCTCAACAGTTCGGGAATAAAGCTCGGGAGGAATAAAGCCTCATCTCAACAGTTCGGGAATAAAGCTCGGGAGGAATAAAGCCTCATCTCAACACAGTTCGAGAATAAATAAGCCGGGAATGGCAATCCAAGAATGGAGCAGAGTTCAAGAATGAACAAGTCGGGAATGGCACTCCAAGAATGGAAGCACAGTTCGGGAATGGACCAACTTACAGTAACAGTTCGGGGATGGACACCTTACGGTAACGGTTCGGGAATGGACCACATCACAACACGGTTCAGGAATGAACCAGGGGTCGCAGCACCTCACCACCAAATCAACTCAACTCAACACATGGTAAGTCACGGCAGCTGGCGAGCCAGGTAAGTGAAAATGCATTGCATAAACTTTGATAGGATTGTCACTGTTGCACATTACACAAGTCCCATCAAAGTGGGGGCGACTGTAGGCACTGCATTTTTACACATAAGTCCCTATGATGAGTCTCATTTTGGAGACACTACCTTTAAGAGTCACGGAGGTCACGGGAAACGGACATCGAAATGGAAATTCAGAATAAAACAAGGTTCACTGTTTTCGTTAGTGCTGCGTTCGTGTTTACGTTCGAACGTCAAAACGGATTGCGGGCGTTCGTGCCGCGTTCGAGGAAGCGTTCGAACGGTGTCGGTAATTCTGGTTTTGCTGCTAGCCTCACATCCAGCCCAATTAGCCCCCCAAAGCCCATAAAACACATCCCAATTTAAATAAATAAATATTAATTAAAACATTAACTACATAAGATAATAATTAAATTAATTAAATAATTAAATAAAACATATACCAAACATAAAATAAACAATTACCAACTTAAACTAAAATCATGCCTAAATTAAACAAATCACATACTAAATCAAAAATATAATCATACCAAGTTAAAATCAATCAACCAATATATTATTCCTAACTTAAAATATTGTATTCCTAAACCAAGCCAATCAAATATTCAACCTTCCCTATCTAGCCAAGATTTGTCCCCCCTCAGTCTTTGACTTCCCTTATCCAACACCAAATCAAATCCCTCTTTAATTAGCCAAATCTCTTTCCTTGTCAAGCCTAACCATTTGCCTATAAAAAGAACCCTTCACCAACCTTCTCAACCCTAGCTAGTCCCTAGTCCCTAGCTCATACACAACACACATAAAAATTACAGGAAGAACACACCCAAAAAGAGTAAGCAAAAGATAAAGAGAGGGACGGCAGCGAAACCACAAGGAACAGTAGAAAAAGACGGAGAACGGCGACTCAAAACAGTAAGACAACGAACGAGAACAGTGGAACCAGTGAACGGGAGAGTTGCGGAGCATCCACCCTTCCGACGATCGTGTACCGTACATCCGAGAGGTATTTAAAAGGTTAGACCTGAGGGTACCTTTTCATTATTATATTCGTTTTTTTTTGTTATTATTATTGAATTCTATTCGCATGAGAGTCATTTATGGATGCATGTGGTGGCTTGAATGAAATGGAAGAGTGTCGTCTCTTGTGGTATATAGGATGGAAACCCAGACGTAAATTCCGTAGCCGAATCCGAATGGACGGTAGTGCGGTCTGTACTTGGGATACAACTCCACGTACCACTTGAGTAAATGGCACCTTCTCTTGTTTTGTGTTGCTTTTATTTATTTATTTTTCGTCACTTAAATTCTGCATGTTGCTTATTTATGCATGACTCAATCGAGCGCATGGGCTTAGTAAGTGGAATGAAAGATCCCCTATGGGGAGGGGTTAAAGCCCTTACCACGATGCTTTGCCGCGCCGGTTGATGTGTGTTCGGTTGGATGCAAGACACATCAATCGGACATACTTAGAATAATATGATCGTCTTTATGTTTGTATGCATGATGTGATGTGACGCGCATGGGCTTAGTATGTTGGTCTAAAGGTCCTCTCTTTGAGAGATCAAGAGCCCCAAAAGGCCACCTTTACGGCAGTACTTCGCCGCGCCCATTTATTTTGTTGTTTATGTATTGCGTCCCATTTCATGCATCAGGTCTGTTCCCGTTCGAACGCGTTTACGAACGCAACTCGAACGCGCATGCATTTTTGCCTTATCATGCATCAGGTCTCATTTCCGTTCGAACGCGTTACAAACGCCATACGAACGCGAGCATTCTATTTCATTTCCGTTCGAACGCGTTAACGAACGCTACTCGAACGTGAGCATTCTGTTTCATTTCCGTTCGAACGCGTTTACGAACGCTATACGAACGTGAACACACTGAACTGAGTCTGTCTTATCATATTCATGCATAATTGCCTCTTGGTTGATCTTTCTTGTGTTATATAGCCAACCGTATTATTTGTATCCCTGCATTTATCCATTCTATGTGTTCTTGGGATTGTATTCAAGCATGATTAGGCTGTTAGCATATTATTTGGTTAATAGGTTCATGAGATAGTACTCAAGCATGATTAGGTTGTTCTTAGTTTTCCATACCATAGGATTGAAATATGTTCACGAGATTGCCATGTGATGTTGCATGTTGTGATGAACTTGTTGATACATGCATATGATACTAGAAGCATGATATTTTTGGAAGTAAATGTTATTTATGCCTGGTTAAATTATTACATAAATCCTTTCATTACAAGTGACATAAGTAAGGGAACATTCCGAACCCAACGGTTTGAGGTCTTCCCTTGCGAGGGGTGAGTGCGGCCTTAAATCTTTGTCCCGGTTCACACCGGGTGGCGACTCCATGTTATTTCGTACTTCCCAACTAGTGCCGCGAGCCTAGAACGGCGTTGCCCAGGTCCTGTTGTCTACAACGACATATGCTAGTCTTTAAGTTATAGGAATTCGATCGTATTCCCAAACCAACGATTATGAATATATATACTTTAAGAATAGTTTACAGTAATAATATTTATCTCAATGTCGGACCACCCAGTATCCAGTATTACTACAAGATTATTCTAAGGTTGATGTCATTCTTAGCATATCTATACATCAATCTAATACACATAATGAAAATATCATTAATGAGGTATGAAATGAAAAGGTAATTATTTTATTAATAAATAATAAAATGTACAATTCGGATTGGCGTTCCAAACACTAACTCCAACAGATTTATCATGGTGAGCATTATAATTCTCAATCACAGTTTATTGATTCCGGTGAATGGAGTATTAGTTACAATCAATCTACAAATGATGAGATAATTGATGATTTGTGCAACTTACAAGGTCCACAAGTCGATCATAGTGTTGGCGGTGACATACCAGTGTTAGATGAAAATTATCAAAATTTATTTAGCCAACTACTTGAGGAGACACAAAAAAAAAACCATTTGAATGTGTTGTGATGTCGATCTTGAATTTCGTTGTGAAACTATTGCACATTCAAGTGATGAATAAAATGACCAACAAATGTATTGATATGATGCTAGACTTACTTGGCCAAATGTTACCTATTTGGAAATATGTATAATTCTTACAACATGTCGCTATTAATTGTTATACAGTACAACTTACCTCAATGGAAATGTATGAAGGATTTGTTCATGTTTATCTTATTGTTTATCCACGTTTCCCTGATAAAGATATGAATATTTACCTTTCGATGCTAAAAGTAAAAATAAATAAATTTTTTATTAAGTAAAAAAATATTTGGAGTCGAAAATATTTGTCGCCAAATACGTGCTTTAGTGTCGAAAAATGTTTTGACGCTAAAGGTTTCAATTATAGCGTCGAAAAAGATTTGACACATAATGTTGTACTTTAACATCGAAAGTATAGTTTCGTAGCTAATAGTTTTTCTCGTCCACGTATTAGCGTCGAAATTTAGTGTCGAAAATATTCGACGCTAATATCCTTTAGCGTCAAAATATCTTCTTTTAGCATCAATATTTTTCGACGCTAAATACCTTATTTTTATAGTGATTCCAAATCTATCCCCTGCCATTTACAAAGAAACATTTATTATGTATAAGTTAGCTTTGAAGAGAACCACCCTAGCTCAAAACTAATAGGTAGAATTTCGGTAAATATATATATATAATATATATATATATATATATATAATATATATATATAATATATATATATATATAAAACAAAAAAATATCGAGATATTTTTAACACCCAATCTCCATAAAAAATATCGAGATGTTCTTGATATGAGATATTTGTTTGGAATGTTTATCAAATGCATAAGCCTGCCTCATTAAGGTCGCAAAGTATATGATTACTTAACTAGTTGTCAAATGTAATATATGTTAGAATGTATGTTCTAAAACATGTTGTGGATGTTATGATTTAAGGGGTAATATTTTATAATACAGTTTATTATTTATCAATAAAAGATATTCAATTTCTACACATCGTTAATCCAAAAAATATTTGTGATTATGAGAGTCAACGATATTTATACGAATAAGTCTCAAATTAAGTTCTTGGTAAAACATGATTATTATACAAGACAGTAATATATCACTCGACCAATATTATTGTATGTCGCATAAATTATAATTTGATGTTAATGGAATGGATCATGAGTCTCATATCATAATGACACAAACGATAAATATTTTCATTAGTAGAATGAATTATCGAACACGATTACAAAAACATAAGATCAAATGGTAATATTATCTAAAGTCTTTGAGCTTCGTAATAATACAGTAGTGCCATTATAAACTCTGACATGATATCACATGTTGACTTGTACGGTAGTACTCATAGTTTACTACTATATCATCATTCGACTAGTCACGTCATATGTTAGATGATCTTGAGCTAATAACGTACGAAGTCATGTGTGCTTCAAAAAGTGATATACGAGATATCAAATCCACAATATTGAGTTTTGAAAATTTCAAGTGGTAAGGATTTGATCTAACCATAATCTCAAACTCGATAAGGAACATAAATATAGGAATGAATGAGATGACATGCTCGAAGTGTGTTCTAATAGATTCATATGTTTTCTCACTTCATTCATCAACTGGGGTCATTGCATGTTACTAGCGTTTACTTATGGTCTATGAGATATCATATCAAAAAATATCAAAGAGTTAATATCATCTCACTGCTAATCGATAATGAATATAGGTCAGTCACACAAATATAATTATCGTCTATGTTATAAATTCAATGATGTTTATAAGAAGTTAATAAATTATTATTTTGGCAATTAATATGAAAATTAGATTTTAAATTAAAATATAATTTCCTAATAAGATTATGACATTCATAATATTTCAGAAATATTAATTTGATTAATAAATTCGAAATATAAAATTTATATTTAATTATTTAAATAAATTTTTGATATTTATATCTAATAAATTAAATTAAATTAAATATAATTTTGATTAATTATTAATTAAAAATAAGTAAGTTAAAATTATTTAATAGTTAATTAATTATTGAGCCGAAATAATATTTAATCTATTGTGCTTTAATTTAGTAGGTCAGTACCCTATTTAGTTAAGTCTTAATTTAGATTAAATGAGAAAATCTTATTTAGTTAAGTTTTCTAATTCAGTTTGGGAAATTTTTTTAAAGAGACCATATTTGATTTGGAGAGATATTGGATTATCATTGTTATATTATGATACAAACAAATCAATCCACAATATATTTAAAGAATGAAAATTCGACCAAGGGGTAGAGCTTCTCCTTTGGCCGAAATTTCTCTCTCTTTCTCTCTCACTCTTAGTTTGTTCCAAGTTGTTATAAGATTAATTCCAATAACATTTGTTTCTTAGATCTTGAATCTATACTTCAACCATCTAAGACATAAAACTGTTTTCTTTGTTCTCAAAGTGAGAGCAATTTATTTGTAAAAGAGTTATAGTGTATCAACTAGAGGTGTAACTAGGGGTGTTCGCGGTGTGGTTCGGGGTGGTTTTTTCGTTTTTTACTTCAAACCGCGCGGGTTGGCGGTTTGGGAAATTAGAAAACAAAACCGCAAATTTGATAAGGAAAACTGCGGCGGTTCGGGTTGGCGGTTTAGCGGTTTGGGCGATTCGGGTCGGCGGTTTGGATTATAACTTTTTAAAGAAAATTTTGTGTGTTTTCACATTATAATTGAAGAAAAAATTACATAATTTTCATTTATTCATTACATATTGTTATATGATCATTAAATATCTTAATTTTTATAGTTAAAAAAGAAGAAAAATATAAAATAATATTTAATTTGAACGCGGGTCGGCGGTTTAGGCGGTTCGGGTCGCGGTTCGAGTCAAAATTTGCGGTTTGGGCGGTTCGCGGTTTGACATGGGTCAAAACCGCACACCGACCCGAAATTTGCGGTTCGATTCGGTGCGGTTCAAAATCATTTTTAATATTTTTCAAACCGCGCGGTTCGATTCGGTTCGGTGCGGTTCGCGGTTTGACCCGAAATTGTGTTCACCCCTAGGTGTAACGAAATTTCAAGAAAGGCTCAAGAAAAGAAAAATACATTCATGTATGTTTTTTGATTGCTGAATTTATTTATGTTGATAAAATAAATATAAGTGGCATGTTTGTTTAAATTAATTGAGATTAATTTATTAGCGTAATTTGTTTATATCAATAACGAGATAATTATGATCCTTAAAATAATTTTGGAATAAAATTTTAAATTACACTCACATGAGTGTTTCCACGCTAATCCCAAAATTTTATAATATATTTTCTAAATCCATTAAGTGTACATGCATATGCAATTGTAATTACATAAAATTAATGTTGTTAAAAAAATAAATTGAAAATGAAGTAAAAATAAGCTTGTCAGTGAAGTTGATTTTACTTTCAAATTGCAAGGACTCTTGTCAAAATCAACGAGGCAAGTGGTGACGCATCTTTTTACCATTCGAATCTTGTAGTGCATTTTAAGAATAAAAAGACTACGACGTGCTTCCTAAAGCTAAAAGAACTCCGGGACTTGCAATAATTTAGCTTTCTTTATTCAATAAATTTATATAATAAAATATGATTTTATTTTTTATTTTTTATTTTAAAAAAAAAAAAGGAAAAGGAAAAGAAAAGGAAAAGTCGATGATGGATTTTTAAATTCAAAAAGAAAAAGTGATCCACAACATGATAAATGCTTCATATATTCTTTTGACCATTTTCCGTACAAAAATTAAGATTGAAATTGAATTTGTATCAATTATCAAATCAATAATCATGAGATAAATAAGAATTATATTGAATAAATTATAATAAATAATTTAGTATTTAGTATTGAATTAATTATACTTGTACAATAATTAACAACTCTCCATTTAAAGTTTTTTTTGGACTGAAATTGTTACCCATAGGCCAATGAAAATTCTAAAACATAATAAAATTATAATATTATACATGTAACAATCCAACATTATATCATCACATGTATTAAAATATTAAAGTAATTAAATTATATATCTTTTATTTATTTATAAATGATACCACGTCATTCATAATCATATTGTAACAAAGAATTACTCATACGACATAATCAACACTCGAGATGACTGCATTCTTATAAACTTCCATTGCTTTTATTTAGTAACAAAATTCTATTTCATAAAATAAAAATAAATAAATAAATGTAAATCTTTGATTTTGAAATAAACAAAAGATAAAAAGACTGTCCCCAATGAATATGATTTTGGGGGGTAGGACTTAGAATCTCACTTCGAGATCTTGGGTTCGAATCCATGAAGTGCGTTTCTTGTAAGAATTTGGAACAATCGGAGGTTTTATCTGTTTTGTTTAAGCCCGGAAGATGTGGTTTGGCGGTGACATTTCTAACGAGTAAAAGGAGATATGGAGAGAGAAAAAGACAAAGGAGATATGGAGTGAAAGGAGAATGAATAAAAGAAGAGAACAGCCTTGTCTTGCATCTAAAGAAGAGCGCAATGAAACAGGCCAAATTTCATCCAACTTGTGGGTGTGCCTTCACATTCTAACCTTGAGAGTATCTACAACAATACTCGCAAGATATATCAAAAATGAAATCTATTTTTTAATATGTAAAGATTATTATGTAGATACTATATATAATGTCAATTGATTGGTATTTATAGTAGTTTTCGTTTATGTGTATGATATTATTTTTTCCCCTCGTAAAATTAAGAAGTGTGATCATTTGAAATTTAAATACAATAATTCTAAGAGGATATTTTTGTCGTGATATTATGAAGACATTTTTTTAGTGACATTCATACTTCAAACAATTGTATATTCCAGTCACTATTTGAAACGTATAACTGCTTGAAGTATGAATGTCATTAGAATATCATTAAAAAATATCCCCATATAAATGTCAATTAAATATGATTGAAGTATGATGTATTATTAGAGATTAAAATTTTATATCACTTCATAAATTTAAGATAAGATGTGAAGTTTAAATCCCTTGAAAATGATATTAACATCAATTTGAACGGTGGATTTATTAGAAAATCAAAGAGATTTAAAACTACTAATCATAATTTATTCAAAATCAAGTAATATAAGCCCACAAGTAGCGTGACTTGATGATTTTTAAGTAGCTTTATTTAACTTTTCATTTGAGTTCGAATCTTACTGAGGTAAACAAATAAAAATAATAATTTTGGACTTTGTCACCCCTTACTATTTTAATAGAAAAAATCATGTAATATATAAAGGTTTGGGGAGTATGAGTAGCAATTTAGAAACCCGAATCATGACCCCCCAATCAAAAAAATGAGTAATTATTTAATGCAACGAAAACACGAGTGAAGTTGTATTATTAACTAATAAATAAATGACATGTATAATTCAACTACCATTTATTTAATAGAAATTTATTTAAAAAAATTATGTTTCTCATAACTTATTATAGAAAAACCCTACTTTTTAATTTATCTATCCTTTAATCTTAAGATTTTAAGTTTTATTAATTTTTCATCTATTTTTGACTAAAAATGAGTTTGACCTACTTATTTATCTATTTTTACCCTTATAAACAAAAATCCAAATTACTATTCACATGAACGGTAACTTTTCTCCTTTTTAAAAAAGGAGTGTGTAAGCCTAAATATATTTTAACCAATTATCTCCTATTTGGGAACTGCATTTTAAAGGTAATTATTTTTATTTTAAATACACACTAAATATTAAGTTTTCTTTGAGTTTTGTGTGTGCGGATGAAACCACTTATATTCATATTATGACAGTGCCTAAATAAACACACACTTTGACACATACCTAATAGGATTCATTTTGTGACTGTGGGTAAAAATACAATCATAATATGACTGAAGTCACAAATATGATTGTGCTCAATGTGTCTGTGAGTCGGTAATATGATTGAAATAACTAATGTGAATGAGGTCACAAGTATGACTGAGGGTTGACAATATGTATGATGTCACAATTGTGACTATGCTCAATGTGGCTGAGGGTCAATAATGTGACCGATGGTCGGCAATGTGACTTAAGCAACTAATTTGATTGAGGTCATAAATGTAATTGAGGGTATGTAATGTAATTGATGTTATAATTGTGACTGTGTTCAATATGATTGAGGTTCGATAATGTGATTGAGGTCATAAAAATGATTGAAACACAACCATAACTAAATTACCAGTCATCCAACTAATAGTCACACTGTGGATAAAAAAAATATGATTATGACTCAGTTTTGTGACTTAAATAAAATATTATTGTAACTGTATTCAATGTGACTGAAGGTATGCAATGTGGCTAATATAACTAATGTGACTGAAGGTAAGCACTATGACTGATACACACATAATTTAACTTTATGCGATGTATGAATGTTAAGTGTAAGAATATTTTTACAGCTTGTGATTTAGAGTCTAAATAAAAGAGATATGAATATTTGAAATAACTAGTTTGAAATTATTATTCTCTTATAAATACAACGATTTTTTTTTTTTGTGGAAACATATTGATAATGAAATTTATTTAGATCGATAATATATAATTTTGTCATTAAATATTTTATATTATGTGAGATGTTTACGTTTGAAAATAAAGTGTAAAAAATTAAAAATATACTCCACTATATATATAATTATATATATATATATATATATATATATATTTTAATTCCTCAATTTGTTAATCGTCTTGGATTAAACACAAATTTTGAAATTTAACTTGGATTAAATGCTAAAAATTCTATTATAATCGTTTTCTTAAAAAAATAAAAGTCTATTTATTTAATAATTTGTTAATATATTAACAGATAATGTCGGTTTGCATTCTAAAATTTGTTCACGAAAACAGACAAAACAATTTTGATGTAAACATATACAGTGACGCACCAGCAGTTAAAAATGTAAGCGTTTGATAAGAATGAGAACAGAGTCGGCCTTCTTTCACGGATCATGTCTTCTCTCTTCTTTTAACTTTAAAACACAAGTTCAAAATCAGTCAAAAGCCTTTGTTTTTCCTCTTCACTTTCTGTAGTAACGAAACAATTTCATTATCCATTTGCATAAATTTTATTAGCAGGAGGAGCTGCTGATTATATTATTAGATCTGGGAAATTTTTTGATTTTGATTTTGATTTTGATTTTGTTAGTTTTAATAATAATTAATGGATAAAGGGTGTGATTCAGGTGGTGAATCTAACAGAGACCAATATCTTAAACAACTCAATAAGCTCTCTCACAAGATCTCTAAATCTTCTACTACTTCTAATCCTATCATCAAGAAACCGTTTAACGCCTTTGATCATCACAATCAGCCGCCGCCTCCGCCGCCTCAGCAGCAGCAGCATCAGCCGCCGGTCTACAACATCAACAAGAACGATTTTCGAGATGTGGTTCAGAAGCTGACCGGTTCGCCGGCTCACGACCGCTTCTCAACTCCTCCGCCTATACAACACCCCAAGCCCGCCAGTTCCCGTCTCCACCGCATCCGCCCTCCTCCACTGGCGCACGTTAGCAACCGTCCCCCTCCCGTGCTATCATGCGCCGACGCCTCTTTTCTCCCGCCCGGCGCCGCCTCTGCTGGCGCAGTTAGCGGCTTCGTCCATCGGCCGGCCGCGCCGCTGTCTCCGCTCCCGCCGTTGCCTGCTGTACACGCGGCGGCCGAGTCTCCTGTTTCGGCTTACATGCGGTACCTTCAGAACTCTATCTCGTCTGCTGATCCGAACTCGAAGTCGAAGACGCCGCAATTCTCGGGATTCTCTCCGCTGGCTCCCTTAGTATCGCCCCGATGGAACAACTCCGCTGATACTTCTCAGCAGCAGCAGCAGCAGCCTCCGGCACCGGCATCACAACAGCAAATATCTCAGCCGCAGCCGCAGTTTCCATTTCCACCATCACCGCTGCCGTTCGGTTGCTTGAATTCACCGAGGTCACCGAACCCATTTCTGTTGTTTTCGCCTACATCTGGTCAGTTGAATTTGCCGCTTTCGCCAACAGTGCCGGTGCCGTTGCCCAGCCCTAGATGGAGGAGCCTTTGAGGTAAAGCAAAATAAAATTAGATAGATAAGTGTCGGTTTTAGGGGTTCAGGGTTTTAATTATCTCTTTGTTTTCCTTTTGTACATTTTTTTTCCCATGGAGTTTAGGGATTCAAATGTTCTGGTTACAAGTTTGTTGGATTAGAGGAACAAAGATAGTCTGGAACTAGATAGTTAGGGTTTATATTTTGTAAATGTTGCTATCAAATGAGAGGGGTGTGAAAAAAAGAAAGGACTTAAATTTTCTTTGCTCTTAATGGGATATGATTATTACAAATTATAACTTATATTTTTGTTGCTTTTACTCGATTTCTTTGTTTATTGCGTTTTTACTGGTGGTGGAGAAAGCTTGGTCTGGGATGAAAATTAGCTACCATTACTATATTTATGAATGAATATGAATTAGTTTTAGCCTTTTTTCATGGATATTTGGGGCTGTAAATGCTTGGATTTCCTGCGTTTTGAAGTGATAAAAGATCAATTTTATATGGAAAATTGTGGTATCCATGGCACAAGTACTTTTAGTATTGATAAATTGGTGTTCCATACATGATCCTGGATGTCTGATCAATGTTGGCAACTTTGCTTGTTTTAGGATCTGTAAATTTAACTGCTTAGTACAAGGCTGTCCACGAAGTAATGTGGGATAATCCGATAATGGTTTCCAAGTGTGTGTTGATATGTATGATGTTTGGTAGAAGTCTTACCGAGCTTATGGAGAGATGGGAATTTGTATATTTTTGTGAAAATTGCCTTTCGGTTGAGAGACCACTTGCTAGAACTTTCATTTTAGCTGTGGCTTTTGCTGTGGAATCAACATTTATTCTTTAATTGAGAATTTACACTACTTTAATTTGCTGCCGTTTTGAACATTCTGTTCACATAAAAATTAGAATCCCGGCAAGAATATGCATCAAGTAGACTTACTCATTTTCTAGGTTGTTTATTTATTGCTAATTTCAAATATTCACACTCTTTTTTGTTGGGATTTCACTCTTTTCCCCTTGAAAAAACTCAGGATTTGTATATTGGAACGTATTCTTTTAGCTGTGAGCCTTGATGCAGCTGTATATCTAATCTAACAAGTGAAAGGTACTCTGACTATACATAGTACATCTTGTTAGGTTACAAGATTCATGGAGTTTAATGCTTAAAAATCAAGATTGCAAAGTCTGTTGATTGATGACGAGGTCTGTCCCGGTGTTAGATTGGGTGTGCCGGACATAAGAGTTGCATTTCATGTAGTGTTTGGTATATGATGCTTGGATGACTATATTGTATTGCAACTTCAGTAAAAAGTCCTCTTGATGAGATTTTATTTTGTGGTGGTGGTAAAGAAGAGAGTCAGCATACCCTTCTCTATTTACATGATTGAGCTTTTGAAATAGGATTGGTAAATGGCTGGGCTTTTGAAATATGATTGATAAATGGGTTGAGTTTCATCCATATATTATGTTAATATTTTCTAAATATTGAAAAAATTCAGTTTATTAAATTTTGCATCATGGATGACGGACTAGAACCCAAAAGGCATAATTGTATTTTTGAACCTGTTAAATAACATAACAATCATTTGCAAAAACTTTGAAATTTGTTCTTTTTTTCCACTTTTAAGTTTAGGTGTGTTAATTTATCCACTCTTAAGAGATGGAAAATTAATAATTTCCCTAAATTAAATATATAATTTGTTCAATTTTCCACTTATCATATCCAAAAATGAACATTATTTTAAACTGCATATGGAAAAGAGAACCAATTCAAAGTTTTTGTAATAAACCATGCTTATACTATTTATGAACTGGGAAAATGATAATTTACCTAATCGAAGAAACAAAATGATAATAATCTTGTTCATTGCCAAGATAAGCAAAGCCAGTTAGTCCATAAATTCTAGTCCTGCGGTCCCACAACGCCTAAAACTAAAGAATTTGGAACATGCCATTGAAATTCAAATACATTGTTAATACCAAACAGAAAGCAATTCATTCACATGTTAGTGTGAAAACACCGCCAAGAATAGTATGTAATTCTGTTTCTAAGAAAAATCTGCAAGCATGTTGAATTGCTCAGCCACTAAGTTGAAGAGCAATCACAAGTGAACACCAGAGACCGGGAAAATTAATCTCAAGTACGCGTGAAGCATGCATTAAGCACATATAACATTTAATATCTTAACGAGAAATTAAAAAAAAAAAAAATTAGAGAATTCAGAAACACAGAATTAAGAAAAAAAAGAAAAAGAACTTAGTACATCCACGATTTCATAACCAAGACAAGAACGCATAAAAATTCAAGAGCAGGGAAACTAGCAACAAACATCTTCTCCGACTAAAAACACAGAGGAGAAGTTCAATCCTAAATGAATTCTCACTGTTGTTCGCTTTCAGGCTTGGGTGCTTCTTTAATCTCATCTGCTCCATCATCCTGATCCAAAACCAAAAATTGTCAACATCAATACGGATATCATTTGTGAAAACACATAAAAATGAGGGGAAAATGGATCGAATTTAAGACCTGCATGTCGGAAGTCCACAGAGTGAGGTTGTCACGAAGAAGTTGCATGATCAAAGTGCTATCCTTGTATGACTCCTCACCCAGTGTATCCAACTCAGCAATTGCCTCGTCAAAAGCCTAGTAAATGAGACAACAAAACACAACAAAGCAATCAAAACTTATAAATTAGAAAACCGAAAAGCAAGCTATTTAATTGCTTTGTGCAGGACCACCAGAACTTATTATATAAAGCATATATGTAGTAAGAATTATAATTTTTGCAACCAGCACAAACTGCAGAATTCAATAACTACGAGATAATCATTACCTGAACTGAACACAAAAAAACCTACATCCCAGTTTCATTAAACATGAAACTATTTTCAAGTATAGTATCTAACGATACTTGGAAAACGATCAACCAATCACACAAACAATTTCATGTCCCATGTTTGGAAAAGAACTGTAACAGCACGTAAACCTGACAAGCCGCAGCTTACACTGCCACACACGATCAGTGGCGTAGCCAGAACAACAAAATTTGATTTTCACAAAAAGATGTTAGATACTCTTAATTTTAGCGGGGGCAAATCAAAATTATCTCATTAATAAACCACACTTCTCATTAATTTATAGGTGAGTGGCTCCAACACTATGCACGATGCAGCTACCTACTAAGTACTAACTAATGCAAACCATGAACATATTAATTTCGATTCAGGTTCCCTCACCTGTTTGGCCAGATTGCAAGCACGATCAGGAGAGTTCAGAATCTCATAGTAAAACACAGAGAAGTTAAGAGCCAGTCCTAAACGGATGGGATGAGTTGGAGCCAATTCTGCATTCGCAATGTCCTGCAACAAACGGCACAAAAATGAATATATTGCATCGAGACAAATACATAAGCCCAAACACAATTAAATTCCACATTAAAACTAGAGCAACCAAACAGCTAAATAGTAGTTAATAAATCAAAAATATAATCAAATATTTGATCCGTTGATCGGCCCCTGGGCCTATGTTTGCCCCTCTGTACTAGCCCACTTTGCCTTTTTTTAGGAATTCCTCACATCCAAGGCAGCTTACCACAAGCACCCCGCTTTCTCCCTGTCCTGTAAGTGCGGGTGTAAGCGAATGAGCAAATGAGCTCTTTTTTAGACAGTTCCTTCCCCTCTAGAGTGCCGCTTCCTTGACAGGATTCAATCCCACCTTTGAAGTGAAATTCCCAATATTTATCTAAAAACGCTACACAAAATCTATACAAAAAGAACAAAAAAAATTAACAAAATACTTGTAGGCAGATCATAAACCTGAGCGGCTTTGTAAGCAGTGAGGGTACTCTCGGCGGCTTCCTTGCGCTCGGCTCCGGTCTTGAACTCAGCCAAATACCTATGATAATCTCCCTTCATCTTCAAATAGAAGACCTTAGAGTCACCAGACGCAGCCGAAGGAATGAGCCGCGAGTCGAGCAGCTTCAAGATCCCGTCGCAGATCGAGGAAAGTTCGGTCTCGATCTTGGAGCGGTAATCACGGATCGTGTTCACGTGGTCCTCGTTGCCGCGGCTCTCCTCTTTCTGTTCGATCGATGAAATAATGCGCCAGCTGGCACGGCGTGCGCCGATCACGTTCTTGTAAGCGACGGAGAGGAGGTTACGTTCCTCTACGGTGAGTTCCTCGCTGTTCTCGGCGGAGGCGGAGACTTTTTCCATGAACTCGACCATTTCCTCGTAGCGCTCGGCTTGCTCAGCAAGCTTGGCCATGTAGACGTTCTCCTCGCGAGGCGAAGGTGTTGGTGTAGATGCTGCGGCGGCCATTGTCGTTTTTGGTTGTTGAGGTTGTCGTTTGAATGGATCTAAGAAAATGTGAAAGAGAGGAGTTTGTTTTGAAATGTGAGGGAACCGGGGGAGTTAAAATTTGAGGAAGCGAGATAAATGTGGGAGATGGATTGTGGGCCGTTGGATTTGGGAGAGTGATGGCCAGGTAAAAGGACTCTAAAGCAAGCTGGCAGACACGAGGATTTTGATTCATTCAGCACAATCCAAAAGGCAAAACATATACAAGTTGGCCCTTTTTGTTTTTATTATTTATTTTCAAAATAAATTTGAAATTTTGAAAGGTAGATGGGCTTGTTAGCTGGGCTTCAATTTGGGTTTTAAATATATATTTTCAAAATTATTATATTTATAAAAGAATATAAATTCTTTAAAAATTCATATTTCCCATCATTTATTATAACAAAAATCATACCTCAATTTTATTTCCTCTTTAGTTCTAAGGTTTTAAATTTTATTCATTTATTTTTATTTTTTTAATCTTTAATAATTTTTTAACTAATAAGAAATTTTACATAATTTTTCCTCCTTTTACTCTTATCTTAAAAAAAATATTGTTGTTATTTTTTTTGGGTTGCTTAAAAAGATAAGGGAGAGGCACATCCAATTACAATTTTTAACCTCTTAAAATACTGAAATCACTTATTTTTAATATAAATACACACTAAATATTTAATTTCTCTTTGATAATTTTGATATGTTGATGAAATCACTTTAAATCACATTATGACTATGGTAAAAAAAAATTAGACATTCATTTGCACCTGTGATTAAAAAAATACACTTACAATTGACAATCATTGTGTAACTATATGTTAACAAATATAGCTAATATGATTGAGATCACATATGTGACTGAATTCACAAATGTAACATACACGTTACTAAATTATCAGTCATCCAACTAACAGTCACATTATGAGTATGTGTAAAAAAAAACATAGGCAGTCACAATGTGACTGATGTAATAAATGTGACTGAAATAATAAATATGATTGAGACACATCATGATAAAATAATCAGTTACATAACTGATAGTCATATTGTGACTGTGACTTAAGTAAAATATGATTATGAATGTGCTCAATGCGACTGAAGGTCGGTAAAAACCGAGATTACTAATGTGATTTGAGATACACTTAATATAATTTTCAGTGGCCAATGAGAATGAGGTAAAAATATAACTGTGAACGATGTCAATGTGAAATATATGTGACATAATAATTTTGTGACTAATTTCGACATTACGTGTATGTTAAGTATATTCATACTTTTACAGATTCTGGTTTTGAATTTAGATGATAGAGATATGAATATTTGAAAATTACTAATTTGAAATCATTATTTCTTATAAATATAAGTCATTTTTTTTGGTTAAAACTTATCGACAAATATGTATTGTTTTAAATCTTATGACTTTTTTTTAATTGATAATATATAAATTTTTATTGAAATTTTTTCACACACCACCATAGTAAGAGGTGTTTTTTTTTGTTTGAAAATTTTATTATTATTGAGTTTGGTTTTGGCTAAATAGAAAAGTATTTATTCTAATTGGTTTTTTTAAAATAAAAGCCCTTAAAAGAAGGAAATAATTTTGTAAATTATGGACGGCGTTCCGCGGCTTTGCTAACTTGTGCAATGTGTTGATTAATATGTTGTAGGGCAGTAACTTTTAAAAGTGAGGTCTCAATGGAAGTAATTTGTAGGATTATGTATCTGATATTTAGATTTTGGGTTCGAATCCAGATGTGTATTTATTGTAAAAGTCTGGGATAATCAGGGATTCGGGTGAGGTGATTTGCTTAATCTCGGATTAGATGGATTAAATGATTTAACTACGTGGAACCCATTCAAGAAGAGACAGCGGATAACTCTCGAAAATAAAATAAAAATATTTTAGATCATTTAAATAAATTGTTTTAACTAGCGTGGTTGTAAATTTAATCCACTTGGTTAAATCGAAGTGGCTTGGAAACATAGAACAACTATGTTAAATCTCTTGGTCATGTACAGCCTGTAAATTTAAATTATTGTTTTTTTTGTTGTCGAAATGCAGACTCAGGGGCCATAACAAGGAGAAAATGTCGAATTTAATAAAATATACAACAGGCAAGTTTAACAAATTTATTTTTACTAAGCATTCTGTCTACACAAATTGGACCCTTTCAACAAATTTTTTATTTTTATTTTTAGAATTTAACGAAATTAATAAAAAAATTTATAATTTATCAAAATAAGCTACCGTGTCTGTGTTTTGTCAAAATAGTCATTTTATCAGAAGTAGATTATACAGAAGTTTTTTTTAAAATTTTTTTATTTGAAATTTCGGATATTCAAAATTATGACTTTGATTTCTGAAATTTTTTAAAATAATATAACGACAATGTCTCTGAAAATACCGACTCATGGGTCATATCAAGGAGAAAATGTCGAAGTTGATAAAATATACAACAGGCAAGTTTAACAAATGGTTTATTTTTACTAAGCATTCTGTCTAAACAAAATTGGACACTTTCAACAAAATGCTTTTTTTTTTTTTTTTTTTTTGGGGGCAGAATGCATGAATACTTCAGTGCCATCGATGTATGTAAAATTTTCATCAAGATGTAGCTTCAATTTCAGAAACCTTTGATTGTTGTAATGCTAGCTAATCACCTATTTTGTGAATTCTGTTGATGAATTGCGAACCATTATCGGTCATAATTTCTTTAGATATGTCGAATCGATATATGATATTTTTCCAAATGAATGTTTGTACTTCTTTATCTCGTATCCTGACAAAAGATTTCGCTTCAAGTGTTTGATAATTTGGTGGTTGAACTTATTAATAAGTATTTTTATATTAAAATAATATAATTAAATTATGTCTCATTTAATTTAACTATAATAATATAGATATATTTATATTATCTCTCTTATTTGTATATTATATAATTTTTATATTACATCAACATCATTACTTATAATTATTTTTATATTAAAATCATATAAAAAAAATGAACTCATTCAATTTGATTAAAATAATATAATTTTATTTTTATTTAAAGAATTTTTGAAAAGATAATTTATTTTTTAACTCTTCAATTTATCGAATAAGTCAATAAACCATCAAAAAAAAGTATTTGAAAAAAATTAGATGAGTTTTTCAAGAAAACTTCCAACTTGATGACCGGCGTAGACTCGATGGCAATTGACAAAGCAATGAAATAGAAAATAAATGTGGGGACTCCGCATTGATGATGACAGCACGGACTGTTAAAATAAGGGCTACTCTTTCTGACACATCTCTCCCTTGTCTCCCTTACATATTTTCGAATTTATCCCTTCATTTTACAAAAATTTACTCCCCAACAAACCAAATATACCCAAATATATATATAAATTTAAAAATAACATATATACTTATATTATAAATTTTATTTATTTTGTGTTCATTTATTCATTTAATTTTTGTGATTCTTTTTAAATTTATTTAACACTACTTATGTATTATTAAAAAAATACACTTAAAAATATTTAAAAAATAGTACCATAATTGATTACAAATCATATAACGAGTGGCTTATTCTTTAGTTTCGTACGATAAATGTTCCCATTGGGCCACCACCACATTACAAATCCTATAAATATATATTTTTCTAATATACATGAGAACATTTTTAATTTTTATAATACATAAGTAGTATTAATTAAATTAAAAATGAATCAAAAAAATTAAATGAATAAATACGAAATTTGTAATATTTATTAACAAATAAAAAAAATATATGTAAAAAGCAAAAATAAAAAAAATTATATAATTTGGGTATATTTGATTTATTGAGAATAATAATTTTTGACAAAATGGAGGGTATTTCGGAAATTTCCAGTGGTACGGGGGAGTAACTTACTAAAATAATGAGCCATTTAAAGGATAAGAACAACGAGTCATCTTTTAGGATGTGATTGTACCTTTTCATACATCGATGGATGATTTCGCTTGAATTGCTCCTTTTCATATAGTTCTTCAAAAAAGAGTTTATATTAATATAATTTTTAAAAATAAATTTTTATATATTTACAAAAAATTAGTTATTTAGTTATCAATTATGGTTTTTAATAAAAATTATAAAACTATCTTAATTACAAGTTCTTTAAAGGTGTATTATAAAAAAAAATGAAATAATATTATAGAATAAAATAAAAATATTGGAGATGATTTAATCATTTGAAAAAAATTAAACACCAAAAAAAATAATTTTTTTTAATCTCTATTAAAAATCATGTAACTCATTGCAAGGAGAGGTGGTTCAAAGATCAATTGTAGCCATTGGATCATACTTCGATACAAATGTGAATATTACGGACCGACTTGAATATCCCACATATTTTATTGTTGATGAACATAGATTCTAGAATAATTATAAAATAAACAGTCTACATAACATAAACTTTTTACATCATTCTATAAGCAATCTAATATAAATAAAATTGATAAATCTAACAATCGAACTTATGACCTGACAATTAAATTATAAATCATTTATCATCAAATCACACTTCTAATTTCTCATAACCTTACCTCACATATTTTTAACATTTAGAATAAAGAAGAAGGGATGGTACGACAATAGAGAGAACCAAGATACAAGTACTCGTTTACTGTAATGTATGAAATTTTTACAACATTTGAAAAAATACCTACCTACCAGCCAGGTAATAATCTGACAACGAAAGAGATGGTTTCGATTTCAACGAGTCCAAAACGCAGCTCAATTATGTTGTTTTATCCACGTGAATGTTGCATGTACCTATCAAATAGGAGAAAATATACAATACAACGGAGATATCACGTCTGTGCAACAATCTAATAATTCATTGTCACATGTACTAAAATATTTAAAAACAACAAAAAAAATAGATATTAAATCATACATATCATTGACTTTCTTCCTCTCCTCCTCCTGAGGAGATCCTCGTCATCGTCACTATCATCAATGAGTTAGGAATGTGCGACCCAGATTGTGACTGTCATCTTCTTGATGATAGTGACGATGACGAAGCTCTCCTCAGGAGGAGGAGGAGGAGGAGGAGGAGGAGAAGAAGAAGGAAGTCAAAAAGGCATATCTCTGTTGTACCAAAAAATTACTCGACAAAAAGGCAATTTGAGATTCAGATACCGCCTTATAAAAAGAAAACTGATGGTCACTGTTTAGTGTTTCATTTGCCCAAAATGAAGGTTAGTTATTTCTTTAAAACTCATCTTAATTTATTCTCTATATATTCAGTCAATATTGTACTTTTTTATTTTGAATTGTTTTTGGAAGTTCAATGTAGCGAACCCAACAACGGGATGCCAAAAGAAGCTCGAAATCGACGATGATGATCGGAAACTGTAAGCTTCGAACCCCCGTTATTATTTGGTGCATATATATAACACAGAATTTACATTGTAATTCTTGTCATTGGCATGTGTACAATTGTAAGTCGTAACAGACAGTGACTAGTGTCATCATTGAAATCTTTTTTTTGGGTTGCTAGTGTGGGGTTTTGGGGTCGGGGCTTAGCGGAAGCGCGGGTTCGGGCGAAATCGTATTTTAAAATTTTTTCAAAATACCGAATAAATTAATCAATATCTAATATGAATAATTTATTCATATTTCACTTAAACCTATTTATTTAATATCAAGTATTAATATAAACATAATTGAAAATTCGCGAAACTTTTACGAAAATCGTTTTTCCACAAAATTGCCTAAAACGCGTTTTTGACCGAACCGACTACCCGACACTTATGGAAACTGCCCAGGTCAGCTCCAATAGGGTCGGGCAGTTCACGGGCTGCCCGAACAGTGACGGAATCACTGTTTTCACAGCCGTCACCCGGTTGGTCAAAATCCACCCGGTAACGCCGTTTTTGGCCGTTTTCGCTTATTTCAAGTCGGAAACACTTTCCGGAAATTGTGTCAACTCCCAAAATACATCCAAAATATTCATAAGATAATAATTTCATTACAAAATCATATTCATTTCCAGGTCTTACACAGAAAACGAAATTGCCTAATTTTCATGCTTAAATCCAACAATTTCAAGACTAAATCAATTCATCTCAACACCAAATGAGTCCCACCACACATGAATAACTCTAGAACAATTCTAGGCTATCTTAGGGGATAAACAACTCTAGAATGACAGCCTATCAACAATTGATCTAATGGATGCAAATTACACTAATTCCATCCATATTCTACTTCACACATGTCTAATCTTCCATCACCAACAATCACAACCAAAAATCCCAAAATTTTCAGATTTGAAGAACCCTAGAACCCTTCTAGATTGTCAAGAAACAAGAAACAAGATTTATAGGCTTTGGATTTTTGAAGACTTACCTTAAATCTCCAAAGTTCCTTAAGCTTTTACTTGATTTTCCTTCAAATTTGTGCTTGAATCATCAAAAGCTTCAATGAAAACCCATTTTCATCTTTGTTGTAGAGACTTTCGGCAGTGATGAATTGTGAACAAGTGAGAGAAACAAAATTTTCCCTTTTTTTAAATAAAGATGTGGACGAAATTTGGCTTAAATAAAGGAGGGGTAATTTTGTCTTTTGACAAATTTAATAATAATACACTTTATATTGACCAATCCAATTAACACACACATAAAGTATATTTAATACATGCCATTTGGTCCAATAATAAATGGACAAAATATCATAACACTTTATGAAAAGTTTGATTAATTAATTATTAAAATATTTAACAATTAAATATTCTAATAATCAATTAATGTAATTATTATATATATATATATATATATATTTATTTATTTACAATAAATAACAAATACATATATTTATGGCATGTGTCAAAATCTCATTTGACGAATAATTAATGTGTATCTAATCGATTATGTATCAAATACAAATACACAGTAATTATTATCGGACAAAATCCCCTAAAGCATGTTGTAGGCACTGCATTTTTACACATAAGTCCCTATGATGAGTCTCATTTTGGAGACACTACCTTTTAAGTCACGGAGGTCACGGGAAACGGACATCGGAAGGGGAAATTCAGAATAAACAAGGTTCACTGTTTTCGTTGGTGCTACGTTCGTGTATACGTTCGAACGTCAAACAGATTGCGGGCGTTCGTGCTGCGTTCGATGATGCGTTCGAACGGTGTCGGTAATTCTGGTTTTGCTGCTAGCCTCACATCCAGCCCATTTAGCCCCCCAAAGCCCATAAAACACATCCCAATTTAAATAAATAAATATTAATTAAAACATTAACTAAATAAGATAATAATTAAATTAATTAAATAATTAAATAAAACATATACCAAACATAAAATAAACAATTACCAACTTAAACTAAAATCATGCCTAAATTAAACAAATCACATACTAAATCAAAATATAATCATGCCTAATTAAAATCAATCAACCAATTATATTCCCAATCTAATAAGATTATTCCCAAAACTTAAAATATTTTATTCCTAATCCAAGCCAATCAAATATTCAACCTTCCCTATCTAGCCAAGATTTGTCCCCCCTCAATCTTTGACTTCCCTTAACCAAACCAAATCAAATCCCTCTTCAATTAGCCAAATCCCTTTCCTTGTCAAGCCCAACCCTTTGCCTATAAAAAGAACCCTTCACCAACCTTCTCAACCATAGTCCCTAGCTCATACACAACACACATAAAAATTACAGGAAGAACACACCCAAGAAAAAAAGGAAGCAAAAGATAAAGAGGAGACGGCAGCGAAACCACAAGGAAACAGTAGCAAAACGGACTCAAAATAGTAAAGACAACGAACGAGAACAGTGAACTAGTGAACCGGGAGAGTTGCGGAGCATCCACCCTTCCGACGATCGTGTACCGTACATCCGAGAGGTGATTTAAAAGGTTAGACCTGAGGGTACATTTTCATTAGCTTATATTCGTTTTTTTATTATTATTATTGAATTATATTCGTATGAGAGTCGTTTATGGATGCATGTTGTGGCTTGAATGAAATGGAAGAGTGTCGTCTCTTGTGGTATATAGGATGGAAACCCAGACGTAAATTCCGTAGCCGAATCCGAATGGACGGTAGTGCGGTCTGTACATGGGACACAACTCCACGTACCACCTGAGTAAACGGCACCTTCTCTTGTGTGGAGTTGCTTTGGTTTATTTATTTCTTGTCATTTAAATCTTGTATGTTGCTTATTCCCGTAAGATATGATCGAGTGCATGGGCTTAGCAAGTGCGATGAAAGGTTCCCTAATTGGAGGGGTTAAAATCCTTCACCACGACGCTTTGCCGCACCGATCGATGTGTGTTCGGTTGAATGCGAGATACGTTCAATCGAGCATACCTAGTTTGATATGATTGTCTTTATTTTCGTATGCATGATTCAACCGAGCGCATGGGTTTAGTAAGTGTGATGTGAGATCCCCTATGGGGAGGGGCTAAAGCCCTTTACCACGATGTTTTGCCGCGCCGGTTGATGTGTGTTCGGTTGGATGCAAGACACGTTCAATCGGACATACTTAGAATAGTATGATTGTCTTTATGTTTGTATGCATGATGTGTTGTGACGCGCATGGGCTTAGTATGTTGGTCTAAAGGTCCTCTCTTTGAGAGATCAAGAGCCCTCAAAATGCCACCTTTACGGCAGTACTTCGCCGCGCTCCTTTATCTTGCTGTTTATGTATTGCGTCCCATTTCATGCATCAGGTCTGTTCCCGTTCGAACGCGTTTACGAACGCAACTCAAACGCGCATGCATTTTTGCCTTATCATGCATCAGGTCTCACTTCCGTTCGAACGCGTTCACGAACGCCATACGAACGCGAGCATTCTGTCTCATTTCCGTTCGAACGCGTTAACAAACGCCATACGAACGCGAGCATTCTGTTTCATTTCCGTTCGAACGCGTTTACGAACGCTACTCGAACGTGAGCATTCTGTCCCATTTCCGTTCGAACGCGTTTACGAACGCTACACGAACGCGAACACACTGAACTGAGTCTGTCTCATCATATTCATGCATAATTGCCTCTTGGTTGATCTTTCTTGTGTTATATAGCCAACCGTATTGTTTGTATTCCTGCATTTATCCATTCTATGTGTTCTTGGGATTGTATTCAAGCATGATTAGACTGTTAGCATGTTATTTGGTTAATATGTTCATGAGATAGTACTCAAGCATGTTTATTCCATTGGTTGCGTCATTTGCCTTGGTCTTGATTTAACGCATTACGATTCATATGCCTATGCCATGATGACTTTGGAGTATTATTTCTTGTGATATATCGGATGGAAACCCATACATAAATTCCGTAGCCGATTCCGAATGGACGGTAATGCGGTCTGTACTTGGGATACAATTCCACGTATCACTCGGAAGAGTGCTCACATGTATGCTTGTGCGGATACTATGTATGCTTGTGTTTTCATGAATATGACATGCTGAATGAAGTTGTATGTTCATTGTTACTTTGAGGTATTTCGTTAGACATGTCTTATTAGATATGAGATATATGTGAAATGTATGTATGAGTGTTATTTTGTACCCATGAATATAGAAGCATGATACTCTTAGAAATAAATGTTATTTAAGCCTGGTTAAATTATTACATAAATCCTTTTATTACAAGTGACATAAGTAAGGGATCATTCCGAACCCAATGGTTTGAGGTCTTCCCTTGCGAGGGGTGAGTGCGGCCTTAAATCTTATTTTCCGGTTCACACCGGGTGGCGACTCCATTATTCTCCGGTTTAGTCCTCTGTTGGCTACTCCGTACTCCCAACTAGGCCGCGAGCCTAGGAACAGCATGCGTCGCCCAGGTCCTGTTGTCCACAGTCTGGCGACTCCACTGGGGATAGAGAATTGGCCCCGAAATATTGTCTTGTAATGTTTGGATTTATGTTTTAATTGGCCATGTCTATAGTGGATAAAATGAGGGTTTAATCAAGGGCACTTTGAGGCTAGGTAATGGTTTGATGTCTTCCTTCACTCACTACCTTTCTAGAAGGAAAAGCTGTGAAGACATCTATATGGCCATCTACTCGTAGCCTTTGTGATGAACTAATTTGGAGGACTCGTTGTTTATTCCTGACACCAAGCGATAAGAGCCTAAGAGGCTTGGGTATTTAAGTGAGCATCGCTCCACCTTCCCTCTCGGGAATCTACAACGGGAAATCCATTTGACAGTCCGTCACACACCATAGCTCATTGGCACGTAGCTTAGTGTATAAAAAATGGTGCGCTCACTTGGTTGCTCGAACCCTTGAGTGGGGAGACCTAGTTGTGGGCCATCCTTCGCCGGTGAGAGCCTTTATAGATGGCGTGTGTAAGAAGATAATCTTAAAAGTTGTGCATGTCATATCAAGACTTTATAGATGGTGCAAGTCCTCGTGACATGCTTACACCCTTATACATCGTCCTCATCAGTACTATCTCGACCTATCCTACAAGGCCGGATGGCTGAAACAATGGTCGTCATGCCTTGCCGAGCTGCATGGTCGGTTCGTACCCGAGGTCATTGATCACATTGATTCTCTAAACGTCTTTTCTCCTCGGGTCGGCAATAATGGAACAGGTCGGGTCGGTCTTTGTTGATGCTCATACTATCGAATCTAATATCTATTTATCAGGTCGGGTTGGACTACATCGGGTCCCTCTATCTGGCTTCTCATCCTTTGAAAGAACTCTGGATCATCTGTTGAGTGCAAACCTCATCTTACCCTTCATCGAGATTCTGACTTCTTGGGGGGTGAAAAACCATCATCAACATCCGTCTCCTAATTCTCGGTATCAACGAGTTAGCGAGTTGATGCCGGGAACTATAAAAAAGATGGTGGTGCATGAAGTCGGAGACCAATCTGATGTCCTCAAACTGATACTCTTAGGGGCACCTCATATTGCTTTAATATGATGTCTCGTGGTACATTTTCAACACACATCCGATGCCGACCTGAATAAGCACCGGTCGACCCTTAGTCAAAAATCTGAAACTGGTTTCACTATCTCTGATCTTCTCTTCCGAGCCATGCCTTCTAATTCGAGATTCCAGAAGAAATATTCTGCAAAGTCTTTTATAACAGAAGATAAGCCACACGGAAAATTTTCCCTTTCGGGCCATTAACACAATAATATGGCTTCGGCAGGACGTAACCCAGCCTCGTGCCAATCGAAGATAACAAAGCATCGGTGGGACGTAACCCGATCCGAACCATAAATAAATATTTGGCCACAAGGGAATGTATCATCCTTGTGCCAATAACATTTGGCCATGAGAGAGAAAATCTGACCATATGCCAATGAACAAGATATGGCATCAGTGGGATGTAACCCGACCCCGATCCAATCGAAGATAATAAGGCATTGGTGGGACATAACCCGATCCCGAGCCATAAATAAATACTTGACCACAAGGGAATGTATCATTCTTGTGCCAATAACACTTGGCCATGGAAGAGAAACTCTGACCCCGTGCCAATGAACAAGATATGGCATCAGTGGGATGTAACCCGACCCCGAGCCACAAAAACTACTTGGCCACAAGGGAAATACTTACTCCTTATGCCGACTTTTACAGAATGGGATGACCATACGCCACGAGAGCATTCTTCCTCCACGAGATCGGCATTACCCGATAATACAGAATAGGATGGCCAGACGCCACATGGGAATTCTCTCTCCCTGAGGTCGGTATTACAGAATAGGATGGCCAAACGCCACAGGGGCATTATCCTTAGGGATGGCAAGAAGATCCGGATCCGGCCCGGGTCCGCATGGACCCGGAAGACCCGGATCCGCTAAAAAAATTGCCGATCCGAGTCTTATTTTAGAGGACCCGCATCAAACCGGGTCCGGATGCGGGTCGGGATAATTCCGGACCCGGGTACCCGGGACCCGGTTTAATTAAAAACAAAAAAAACAAATTAACCCTAAATCGTAAAATCCCTCATTCGGTCATTTCATTCCCTCCCAGTCTCTCAACTCAACTCTCAAATCTCAAGTTCTCAACCCACGCCAGTCGGCAGTCGCCACTCACCAACATCTTCAGTTCATCTTATTCAATCTTCTTGAGTTCATCTTCTTCACCCACGCTAGTCGCCAAGAGCTCGCTCATATCACATAATTATAAGACAAGAGCTGAGAAATGGGTTCGTTAGAATAATGGGCTTGTAAAAATTAAAACCCTAGCCCACTTAACCTCTTCCAGGTCTCCATCCTCACCCTCTATATATATAAAAATCATCCCTGTAAAAACCCTAGCAGCTAAATTCAAGAGCTCGCTCATATGAGAAAAATTCAAAAGAATATCTTATGTGATTGATGAAATGTTTTGTATATTTTTTGTTTTCAATTTATTTTGGTAAAAGAAGTGTTATGGGCAATGATTACAAAGAGAGAGCTCAATTAAGGGGGGTGTATTCAATTGAGATTTTAAAAGACTTTTTTTGGTTAAATAAGTCTTGTGGTATTCAATTAAGATTTTTAAATAATCTAAAAAGTCTTATGGTATTCCATTAAGACTATTAGGATTTTTTAAAGAGTCCATCCAAATCTAGTGATATTCAATCAGGATTTTAAACAAGTAATAGAAAGTCTTATGGTATTGAAAAACATAATTATTTTGAAGGATTCTTTTATATGTGTGATTCTGTGGGATTTTTTAGTGAAAATTATAAATATCAAACTCTATAAAAAATCACACCATAACCCATGAGACTTTTTACATAAGATTTTTTTGAGTGTTAGAAAATAGAAGATGAACATACATGTTAGTTAGAAAATAGAAGATGAACATACATGTTAGTTCTTCGTGAACAAATTACTTGCTTATTAGTAATTTCTTTTTTTTTCTTTCAAATAAAACAATATGATTTTCTTTTAAATGCAACTGATAATGTCATTTCTCCAACTATTTTTCTTAATGAATTTCATTTTCGAGGAGGAAAATTCTATCACATTTAAAGATAATTTCCTAATTTTCTTTGAGGCCAACATAACTTCTTCATTCGGATAGATAATAATGTACAAAATGAATTTAGCACAACAATGATTTTTTTCCTCATTTTCTTGCTAATTTCTTACTTGTATTTTATTTTTTTTTTAAAAAACCCAAATTTAATGAAAAATTATTTATCAATTATTAAATAGAAACTCATAAAATATTTCTAGGTCAGAGAAATGACATTTTGTCATAGAAACTCATAAAATATTTCTAGGTCAGAGAAATGACATTCGGACATTTTGAACCAATTGACTTTCATTAACTTTTTTTTATTTATGGTTACGTTCCATATAATATCGGTTATAAAAAAAGAAAAAAATATAATGGTCCTTTCAAATCTTACAAATTCTTATGAAATAAGTCTTTTAAAATCTAATATGTAAAAAATATTGATTAAAAGAAATCTAATAAAATCTTGTAAGTCATCACATTCTTTAAATGTCTATTACATTCTTTAAATGTCTTTTAAAATCTACATGACTTATTTATTCATAAATAGTCTTTTAAAATCTCAATTGAATACACCCCCCTAAATTTTACTGGAGAGACTTTTTTTCCCCCAAATTATCGATTTGGGTATTTATAAAAAATAAAAAAAAAAGTGGGCAGTTGCGGATCCCAGGTCCGGACCCGGATATACCCGGGTCCGGACCCGGAAGTGCTTAACCGGGTCCATATCCGAACCCGGGTCTGCCGAATTGCTTGCGGATCCGGATTCGGATCCGGAAATTGCCATCCCTAATTATCCTCCCCCGATGTCGCTATTACCCGATGGTACAGAACTGGATGGCCAGACGCCGCAGAGACATTCTCTCTTCCCAAGTTCGACATTACCCGATGATATAGAATGTGATGGCCAGACGCCACATGGGCATTCTTCTTCCCCGAGATCGGCATTACCCGATGGTACAAAATCACATCGACCTCGACGGTACAGAAGCAGACCCGAGCCATGAAATCACCTCGGACTCGGCGGTACTAAAGCTGACCTGAGTCATGAGATCATCTCGGCCTCGGCGGTACTAAAGCAGACCCGAGCCATGAAATCACCTTGGTCTCGACGGTAGTAAAGCAGACCCGAGCCATTAAGCATACACAATAAACAAGCATGGATAAACAAGTTTTTATCTGAGAATGAAGAAATTTTACTCATATTCTTGGGATCTATTGTCTATCTTACAACTCTTTGTGGGCTATTTTAAGAGAGGCTCTATCGAAAATATCCTCGCAGTACCTTAACATTCCAAATACCCAACCCGACGGCATTCGCTATCAACGCAGGTCGGCCTCTGCAGCCACTTGTTATATATTCTGGCTTAGATAGCTGTTTTTCACCAAGTCTTCCACATACTCTCGTAGGTCTCTACATCGCTCCGTGGTGTGTCCCTTTACATCATGGTGCATATAATAAGGCCGGTTGTCTTTCCTCCCATTCGGAAACTTCCTCGGGTCAAGCTCAGTCAATAGGCCTTTTATCATGGACCTCCTGAATTATATGGGCCAATGGTCTGTTAAAGGGGGTGTATATTGTTCATCCGACAACGAGGTTGACTTAGGCATACGACCTTCTCTCATGTACTTGATTATGCTGCAGCATCTGCCCGAACTCGTTTTGCCTCGGGACTGGCCTCCTAATGTATCTACCCGCATCCCGTTGATTTTCCGGTCTGAGAACTTTGGTCCTTTGGGTGCCTCATCATCGGGCAAACTTATCCTCTTCATCCATCAGCACAAACTTTCTTGCCTGCTCCAAAGCCGCGGCATAGTTCGGTATCTCTTGGATCATTAGGTGGGACCACAACCTCCCAACCTTGAGAGCCCATTTAAAACTTTCTAAGGCATCTGGGGACTCATACGCCCCGACCTCTAAAACCAGGTCGTGATACATGTCGACAAAGCTTTTCAAAGACTCGTCATCTTATTACTTCATCAATCTCTGCGACCCCTCCGTCTTTCTTGGCACACAAGCTCCTCTGAAGTGTCGGATGAATGACTTTCTCAACTGGATAAAGCTGCTGATACTGTCCGGGGTCAAGTTCCTGAACCACAGGCTGGCCAACCCTTCCAAGGTTAAAGGGAATACCTTGCAGACGACCTCTCCGGTCATTCCCTGAAACTCAATTAACAAGATGAATTTCTCAAAATGAGACTTGGGGTCCGAGCTGCCTTTGTAAACATCCTTGGAGGGCAGAGTGAATCTCCTTGGAAGTCTCATCACCAAAATTTCCTTCGTGAAAGAGGATGTTGTCCCCGAGTCTTGGTCACCCTTTGGTCCATCTTTCATACTTTCTTCATATTTCCTCATTTCTTTAAAAAACAAACTCTTCATCTGGTTCTATGGGCTGACATGCTCTCGACACGGGTTCTCCAGCGTCTTTCATTTCGGGCATGATGTCTTTCATAGCTAAGAATTTCATGTCCTTCTCCCGGGCACCGTTCCAGGTCGCTCCCTATAAAGCACAGGCTGTTGTGTGAGGATTCTGGAGTCTGTCCACCCTCCATTCTTTCCCCAGTTTTCTCCTCCAATTTCTCCAACTTCTCTATCATAGCCTTCATGAAGACCTGAGTTGATTCTCTCTCTTTTCTCATAGTCTCCTCCATCTTTTCCATGCATTCTGTTGTTGAAGCCTCTGAAGACAAGCGGTTCTCGTCTTCTTCCATCGTCTTAACACGTCTACTGCTTTGGTTTTGTTTCCCCACAGACGGCGCCAACCGTTGGCCGTTGATTTTTGTTCAGGTGGCAAATCCGAAAACTCACTCCTCGAAAAATCTTCCCCCAATTGTGAATTTATTTGGTTTTTTTGGAATCAAAAGCAAACTTAGCAATAAGATGAGAAAACACACAGAATAGACAAATGATTTAACGTGGTTCGGCTAAATGGATCATACCTACGTCCACGGGCACAAGGAAAAAAAAGAGATTTTATAATGTGGTCGGATATGACCGACCTGTCTATCACTCAAGCTCGGTTGACCGACCTCTTACAAGATTACTCTTCACTTAAGTTTTTTGCTCTCTATTACAAGTGAAGAATGAAATTAGCTAACCCTTGCAAAAGTGTTCTCATCCCCTTTATATACTAAGAGAAAATGGCATTGTTCCACCGTCCTCGTGATGTCGGCCACGTGAACCTACTGTTTCCAAATAAGCTCTTTGCCCCAACTGTTCCGCCGAAAGCAGACCTACCATCTAACATTTCATTAAATCACTTTTTCCTTGGGAAGACTCCACACGCTACCTTTATGATGCCAGTCTGTATCCACATGCTCACGCGATATCGTGTGTCAGAAGATAATCTTACAAGTTGCATATGTCATATCAAGACTTTATAGATGGTGCAAGTCCTCGTGTTGTGCTTACACCCTTATACCTTGTCCTCATCAGTACTATCTCGACCTGTCCTACAAGGTCGAACGACTGAAATAATGATCGTCATGCCTTGCCAAGCTGCATGGTCGAGTCATACCGAGGTCCTTGATCACATTAATTCTATGAACGTATTTTCTCATCTGGTCGGCAATAATGGATCAGGTCGGTCGGCCTTTGTTGATGTTCATACTATCGAATTTGATATATTCTTATCAGGTCGGGTCCCTCTGTCTGACTTCTCATCCTTTGAAAGAACTTCATATCATATGTTGAGTGCAAACCTCATCTTATCCTTCCTCGAGATTCTAACTTATTGGGGGTGAAAAACCATCATCAACAATATATATGCATCAAATATAAAGAGTTCTATAAAAAAAAATTAAAACAAGATATATTGACGATATGTTTCAATTAAAAAAAATGAGGTCATAATTATTGTGTTTAATATGACCGAATGTCGGCAATATGAATAAGATAACTAATATAACTGAGGTCACAAATGTAACTAGGCATAGGTAATGTGACCGATGTTACAATTGTAACTGTGTTTAATGCGACTAAGGTCACAAATGTGACTAAGGCACTCATGACTAAATTTCCAATCACTCAATTGAAAGTCACAATGTGACTGCGAGTAAAAATATAATTATGACCGAGCTCTTTATGATTTAAGTTAAATGTTATTGTGATTGTATTCAATGTGACTGGGGGTAAGCAAAACATAATATTTAATCACCAATGTGACTGAGATAAAAATGTGACTATAGCGAAGGTCATTGTGAAGTACACGTGACACAATAACTTTGGGGCTAATTTCGAACTTATGAAAGTCTGAATATGAGAAATGTTTGTTGGTGAAAGTTGTAGATATGTAAATTTTTACAGGTTGTGATTTGAGATTTGGATGAAAAAAATATAAATATTTGAAAAAGACTAGTTTAAAATTATTATTTTCTTATAAATGTGACGATCATTTTTTAGTCCAAACGTATCAACAATTGATCATATTTTTAAACTTAACAATATGTTACTGTGGTGGCTCATGCAGGAAAAATAGTGAGTAAAACTCCGAAAATTCGGAGGTTGGTGACTCCGTTAACTTTGCGAAGGAAGTGAGCGAGGAGTGCAAAGAAAAAAGAAGAGAATTGCCAAGTCTAAGGCAGAGGCTGCCGAGTACTATAAGCTGCTGTTGCTGCTGGCCACACGAGTCACGACTGAAGGAACAAAGGGAAGTGAGAGCCTTGCTAAAAGGAGGTCTCGGCTCTCTGCTGCTTCTAAGCCATCAGCTGACACCTTAGATGTCCCTTTTGTTATCATGGGATCGTGATGGGATCGATTTCAAAAAAAGGTCGTACACATTACAAATGTAATTGATCCCATTGAATTTACATGCGAAAGGTTTATCACTATGATTCTAAGAAACTTACTTGAATATGAAAGGGGAAGGAAAAGGAGGGCTTACGCAGGGGCGTCATATTTTAGGAGCCAGACATCCATTCGATTTCTAATAAGGATTATCAATCCTTAACTTTTCGAGGAATCTTTGGTCAGTGATTTTTTCTACAATGTTATCAAATGAAATAAGTATTTGTAATCCATTGAGCTTATTATTACATGTTTGTTTTGACGATCTAGATACTTTTAATATGATGTTTATAGTTTTCTAACACACTCTCTTCTTTCGTGATTCCTCGTGACGATCATGTAGTGAATTTGTCTTGTGAAATTTCTTACTCATGAAACAGTCAAAAAAATGCAGAGAAAAATTCAATAGGGTTGGTTCAAACTGGATTGGATTAAACATTTTATAAATTCTGAAGCTTGATATTTAAAAACTTCATTATTTTAAACCGACTTTGGCAAAGCAAATGTAATAATACGGTAAATACCTAAAGGTGGGGATCAAATTAGTCCCTGATAAATGGTTAATGGGAAAATATATACAATTTAAAAGAATACAAAATTCTGAATTCAAATAATAGAAACCAAATCAAATGGTAGTGTAACAGTATCATTTTCCAGATAAAAGGCTAGAGAAATTGAAAATTCAAAGAAGTTAAATTTAGATTGAAATCAAATGGTTGTGATTAGCTTTTGATTTCATTAAGATTTGCGGTAATCTTGATTGCCACAAGTCATTAAGAATCACTCATTAATGAGTATAAATATAATTAATAAGTGACTGAAACATGTCTGTGAGCTCACGAGAGCATTAAATATGTACGGAAGTGACTACCGAAAAAAAGAAATATTCTGGTCGGCTCACTAACCAAGACTGCTCGAGTCAAATTTCTAAGAAACCAATATGGTTTGGAGAAATGTCTACACCTAACTCCAATTGAAACTCGTGATCAAAATATAACAATCCACCAAACACAACTCACCAACATTCTCAATGTGAACATAAATTCGACATTTTATTCCTTGTTTTTCAAGTCTCAAACCCATCATGTTCTCCCAGTATACACATTACAGTACATAAAACATAAATTGAATTAAAAAACCAAAATTATAAAATACCACCAGTACAGCTGCTAAACTTGAAGAAAATGACAATAGTTGTCGCGATAAGTTCAGGCCATTTTACAGGACAGGGGGAGCAAGAGTTTGCTGTGAGCTAATCCTCCTCTTTCTGAGGCGCTCAGCGATGATGAAGGCAAGCTCAAGTGATTGTGAAGCATTGAGCCTAGGGTCGCAATGGGTGTGGTAGCGTGAACCCAAGTCATCAAATGTAACCGTTCTTGACCCACCAATGCACTCTGTCACATTCTGGCCTGTCATCTCTAAATGCACTCCTCCTGGGTGACTTCCTTCTTGCTCATGCACATCAAAGAATGCTCTCACTTCAGCCTGCACCAATATGGTAAAAATATGTAAATAAGCAAGCAAAGTATTCTGTTCCATATCAATGATCAATCAACACATATTTTGGCTAAAGTCAAATACAAGGAAAGAAAAATTATATCTTGTGACAGATGGACCCCATCTTAACCTGTTCTAGTGATGCATGTATTCATTTTCTCTACCATACCAAAGTGATCTCCCTGTCAATTAACATCCAACCGCAAGAAAACCCTAAAGAAACCTTTCATGTGGAAAAATGTGTATCAAGCTAACTCAAGTGATAAGGGGGATACAACCACCTACCTGCCAAGCCTTCTCTATCTTAAATTATAATATGCATGCTTAAAGAACCTGCATTGAACTATTTTTCCCAAAAGAATCTTACAACTCATCCCTTTCTCACCTACTAACAACCCAGCTTGATTGCCTCGATATCTTTCTCGCTAAATAAACTAAACTAACTTATTAATTTATGATTTCTTGAAGCTAAAGAGTAATAGCAATCAGGATGATTGAGCTAGATGGCCACTACATGAATGATTAAGATATTGATCCTACGAGGCCATGACATAATTAAAATAAATCTCTTAACACCAAAGCCAGCAAATAGCCATAGTTAGGCGGAAGCATTAACTGCAAGCACCCGTTGGTGAATTGGGCCCATCTATATCAAAACTGATGTTGCCTCGGCCAGGAACAGTAAGGAAATGAGGGTCAGTCAAAACAGCTCAGTTTCATAGTTTCATTCAAACAGGATTTAACCTAGATGGCCCACTAAGTGAATGACTTAAGATATTCCCTTGGCATATGATAATTTGGAATAAATCCACGTGTTTTGAGCATACTAGAGTATATTCAATTTAAAACTATTCTCATTAATTAAGCTCGTCGGGATAGCAAAAATGAAATGACTTCAATTTTATGTGATCAAGAAATTACTATTAATTATATAACTTGGATTCTAATGATCAGTTATTCCTATGCGATTAAATGCGAGGAAAGAAAACTAGTCATGAGTACTTACCCTGATGGAATCAAAGGGACGAGTCTTGAGGCCACAGGGAGCCTTTATGGTGTTACCATGCATGGGGTCACTGACCCATGTGACGATTTGGCCAGAACGGCGGACTGCCCTAATTAGATGAGGAAGCTTCACTCTCATGTTCTCAGCACCCATTCTAGTGATAATAGTTATCCTCCCTGGTTTATTCTGTGGATTCAAAATCTCAATGAGCTTCACTAACTCATTAGGATCCATCTTATCACTGACCTGCAGTACATGAGCAATCCATATTAGTCTCAATGACAATTATTTATTCAAATAGGAACATTTCTCTATAAGTCTTAAAATTAAACTACGCAAGTGCATATAAATAACAAGATTACTCAAGACAATGGCACAAAACAAGCTTGGCCAACGTCTAAACCAATTTCAGGTGGATGTTTCATGCATGGTTTGCCAAAGTTACAGGGTTTTAGTCACACTTTCTCGTAACTGACATTATTCAATCACTTTAAAATAGACCAACTGAAAGTCAAATGTAATTACCTTAATGCCAAGCGGATTTGCTATACCCTTCAGAAACTCAACATGAGCACCATCCAGCTGCCTGGTACGTTCTCCGGCCCAAAGAAAATGGGCAGAGCAATCATAGTAAAGACCAGAGGTTGAATCCAGCCGAGTTAGAGATTGCTCATACGGCAACAGCAAGCACTCATGGGATGTCCAGAACTCGGTAGTTGTCATGATGGGATGCTCAACTGTGAGTCCAGCCGCAGCCATGAATCCAAGGGCCTCATCAACCCGGTGAGCCAGTTCCCGGTACCTATCATACCAAGATAATAACAGACGTATTATAACTTCATATAAAAATAATAATAATAAATAATAAATAAATAGAAGCAAGATCCATAATAATAAAAAATATAAAGTCCCGATTATATAACCCAATCCGAGATAGTTATAAATGTTTTAGAGAGCCAATCATAATACAATATTTCCTCGAATATTGAAAAAGTTATGATGTTTCGGATCATTTGCAACAACTTATTTCCAAATACAGACATGATGTAAATGGAAGGATTTAGGTTTCATGATTCATCCACACAAAAACAAATTCATAATCAACTTCAGAGAACACGTGGAAAACGGAATTACTGATTCCAAATAAGAAGATTCTCTTATAACCAATACCATATAAAAACAAGTAATGAAAAATATTTAGAAGGACACAAGTAAAGTTATTTAACCACGATTTAAAAGGACAAAATTAGCTGTGATGATTTGATGATGATTGATATGGCATATTCAGTATGAAACACGTGATAATGGATATCCAGTCTTTGCACCATATATAATCGACCTCTATAAAACATGAAACATGAAAAAGTAACAGTCAAATCACTAATCTTTGACAAGGTCCAAATTCAATGGAATCATAGACAGGAAAGCTAAAGCCACCGTAAAATAATCAAGGGCGAGAAATTAACAAAAGTTACCTATCTCCCTGCTCACTGTGCTCAGTGAAATCCAAATTCCACTGAGTAACCCTCTGCATAGCAGCATAACCACCAGTAGCAAAAGCCCTGAGAAGATTCAAAGTGGCAGCTGACTGACAATAAGCTCTGATCATCCTCTGAGGATCAGGAATCCTCGATTTCTCATTAAATGCGTCTCCGTTAACATTATCCCCTCTGTAACTCGGCAGCTTCACTCCGTTCTTCTCCTCAAACGGGTCCGATCTCGGCTTCGCAAACTGCCCCGCCATTCTCCCCACCTAAACAAAACAAAACAAAGCAAAACCCTATTCACAAAAACGCAAAATTAAACTAAACAAAACGACATAAAAGAACAACAACAACCAAAAAAAATATAATCAATTTGACCTTAACAACGGGCACTTGACCGCCGAACATTAACACAGCGCCCATTTGGAGAAGGATTCTGAAAGTGTCACGAATGTTATTAGCATTAAACTCTTTGAAACTCTCAGCGCAATCTCCGCCTTGTAGCAAGAAAGCTTTCCCCATGGCGGCTTCAGCCAGCCGCTCCTCTAAGCTCCTCGCTTCGCCGGCGAACACGATCGGCGGGAAGTCTTCGAGAGTTTTGAGCACGGAGTCGAGCTCCTCTTTGTTCGGATACTCCGGCAGCTGCAGAGCCTTCTTGGATTTCCAGCTTTCGACCGACCATTTCGCGGGACCCGCATTGTTGGTCTTGAGGACTGGCTCGGCTGCTGTTGTTGTGGCTTTAACGGTGGTTGATGGCGGCTTGGCGGAGTCGGCAGCGTGGACGGCGGAGATGGGTAGGATGTTTGACCTGCGTTTGGTGATTAACGGCTGAGATTGCGTCTGAACGAAGGATGATTTTGCGGGCGTAATTGAAGTGCTGCCGACGAGAGCCATTATGTTTTAATTTTAGTTTTTTTTCGAAACGAAAAATTATTTTAATTATTTTTTCTGGATTAACGGAGGCTCGGGACTCTTATTAATGTGTGAGAGGAACCTACGTGGTGCGCGGTAGTTAAGGGTGTTTTTGGTACTTCCACAATATAAGGGTATTTTGGGTAAGTCGGTCTAATGTCGGTTTGATTTTTAGTGTCTGCTTACCAACTAATGACGGCTAGAGGCGGCCGCATAGAGACGGAGACGGAACCGGAGCCACGAATTCAGAAATACATGTTATAATGAGAAAATCAAAACATATATATTTTTTGAATAGCGATTACATATTTTAAAAATTTGTCTATTGACGTATAAATTGGAATTTATTTAAACTCTAAAATAAATGTAAAAGAAAATGCAGTTTATTTTGTTCTGATTGGACACAAACATTTTATTTGTCCGTTTCAAATTTTGATGGTATCGTAATTACGTCTCAAATATTTATATCTCTTGTTATTAATTTTTTTTTGAAATTGTTGGAAATCCCACCATCAAACTATCTCTTCCGAATTTAAATAGAGTAGGTAGAATTTCCGACTGTCCTATACTCTTACAAGAAACTCACTCTCTGGATTCGAATTCGGGACCTGAAGGTCATGCCATGAAATCTACACCATCAAGTCACGCCCATTGGGTCAAAATCCGATCGGGTTGAGTCAAGCGGGTTATTAAACCTGAACCCAAAATTTGAGTATGCAAATCCGAGAAAGTTGGGTCAGGTCGGTGGAATTTTTAAAAAAAATATATTAATCATTTTGAGACATAAATACTAACTATTTATATCACAAAACTTGTCATACATATAAATTATAAGATAAAAAAAATAATAAACAACTGAAATGATGGTAGTACAAATTTTAAAAAAATAATATATTTTTTAGAACACTAATAAAAAATTATTTTTTCGAGTCGTGTTGTGTCGTCAAACCCGTGAACCGAAATGAAAAAATTCAGTTTGAAACAATGCCCAAAGAATAATTTGCAAAGGGAACATATGAGCAACATTTCTTATGCTTCTGCAGTTAGAAGCATAATATACACTCAGGTTTGTACAAGGCCTGATATAGCATATGTAGTAGGAATGAATGTTGGGTAGATATCAAAGTAATCCAGGTTTGGACCATTGGAATGGTGCAAAGAAAGTGATGCGGTATGTTCAAGGAACCAAAGACTACATGCGTACCTATAGGAGATCTGATCATTTGGAGGTGATTGGCTATTCAGATTATGATTTTGATGGGTGTTATGACACTAGAAAATCAACTTTAGGATATGTCTTTTGATTAGAAAATAGAGTGATAAAATTAACAGACAATATTTAGTTTTGATTTTTTTGTGGAAACATCTTGGATTGTGAGATTTTGACTTGAAGAATCCGATTTATTATGACAGGAGATAAATTCATGACTTCTGCTATTTTATTTGATAGTCATATTATATCTATCATAATTAATCTAACAAACAGTAAATAAAGTTATTAAATTCTCCATGAACCAAAAAAACAAGAGGCTAAACTAAAAAAAAAAGTGTTAAATGCGAGTTTATTCAGAAACATAATTAATTAATCATAAATTCTTAAAAAAAATATTGTCACTCATACTAACTTATTGAAACACAATTGATTTTATGTGTGTGTATATATATATATTGCATTTTATATACTTTAAATTATATAAAATTTGCATGGAGTTCATCTATCGGTCAGTAGTATCATTATTAGTGACATTTTCGAGGACCAAATGAGAGTAATAGTGAGATTATATAAATAAAAATAAGTATGATGGGATTGATTACGTTTACTTCAATCTTATAGGCATTTGTAGTAGCGGAGTAGCTTATATGAAACCGTCCCGTTCAATCAATAATATTATTAAAATATATTAATGAATATTTTGATTTATTAATAAAATAATTTTAATTTATCTTGATATTCAAATTTTGACTTTGGTTCTCAAAAGTCCAATGCTGTTCTCGCACAAGGTTTAAAACGTTTTTTTCCCCCGGAAATTGAAGATTTCAATTGGTCGCTAAGGACCCAAAAAAAAAAAAAAAAAGACTCGTGGGAGTCACCTAATTATTTTGTTAGGTGAGTGTCTCAATGACTCGGTGAAGACCAATGGGACATTTAATAAGTGCAATTACGAAAAAGCCCTTGCGAAATAATAAAAAGCAACTCTCCTTATCAAGTCATCTCCCACCTACCCTCATACATCTGGATCAAGTGTACGCACTCCTAGCCCACCCAAATGCAACCTACTCCTTCTGTCGACACGTGTGCACTCAATACATTAGCATATTCTTTATTATGTCTCTTGCTTCTCATTTATGAATATACTAAACTAAATAAATAGCCCTTTTTTGTCAAATATCAAAGTTAAAATTAAATTAAATTAACCTTTTTTTAAATTTTAAAATCTTTTCTACCATGTTGATCTCCATAGATTTTTTTTTTGAAATCGTTGAAAACCTCAATATCAACTCACTTATCATGAACTTAAGCGGAGCAGGTAAAATTTTCAGCTGTCTCAGGCTCTTACAAAAAACGCATCCCCTTGATTCGAACTCATGACCTCAAGATGAGATCCTGAACCCTATACCTATATCACCAAATCATGCCCCTTAAAAACAACTCTATAGATATGGATAGAACAAATGAAGTATCAAAATAGACGAGAGAACACGAGGTTTACTTGCCAACATAATACATAGTTTAAATGTTTTTAATGGTGAATTGTGGTAGAGAAAAACTTAGGTGAGCCAAAATAAATATATTTAGAAACTATCTTATCATTAGTTAGGTCCCGGATTTTTATAAGATTTCATCGTTAAATTATGAACGAGTGGCCCATACTAATTTTTTATATAACAACAAACGTGGGGAAAAAATTGACTGCATGTGGAGGGGGACGTGATTTGGTGGTATATGGCTCAAGATCTAATTTACAGATCTTGGATTCGAATCCAGAAAGTACGTTTCTTGTAAGAATATGAGACAGTCGAAGGTTTTACCTACTTCGCTTAAACTCGGAAGGGGATTTGACGGCGGGATTTCAACGATTTAAACAAAATCTAAGCTTTGAAATTTGTTTTTATATACCATATGTATAAAATAGAATTGTATTATATATACATCGTCTCCAAGGATGTGGCTTGGCGGTATTTGGCGGGATTTTCAATGTTTAAAAAAAATATATACTGACATTTGTAATTTTTTTTTTTTTACAAAAATGATAAACATACATAAACTTTTACATAAAATTTATACACATCTCCCACTGTAGCTATGGTGAGTTACTGTAGCTCACTATATCTACAGTGAGTAGGGATGACAAAATCCGGATCCGGACCACCTCGGTCCGGATCCGGAAGAGTTTTTGTTACCCCGGGTCCGGTTCCGGACCAGGATTGTTTTTTGTTTTTTTGTTTTATTTTTTAAATTTTGTTTATATTATATTATATTATATTTATATTTGTATATTGTCAATTTTATTAATTTTATTTAAATTCTTTTAATTTTTTATTATATTCTATTTTATATATATATATATGCATATATTCTATATTTTTTTATTATAATCTAATTTGTTATTTTTTTATTTCTTTTCCAGACCCGGGTCCGGATTTTTTAATTCCGGACTCGGGTCGTCCAGGTCCGGGTCTTGTTGCCATCTCTAACAGTGAGAGGGGTATAAACTTTAAGTAAAAGTTGATGTATGTTGTACTTTACAATCTTCAAAAGCTAGAAGTCTAGAATGTTTTAAGCTATTTGTGACTTTCATCTAGTTTTGTATTACAAGGAACAAGTTCATAAACAATAACTCTGTTAATATTAGTTTAGATATTAATTATGTGTCACCAGTCATCAATCGTCATGTGTAAGATTTTAATTAATTTTAATTTTAATTTTTTTTTGAAATCGTTGGAAACCCAATCGCCAAACCATCAATTCCGGACTTAAACGGAGCATGTAAAACCTCCGACTGTCTCAGACTCTTATAAGAAACGCACTCTCCGGATTTGAACCCAGAATCTGAAGGTGAAATCATGAACCCTACACCACCAAACAACGTCCTTTAAGGACATTTTTATTTTAATATCCCTTATTAATATGCTAATATTAGAACCTTATTAATGAATGTCACGTTAATTTAGATTCAAATTATGAAACATAACTAAGTACTATTAATCACAAATGTAACGAAAAATCTTCTAAAAAAAAATAATAATAACTCTGCGAATGAAAAAAAAATACCCCCACTCAAATATTCAACTACAAAATTTTCAATAATGACACATGCACATAGTTATGTATGTTTTTATGCACAAAATCATATAAAACTAAAAAAAAAATACTTAGTATTTTTTGTGATATTACAACACCCAACAATTGTAATATTGTATTTTTCATAATTATAATAAGGGAAATGCTAATGAGTGTCCTTGTTAATGATCCATTTTAAAAAAGTTTTTATAGAAAAAATGAAAAAGTAATTAATGTTTTGACAATTTTTTACTTTTCCCATAAAAATGATATGAAAACTTATCAAAAATGAATCCTTAATGAGTGCCATTAGGGCACTGGTTAGCATGACACTTATAATAATTCTCTTGAAAAAAAAAAAAAAGAAGCACTGCAGCCATTTGACATGGGATATTATCCCTGTTTTCAAAATCTGATTGGACCGGTCGATATAACCGGTCAAATCAAGAACCAGATGTGAGTTTAGTCCTTTTAATGGATAAAAATCAGGTTGTAAAAAAAAAACAGGTTAAAATCGGATTGATCTAGTCTAATTTCTTAAATAAAAATTAAAAATAATATTTTTATAATTTTTAATTAAATAAAATAATTAATAATGTGGGTCGGTTATGTCGTTTTTTTGGTATGATTTAATCGGTTAAATCATTAACCCATTAAATTTTTTAAATCACTAATTTAATATCCGGTCCCAATTATAAAAATATTGAATATTATTGTATTTATTGATAGAGACTGACCACCTAAATGGGGTCAAGGTTTTGGAGCTTGACTAATTTGTGTATATATAATTGATCCAACGGAGGAAATATCGAAAGAAGCTGCTGTACGATTTTTTAATGAATATGTTTAATTTATTTGTACCAACTACTACAATGTGATGCCAGCATAGCATAACGAAGAATACACTTTCTTTTTTTAAATTGTTCGAAATCCCACCGTCAAATCATATTTTCTGGATTTAAGTAGAGTAAGTAAAATTTCCGGTTTTCACAAGAAACGTACTTACTAGATTCGAATCCAAGAACTCAATGTGAAATCTTGAGCCATACATCACTAAACTACGTATCTTTGGGACAAAACGATGAATACACGTCAAAGTGTATAATATATTACATAAGATCAATCGGTAATAAAAATAAATACATTTTTATTTTACAGTCAAATATTTTTTAATAATTTTATGTGCATTGTTATTTCATCCTCACTTTTGTGATGAGTTAAGAGAAATTCGTTGCTTTATATTTAAGAATTTATTAAAAAAGATTAACATTACTGTGATCAATAAATCTAGAGAGATATTTTGTTATGATATTCTAATAATATTCATATTTTAAATAATTATTCATTTTAATCTCTCTCCAAAATATAAATGTTTCTATATATAAAAATGTCATATTGTGAATATGAACATTGAAGAAGCAGATAATATGGCGGAGCCACTGTGTGTTTTTTTTTTTTTTTTTTTTTTTTTATAAACTATATATATATATATATATATATATATTAGAAAATCTAAATAATTAAATAATACCCATAAATATATTATTTATTAATTTGTTTGAGTTGTATTTTTTCTAATATAATATGTAAGCCCATGCCCAAATTAGTTAAAAAAATTCCAATACATTTGTGCATCAATCTTATTTATTAAACATTTTAAAAATAATTATATTTAATTTGTATGTGTATAGATAATTGACTATTTTTCATTTTAAATTCACTCATTTATGTGTTTTTCCATTTGCAAAAGAATAGAGATTTCATTACATTTAAATAAAAATAAAAATAACTATATTTATACTTAGGTTTGCTTATTGATCTTCTAATTTATTGATATATAATTGTAGTGATTCTTTTACTAAACCACATCGTGTATAGTTGTTATGTGTAAAACATTAACATATTAATATAAATATAATTATTTTGTATATATTTAGTTGTTCAGAGCACAAATATTGCGTATTAACACTAGGTTTTTAATAATTTAATTAAAAAAGTGGTTAAATTCACAATAAATTAGCGGAAATTTAAGTATATAATATACTACATAAACTTAAAATACATATTTTTAAAAATAATTTTTTTCTTAAATTTTTAGGGTAAATTGGTATTTTTATAAATTATGGATAAAAATATATTTCTGAAAATTTTGGGTTAATTTATAAGTTTAAAAATTAGGGGCTATTTCATAATTTTCAAAATTATATGGATCATCTTGTAATTTCAAAAAATGTATGAATTTGTTAAATATTATTTTGGTAAGGAAAAAATTTCGCTCCCGCTGAATGAAATTTTTGGATACGCCACTGGCAGATATCAATATCATTAGTGGCGTGGCTGTACAATATTTGTGTTAAAAATAATTGCATTGTTGCACGAACAATTAACATCTGCGACAAATAATATACATACATTATTTTTTTCGAAAGTTTTCTCAACTCTTTTACTGTAGTTACAGTGAGTTATAATAATTTACTGTAACTACAGTGAGAGAATAGTTAAAATTTTATGAAAAATTTATGTATGTATATCATTTTTGTAGCATCTACTTTCATAAAATAAAGATTTTTTTTTATGGGTCCATTTTACAGGGGTAGCACCAAACAATAACGACCCTAATTGAAGAAGTGGGACTCTTAAAGTAAATAGAGCAGCAGTTTAAGCGGCCCTGATTTGGGAATTTTAGAAGATTTATTAAAATATATATTCTTTTATTTGTAAATAATTAGATTTTTATTTATTTATTTATTTAGTTATTATAATAAATATCAATGTTTATTAGATTTGAGATCAAAATTTAGGTGCTAAGTCCACCTCAAGCGGCAACACTGAGGCCACGCAAATGCTTCAATTTCCAGGACATATGTCCAACTACCTCGTTCACTTAAGCAGTGCTTCACTTCACTTTATTTTAATTATTTTAATTGTCACACATTCTATTCACATATATATATATATATATATATATATTTTCAGTTCGGTAGATCGGCTCGTGCGGTCCTATGTTTTCTATAATAAAAAAGGTTATTTTATGAATCAATGAATAAAACAACGTTATTTTATTATAGAAAATACGCAACCGGAATATATATATATATGAAAATAGGAAACAAGTCCTTTAATGTTAAGGGCATAAATGCCATTGGGCAGCTTCACTTTGAATTAGTTATTCTAAAACTAATTTTTTATAAAAAAATAAAAATAAAAAAAAAAATAAAGAAAGAAAGAAAGAAAGAAAGAAATTCATAACCAAAAGAATTACAAAAGAAATTCCTTCATAACCAAAAGAAATACAAAATATAATTAAATTAGAGTGGATAATCTTCCATCCAAGAAACAAAATGAAAAACTTGTGTTGACGGCTGATTTTCGTTCCAATGGCAGTTTCGAGATAACTCCCCCGAAACAATATTCCCTCAACCTTTAATTTGTTTGGTTGGGGATGACCAAAAACAAATTTAGTAAAAGATGAAACAACGCACAAGTTGACAATGGAGTTTTAACGTGGTTTGGCGGAGCGAATCCGACCTACGTCCACGGGCACAAAACGATGAAGGTTGTTTTTATTGCCAAGAGCTGACTCGGCCGACCTGTTTTGAGACAGGCTAGAACGAGACCGAGCAGTTGAAAGGAGTTACAAGTGATATTCTTTTGTGTTACAAGTTGCTATGTAGAAAAACCCAACCTATATAAATGAGGTTACCCTCCCTTTATATACTAAGAAAGTGTAACACTGTTCCTACAACTTTATGACGTTTCCCGCGCGGTCACCGACTGATTGATAGACTCTCTGCCCCAAGACTGTCTTCGCCGAAAGTAAGCATGTCGCCTGATGGCCTGTCACATCATTCTGCTTTATCCACTGCCACACGAAAAAAATAATGATGACAACCTGTAAAGTGCTTTTTGAAATGATAACATGTTTTGGGGGGAAAGAATCCAACAACTTTGATATTGTGTCGGTCTTTAAAGGGGTCGACCAAGTGATCTGTTGAACTTCTTCAAACTGTTTCCGCCCTGACTCGAAACATCTGAGCCCATCCACTGGTTCCGGGGAGTAAGGCCGAACCAAACCGAGCTCCAGGTAAAATGTGGTCGGTCTTGGGAATCTGTGTCAAGTCGCATCCTTTGGTCGGTCATAATCATGAAAACGGATGAGGTGAATTCCGTTCTCTACCCTTACCGAACTGTGCAAAAGACTTAGCCACATAAATCCCCATCAACAACTTGTAAACCTAAATTTGTGAAGACATCAATTGCAATATTCGCACGACGAAAATCATATTTGATTATGGATGCTAAATGTGTGAGTGTGAGCAGCCAATGACGAATTTCTATAATATCTCAATAGTATAGATTTGTATAATTAATTAATTATAGTTTATATTTGTTGATAATAATATATATTAATTAGAGGCATATTAGATGAGTAAAAAATCAATTATAAATTTTATTATAATTATTTAATATAAATTTATATGTAATTAAATCTTAAATATTATAAAAAAAAACTAAACTTTTCGAATCCACTTATCTGAATTAAATAATTGGACCACTCCTTTTGATGGGTCCCAAGTCAACATCAAAATGCCAATTGTAATGTGGATTCACTTACCAAATTTAACTCGGCCCATTCCAAATTTTCAGTTTAACCCTCAATCGATTTTAAATAAAAATTACAAAATTAAAAAAAGCCCTCAATCAATTTTTCTTAATCACATACACTGATTTTTTTTTATGCATTTACACATTAAATTATAATAAAAATTTAAAGCAAACCACATATCCAAAAATGTATAAAATTTGAAAACAAATAAACTTATTATTTTTAGTTAGTCCATACGATCGATGTGAGGAAGATTAAAACCTAGATATAATATTTGTACTTAAGTGATTTTACTATATAATTAATATTATTTTTCCTCTATACAAACTTTTTAAAACATCAAAATATTTATGATCATTACTTTTAGAAAATACTATTGTTATACTCTCATTTACAACAACGATTTAAATTCGTTATAAGGTGGTTTCTCTAACTTGATAGTGTCAATATCTTATGTTTGGACCCTCATATATCTCTACTTAGCTTCACCCTCAGCCTCTCATACATCCACTCATCTTGATTTTGCACCTCATGTATGTGTGTGTAGATATATAATTTTAGCGAAGTTAAAACGGAAACAACTGTCTCATTCGCCTCTTAATAGCTACGTCATTGAGGGTGAGACAGAGTTGCATGTATTTATGGACGACAAAAATCTATGTTGGAATGGAGGCCTGCGGGGTATTAATATGTTAGAGACAAGTAAATAGATAATTTTATATATACCCGTTAATTGAATTAAATTGATATTGATATTCTTGTTCAAATAAAGATAAAATTCGTCATGTTAATGGAGACTCATATGAAACTCACGAAACTTAATATATTAGGGGTGGATAAGGACACAATTTTAATACTCGTTAATTGAACGAGACATATATAAATATTAATATCTCCTTACTAAACCCGACCCGTTGTTATTCCTACAACTAATAGGGTAACGTGGACGATTGAGATTGAGATTGAGATTGAAGAATGGGGGACCACTCTTGATGATGAATTTATGATGCATCTCAGTCAGTATTATATGAGTAAAGGGTCCACGTGGTAATTTCACTTAATCCCATTCCTACCCCCCAATTAAAATCATGAATGTGAAATTGTGAATATAAAGAGAGATTGCTGCTGCTTCTGGCCCTTTCACTTTCATCACTACATGATTTAAACGTGTTTTTTATTTTTGAAAATATTACACATCGAATGTTAAGAGGAAACAGAAGCAAATGGGTAAATTTTTACATCAACAGTCAACTAAATTTCTTTTAACCATGAGTAAGTAAGTTGTGAAGTTTATCAACCCCATAACTTTTTATCGCAACTGAAATATAAGGTTGGAATTAGCTGTTAATCATAATTTAATTAATTAACAAAATCCGTCCTGGGAGGCTTTTATATCTGTAACAAATAGACTCATTTTTTAGATTTGGATTCTCTTCTGAATTGGTTTTGGAATTTTTCTTTTATGTATTGTTATAAATAGTTTCTCATGATCTCACCTTGAAGTTATGAATTCGAATTCAGGAAGTGCGTTTCTTGTAAGAGTTTATGACAACCGAAGATTTTAACTTATGTCACGTGCAACACTTGTTTTGAGGGAAATTTGTTTGAGCCATCCAATTGAGTCGTCAAAATTTCAAACATCTGAATACCGAAGTAGAAGATCCAAAGACACTGGACAGTCACATGCAATCATGTGACCTAACTAGGTAGTTGTTACTTGTTAAAATTAGAAATTTTTTTCATTGGAAACGTTGGAAATCCCACCGCGAAATCATCCGATCCGGATTTAAATGGAGTAGGTAAAACCCTTAACTGTCCCAGATTCTTATAAGAAATATATCCCTAAACTCGAACTCAAGATTTGACAATCAAATCTTAAGCTCTTTACCACCAAGTCATAGGGACAAAATTAGAAATCTTATAACAATACGACTTCAACAAGCAAACAAACATTTTTTAGAGATAACTTTCAAATACTTTTGAAATTTAAAAGAAGTTTAATTTAAATATACAAAATGTTGCCAGCATTTTCAAGCATGTTTGATAAATATTTTATTTACTATTACCCTACATTCCCAGATGGATAGTATGTTTAAAGTTAATTGAAGCATTGTAGGCTTAAAATTCTCTATTTCTTTAGTCACCAGACCTATCTCTTCAGTTTCTCAGTTCTCACATAACCAACCAATACCATTAAGCTTTCATAAATTTAAGAATTTGGCAGAAAAAGAAAAAGGCCATGCAGTAAAAATTTGGCATTGCATCAAAAAGAAAGCAGCTGGGAATGCTAGCAAATCTAGTTTCCAGTAATGGGTTTAGCAGCAGCTAGCAAGTAGTCCCCACCTTTAACAGCAAGGGCCAAAGGGGTAAGAATTTGTCTTTCTTTAAAGTGAGAAGCAAGGGGTACTTTAGTGAAGTGTAATTCTCATGCAATAATGTGCATAGACATGATTTATTTTCATTGAAAAGGAAGCCAAATTGAACTGTGTATGCCCATAGTTTGTAAAGTGGCTGGCAACCTGGTATTGCATCCTTTAGAAATATCAATGTGGGTGGGCCATTTCTCTTGTTGAAAAATAGATTGATTGGAAAATGTTTTGAAGAAAATCTTATAAATCAAACAAGAGAATTAAATAAGATAGCTAAACTATACAAGGCATATTTCATTTAATATTGAAACAACACAAGTTCAACCCTATTGATGCATACATATACTACATACTAGGAATAGAAACCGAGTTGACAAGTAAGAAATAACAGAACCTAAGGTGATGGAGGCCAACCGTATATTCCTGAATCCTCATTGATTCCATCGTAGAACCTTAGCTCGAGCTCTCCCAGCCTTCCGTTGTAGATTTCATCATCATCATCATAGTCACCCATTTCACCAGCTAGGAATTCCCAGGCAAAATACTCGGATCCATCTGAATAATCTGAACAATCTGAATAATCATCCCAGTCATTTATCATCACAAGGTGTCCACAAACCGTCAAGTTTGGGAAATTCGCCTTGATGAACTTGTTTTCGAGTCTCACATCCCAGCACCCTCTCAAATCCAAGAACTCTAGCTGGGAGCAGCTTGAAAGGATCTTAAGAACAATTTCAGTGCTGATAACGTTGTAAGCCATCTCAAGTCGCTTGAGCTTAGGCATTGTTGTGGCAATGGCATTAGCCTCGTCATTTTGTGAGAGCTTGTCACCTGTATCTAACGGGTGCATGTTTCGGCATAGACCCACCAGCAATTTACAGTGTTTTCCTATGGCCTCCAAAGCAGGAGCACCAATTTTACTGCAATAGCTCAGATCCAAAAAAGTAACCACAGAGAGCCTTCCAGCAATCTGTTCCACTATGGAGTCACCCATTTCACTTCTTGGCAGTCGCAAATTCTGAAGGGAACCAGCACTTGCAGAACCAGGTAAAAAGACCCATATCAGCCCCCCAAAAAAAAAAAGGTCAAGCAAACAATGAGCCAGTAAATAAGAGTTCAATTTGGAGTAACTTGGAAATGTTCGCAATACAGTTATTTCAAAGTTCAAAATAGACTTGAGATTAACAGATCTAACTGAGATTCGTGGCTGTTTAGATGAGTAAATTTTGCTAGCACACAGTCGAACATATAGGTTTATCTCATGGCAATCTTAACCAATAAATTGTTTAAGCATATCAAAACAGCATCAATACATGATTCATGGATCCACATAAATACCAAAATCTAAGTTGCAATGACAACAAAACTAAAATGTGAGAACCGAAAAAGGGTGCGAGGAGAATGTGCAATTGTGTTTACTTTTCTGCAATTAAGGAAAACATCATATCATTGTGCAGGCCGGAAACACAGAGCTTGCGGAGAGATCCAGAGCTTCTCGTGATCAACATTTCAAGCATCCGATCGAGGTGGTCGGGTTGGCACCTCTTACTCCATTCCTCAATGTCAATCTCTTGCCAGCAATATGGTCCAGTTACTGCTCTACCCCATGACTTGCAAACTCTTGGTATCACAGTTAGTACCTCACGGAGTGATAAATTTCTAAATATTAGCCCAAGGGCATCCGGTATTAGTTCATCCCAATGCCTAAAATCACTTTCCCCTTCCATTTAATCTGCCTTAAGGTACTGAAGACACAAGAAGTAACAAATATATTCACAGTTAGCCTTTATTAAAAATGATATAGACATAATCCTTGTGCTCATAGAAAATTGATAATTTTAAACAAAATGACCACACCTAGTGAAAGAGGAGCCTCAGAGTAACAGAGCAACAACAAAAAGGAGAAAATGAAACATTTTTATCTCCATTTATAACAAAGCCAATACCAGATTCAGGGGAACTTGATAGAAAAATCATTGTTTTGGTAATTTCAGCAAGAAAAAAACTGACAAAGAACTAAAAATTATGCACAAAATACCCAAATAAGCAGCTTTATAGATCCACAAAACCCACTTGATAAAATTGCCTAGCAAGACCATCACAAGCATGAGAAACAAACAATATGTAATTACAAGAAAAAATTCTGAGAGAAAGTGAGCAAAAGGCACTAATATTTACTCACAAGCAAAGAGACACAATAAAGAAAATCACTGCATGCAAATTACAGGCAGAAATGTTAACCTCAGTTGTGAACTTTCATTCCCAGAAGAGCAAAGCAACTCATAGCCTTCATCATAGTCAAAAAGTACTTTCTTTTAGCTTGGTTTCCCAGTAACCAAACAAAAGGCAGAAAGAAAAATGATAGAACAAAATATTTACATTCATCCAAATTGAGTGAAAATTTTCTTAAAAAGGCAGAGGCTTTTCTTGATTTAGATCGAGAGAGGGGAGGAAAAAAAAACTCACCGGTTTGTCCGCCGGAATCGAAGGGGCAAAAAAGTAAAATAGAGAGAGCAAAGAAAGGCTCAGAGTGAAAGAGAGAAGAAAAAAGAAAGATACAAGACCAGTACTATCTGAACACCTAACCAAAGCTATGAATGCAACCAACAAGAAGAACAAAGAAACGAGAGTAAAAACAAAGCACTCTTCTTCTTCTAGTACTATTTATTGGGGGGTTAAAAGTTAAAACTGAATGAAGGAATTACAAAATATTAATAAATGAAAGTGAATTTCAAGAACTGTGCTTATTACTTGTGACGTTTGGAGAATAAAGAACAGAAGATAAGGTTACGAAGTACTGTTAAATATATATATATTTTTAATTATGAAATCAGGAGTGTTAATGAAACTTTTTTAACATTTGTTAGGGGTGACTCAGGGTGGTTGGGCTTGGTCCGGATAGACCCGCCCGTCCGAACCCTATAATGAAAGCCCGGTTCGGGCTCGGGCAGGAGCCGGGCTTTCCATTTTTGGCTCGGCCCGGGCCAAAATTAAAAAAATATATATATATATATATATATTTTAATATATTTATAGCATTTTTATTTGTTTGTAGCATTTAAATTGTTAATTTATCGATGAAACTTGTGATTTATTTGTGAATTGTCTTTGCATATAGTGTGGATACATTTTGTATTTGTATTTTTTTATTTTTTTAAAAAATTCAGGCCAGGAAAAAGCTCGGGCACGGGCTTCTTTTTTTTTTACCAAGCTCGGGCCGGGCTCATCAAAGCCCGGGCCTTGCCCGGCCCGTTGCCACCCTTATTGGTGACCGCACGGGGTTGTTTTAGTGATAAATATATTGGATATGAGTGATTTGTTTCCTTTCAGGTGTAAGGTTCGAATCTCACTAAATGTATTTCTTTGAGGTTATGTCCTCTAATGTAGAAAGCCAACAACTTACCTCGATATTTATTGGAAAATTTATGAGAATACGGGACACAGGATCCAAGGATTAGTTGGAGTACGCATAAGCTGATCCGATTATTAAAAAAAAAAAAAAACGTTTGTTATGGGTTTATGGTTTTGTGATAGATATGTTTGAAAATTTGAGATTGGGGATTGGGGTTTGTCGTGTTTAATTTAAAAATGTATTAAATTATGATTTATAAATTAATTTGGGGAAATATTAACGAGTGCCCTTATGACACACGTTAAAAATTAATTTAAGGAAAATTTTGATGGGAAAAAGTAAAAAAATCATTAATATTTTGATAATTTTTTTTATTTCCCATAAAAATGATGTCAAAACTTTCATTAAATTGATTATTAATGATTTAGTAAAATAATTTTGATTTGATCTATTAAAAAAAAAAAGATCTAAAAATATTTTTTATAAAAATTAAATTTTATTAAGTGGAATAATATTTTATTGAGCTGGGTTTTGTATGAAAGTCTGGACAGCTTATTTATTGTTGGCTTACTGGTGGCTTGGTGCCGTTTGAATTGAACCGTGTGGTATTCTGGTTCCGATTCCTAAGCGAATGCCTATGCTACTCTATTCGTAAATTCATCCATGGAGTTTCTGACATCTGATTTTTTGTTTTTAATGGTTAGAAACTCCACGTCAAATCATCTCTTTGCACTGAAGTGTTGGAAATCTTCTAAATATTCATTAAGGGTAGAATTGTCCTTTTTGTGGAATTGGGTGCTTGTGAGGGGTACAACCCTTTGGAGGGTTGCACCCCACCCCAAAGGGTGCCTTATTGGCATCCTTACATGTCTTATTTAAGGAGGCATTAAACTCATTACAAAGGACAAGGAAAAATCCGAATATTGAAAGAGACATTTGTTTTTGTTTTTTGGTTTTGAGAGAGTTCAACCATTTCTTAGTTTGTATACTTGTCAAGGAGTGGTCATTGGACAAGAAGTATCCAAGTTATCCTGGGAGGACATTGGCCAATTGCGAATCCGTAAAGCACCTGTGACGGGGCCAATAAGTTCTTAAAGACATAGATCTTCTCGACTTGGAATGGTTTTTGTAATCTCAATTTCCAGGTTTTATCTTCAAGTTTTCTGGTTTTAGGGTTTCTTGCATCTAGATCTACTTTTGGTTGTTGATCTGTTTGATTTGCATGTTATATTACTGTTTAATGACACCTATTTGCTCATAATCTTAAGAACTTATTGCTTTAGTGTTATTAGATAGTAATTTGCATGTTAGGGTTTGTTTATTTTCTGTAAAATACGAACTGTGCATGAAAAACCCGTAGGGCGTTCGAACGCCCGACGCACGCGAAGGCATAAATTTGAATTTTCATAAGAACGTTCGAACTCGTCTTCAAACGCAACTCGAACGCAAGCCTTTTTCCTTATAACGTTCGAACACGTTCTCGAACGCTATACGAATGTCAACTCTCTGGAATCATTCCGTTCGAACGCGTTATCAAACGCTACACGAACGTGAACTCTCTAGAAACACTTCGTTCGAACGCATTATCAAACGCAACACGAACGCACACACACTGGACAGTCTCGTTCGAACGTAGATACGAACGTGACACTAACGAATTTGTCCTGGAAGTATCATATATTACAAACTTTAATTAATATTAACTTGGTTGATCATATACTGTAAACACATTAATCTTGGTAGTATAGACTTAAGTTATTATTAAGTTGCTCAATTATCACAAGCATTCACATAGTGATAAAGTTGAAACTAATTGTGTGTTGCATAATTGGTTGAGAATTTAAAGTGTAATTTTACACAAGTAATTCCATCCAATCTTGATTGACATATATATCTACATTTATCGTATATCACTTTGAACAAGGTCATTCGTTGATCGTTGTGCAATTTGTCTTTCGTAGACTAATTGATCCTGTTGATTTTCCAGTTACATATGGCTAGCGGAAATATCACGGTACCGGTCTCTCACGGAGAAAAACCGGAGAAATTTGGTGGGGCAAATTTCAAACAATGGCAGAGCAAGATGTTGTTCTACCTGACAACTCTCCAGTTGGCAAAATTCCTCAAAGATCCTCCGGGTCCTGTGGAGGGTGAATCTGAATTTGCCAAGGAAGAGCGAGAACAGACTTGGTTGTCTGGAGACTTCTTATGCAAGAACTACCTTTTGGGTGGTCTTGACAATACCCTGTACAATGTGTACCAAGGCATGACTTCTGCGAAGGTTCTCTGGGAATCTCTCGAGAAGAAGTACAAAACCGAAGATGCCGGACAAAATAAATTTGTCGTGGGTAGGTTCCTGGACTACAAGATGGTAGATTCAAGAACGGTGATGTCTCAGTTGGGTGAACTGCCATTGATCATTCATGAAATACTGGATGAGGGAATGAAACTCTGTGAGATGTTTCAAGTTGCCGCCATAATTGAAAAGTTGCCTCCATCATGGAAGGACTTCAGGAGCTATCTGCAACACAAAAAGAAGCAGATGAGCCTTGAGGACCTTGGAGTTCGATTGAGAATCGAACAGGACAACATGATGTCCGATAAGGCCAGCTACAAGACTATGGAGTCTAAGGCCAACATCTTTGAGGATGTAAAAGGTAGCAAGAAAAGAAAGAACAGTGAAGCTGATTCTTCCCAAGCGAACAAGAAGTTCAATGGGAAGTGCTACAACTGTGAAAAGAGCGGTCATATGACAAAGGACTGCAGAAACAAGATATCTCAGGACAATGGCAGGAAAAATGAGGCCTATGTCGCTGAAGATGAGCAGTTAACTGATGAGATTTCAGAAATGAATCTCTAAGTAGTGGTAACTGTAGCCAACTTGGTTGGGAATCCGAGAGAATGATGGGTAGACACTAGGGCTACTCGTCATATCTGTGCTGATAGCAAGATGTTTTCCTCGTATCAGAAAGGTCGATGGCGGCGATCATCTGACAATGGGAAACTCGTCTACCTCTAGAGTGGTTGGACAAGGCACAGTAGTTCTGAAAATGATATCCGGAACGGAGCTTACATATAAGAATGTTTGCATGTTCCAGATATTCGGAAGAACTCGGTCTCGGGTTTGTATTTGTTTCTGACAAGATTGTATTGACCGAAAAATGATGTCTATGTAGGAAAATGATACCTCGCTGAGGGTCTTTTCAATGACTGTCAATTATGCTATTAATAAAGCTGAAACTTCTGCTTATATTATTGAGTCACAAAATGTATGGCATGAGAGGTTAGGACATGTTAATTATGATACAATGCGTACATTAATTAACATGAACCTTATACCTAAATTTGCATTGATGGCCAACATGAGTGTGAGGCATGTGTTGAAGCAAAAATACATAGAACATCATAGAACGAAGTTCTGAACCCTTGGAACTTGTACACACTGACGTGTGTGACATGAATATTGTGCAAATAAGAGGCGGTAAAAAGTACTTTGTCACTTTTATCGATGAAAGCACAAGATTCTGTTAAGTGTATTTGCTGAGGAGCAAAGCTGAAGCTATTGAGAGCTTTATACACTGAGAACGAAGTTGCAAATCAACTTGGCAAGCAAATCAAAAGAATCAGAAGTGATAGTGGTGGTGAATATGTTTCATCATTCGGTGAATATTGTTATGTGCACGGAATTATTCACGAAACCATTGCTCCTTATTCTCCTCAACAGAACGGAATTGCGGAGCGCAAAAACCGAACGTTGAAGGAAATGATGAATGCCATGTTGACAAGTTCGGGTCTACCCCAGAACTTGTGGGGGGAAGCCTTGCTTTCCGCGAACTACGTTCTGAACAAGCTTCCTCACAGAAGACTAGACAAGACACCATATGAATTGTGAAAAGGTTTCGTATCTTCCTACAAATACCTCAAAGTGTGGGGGTGTCTTGCCAAAGTAATGGTTCCTAAACCAAAGAAGGTTAGAATAGGACCCAAAACTGTTGACTATGTATTCATTGGATATGCTCACAACAATAGTGCGTATCGATTCTTGGTACACAAGTCGGAGATTCCTGACATCAATCCAAATATGATAATTGAGTCAAGGAATGCGATATTTTTTGAAGAGACGTTTCCTTGTAAGGAAAGACAAATAACTGGGTCTCTCAAAAGGACAACTGACACTGTCAAGGATAGTGATCGGGACCAAACGACTTAGACGTTCTAGCTATAAAGAAGCAATGTCTTCTCTGGAGGCACCTATTTGGAAATAGGCGATAAACAGTGAGATTGATTCAATCCTACAGAACCATACTTGGGAGTTGGTTGATCTTCCACCAGGTTGTAAGCCACTGGGCTACAAATGGAAAGATGAAAATGGATGGATCAATAGATAAGTACAAGGCGAGGTTTGTCATAAAAGATTATAGACAGAAAGAATGCCTTGTTTACTTTGACACATATCCACCAGTGATTCGTATCACATCAGTAGAATGCTTATAGCTATAGCAGCTATATTTGGTCTTGAAATACATGAAAAAGAATGTAAAGACGTCATTCTTGAATGGTGAATTGGATGAAGAGACTTACATGGAACAACCAGAAGGGTTTAATGTTCCTGGATAAGAACAGAAGGTGTGCAAACTTGTAAAATCCTTGTACGGATTAAAACAAGCACCTAGACAATGACATGAGAACATTGACAAAGAGATGTTGTCAAGTGGGTTTAAAACCGATGAGTGTGATAAGTGTATATACGCCAAATCAACTCCAGAATGATATGTCGTTGTATGTCTCTATGTAGACGATATGCTGATAATTGGTAATAATCATGAGTTGATTCAGTCTACCAAGAAAGTGTTATCCAGTAAATTTGATATGAAAGATTTGGGAGTAGCTAACCTAACTCTTCCTCTATCAAAGAATACTGGCTTAAGCATATCGTAATTAGAGTATTCAAGGATCATCGGAAGTCTGATGTATCTCACTAATTGCACATGAACTGATATCGCTCAAGCTGTGAATAGGCTTAGCAGATATACTAGCAATCCAGGACATAACCACTGGAAAGTCATAGTAAGTGTTTTGAGGTATAAGAAACTTCAAAATATGGGCTACATCACGAGAGATATCCTACTGTTCTAGAGGGAAACAGCGATGCTGACTGGATATCTGATACAGTGGATTCCAAATCTACGGTTGGATTTGTTTTCACACTTGGTAATGCAGCCGTGTCATGGAAATCCTCGAGGCAAACATGTGTTGCCCGGTCTACTATGGAATCTGAGTTCATAGCATTAGACAAAACAACGGAAGAAGCAGAATGACTTAGAAACTTCCTGGAGGATATTCCTGGTTGGGCCAAACCGGTGCCAACGATTAGCATACATTGTGAAAGCCAATCGGCTATTGGGAGAGTCCAAAATACAATGTATAATGGTAAGTCTCAACACATACGTCGGAGACATAATACCATACGTCAACTGCTCTCAAGTGGCATAATAACGATCGATTATGTCAGGTCGAAGGAAAACCTAGCGGATCCACTAACTAAAGGTTTACCTCGAGAGCAAGTTGAGAAGTCATCGAGGGGAATGGGCTTGAAGCCTATAATCTAAGAATTGTCACTGTGGAAACCCAACCTAGCTGACTGGAGATCCCAAGATCTAGGTTCAAAAGGGACAACAGAAACTTTGTGCAATTCAAAACAAGCACTGAAGAGTTTCGTACTCTTTCTCATTCCGATAATGACGCTGAGTGCTGTCTGTCATTGGTTAGGATAAGCTAAGGCTTTTAATGATCACTATATTAGGAGATGAGTCCTAATGGGGGTAAAGACAGATTACCTCTTCATAGTAGATCACCTATTTCAAGTAAGAAGTGAGGCCGCTTCCATGGGAACCTTTAAAGGCGGGTTACCCTAAAGTGCTTGATGAATCCAGGACCGTTGTTCAGGGCCAAAATGAACACAACCGTAGAACGGGAAAATGGTCAAATTAAAGCTGTGTGTTGGCAATTGTCTTGGTTTACACCAACGGCAGAACAGTTCAAGACTATGGGTCACTGGTTTGCCAAGTAAATCCGATTGTCACTCACTAGGAAAGGTTCAAGGCGAAAGCTACCTATTTCGATGCAGCTTTAGTTCATGGTAACTCTCTCAAGTGTCTCCTTGAATATTTGAAGAATTGTGGGGGATTGTTGGAAATCTTCTAAATATTCATTAAGGGTAGAATTGTCCTTTTTGTGGAATTGGGTGCTTGTGAGGGGTACAACCCTTTGGAGGGTTGCACCCCACCCCAAAGGGTGTCTTATTGGCATCCTTACATGTCTTATTTAAGGAGGCATTAAACTCATTACAAAGGACAAGGAAAAATCCGAATATTGAAAGAGACATTTGTTTTTGTTTTTTGGTTTTGAGAGAGTTCAACCATTTCTTAGTTTGTATACTTGTCAATGAGTGGTCTTTGGACAAGAAGTATCCAAGTTATCCTGGGAGGACATTGGCCAATTGCGAATCCGTAAAGCACCTGTGACGGGGCCAATAAGTTCTTAAGGACATAGATCTTCTCGACTTGGATTGGTTTTTGTAATCTCAATTTCCAGGTTTTATCTTCAAGTTTTCTGGTTTTAGGGTTTCTTGCATCTAGATCTACTTTTGGTTGTTGATCTGTTTGATTTGCATGTTATATTACTGTTTAATGACACCTATTTGCCCACATGAAGTAGAATATGTAAAATTTCCAGCTATTCCAGACTCTTACAATAAACGAACTCTCTGAATTCGAATACAGAATCTCAAGATGAGATATTAAGCTGTACACCACCAAATCATACCCCTTAGAACTTCCGACATCTGAGTTACTTGAAAGAAACACTGTATTTTTTTCAGAGCAATGATATAGAAACTTAACAGAATTTAAATAACAATAGAATGATATAGTTTTATTTTTTAAATCTATTTATCATTCAAATGATTTTATTTTTTTTTAATTTTATATCCATTTAATCCTAATCTAATCTTTTAATCAATTTTTTACTGGACTTGACTGGCTCATGAGATATATATGCAGTGGTCAAAGCTCGAATGTATGGTTCCAAGGAAATCAAATCCCGCTGAGCAAGGGGACTGTTGTGTCTTTGGGATACGTATTTATTAATTCCAAATAAAGCTCATTAGCTAATTTTCTTATTTGGTGATCAAAACCACTTGCTGGTTTTTCAACTCTTTTGTGGGGATAAAGGAGAGTATAATTTCTCTTAAAAGATTTACCAGTTGAAAACAGTTTTATGAATGTAAGAATATTTAAATTTTCCCATAATAAAGCCAAGTTATAAAGCTTAAAATTTTAACTTGGTTAAAGAGCTCATAACTACATTAATTATTTTATTGGATAATTTTTTTAAGTAGTTAAAATAAATAAAATAATATTATTAAATTAAATAAGATGATCATAAATAATTTAATATTTTAAAAAATCTTTCCGAACTCTACTTTCAAAAACTCAAATTTTGAACTATCGCTAATAAAGGGAGAATAACTTTTTTTTAATTCACAAAAGTTCTCCTTAAAATACAATCAAATATCATTAAAATTTTAAAAAATAACTTGTAGGATTAAAAAGACTCTTGGTCATTCCGGGTGTGACTTGGTGGTGTAGGGCTCAGGCTGGGTTCGAATACAGAGAATGCGTTTCTTGTAAGAGCCTGAAAGAGTCGGAGATTTTACCTGCTCCGATTAAGCCCGGAAGAGATAGTTCGACGATGAGATTTCCAACGATGCAAAAAAAAAAATTAAAAAATTATTTTACTTATATTAAAATACATACCAAAAAGGCACTTAATGTTGAAGATAAACACCAACTAACTCAGAAAACAATCAAATTTCACAATTATGAAGTCGTATATACAGTAACACCCATCAATTTCTCATTCACTGCACCTGTCAAGCTTGACAGAAACAATTATATTATTTGGAAGACTCAAGTCATGCCTGCTATACGGCAACAATGGTATTGAAAACGCAACAGTAAAACCCGTTAATGCAGTAATGGCTTCTTTGTAATGAGACAGACACTGCACTACTTCTCATGAACTTTGGACTTTGTTGAAGAGGATTTATGCTTTTACATTCAATAACAAGCTTGATTCATAAGAATCTTTATATGAGGAAGATTAGCAAGATTCATAGCATTTCTAGAAACTCATATGGGTGGGGGCTGTTTCAGATATTTGGAAGTCAATAACCTATTAAACCATGTGGATTCTCGTCGTCTTTGAAAAATTGGTTCATGTGAATCATGTCCTTAACCACCAGCACCTACCCATTTATGTCTGCTACAAGATTGTACAGTGGTTGCCCTAATATCTCACAAATTTATGAAAATATGAGTTAATTTCATAAATCATCCAATAGAAAACTGCCAGAAATGCAATATAAATACACCCCCATCAAGAAGGAATACCGCTTGCTTGTCTCTTCTAATAACACCACCATTTGCTACACCCAACCAGCAAGAAAAAAGCCAAATTGAAGAACAACTCAGTAAATTCATAGTTTCATACTCCAAACAGTACCATATATTGAATTTTATAAAATCCCTCTGCTGTAATTGTGCATGAAGCCTCTTGAAAAGTTATTCTTTTGCTTCCACTGCATAAATCCCAGTACGGCTGAAATATCAAACTACTCCCTGAATTTTAAAAAAAGGATAAATGAGTTAACCGTTAGCAAAGCATCAGGAACAAACAAGGATCTCATAACTTTTTTATGATAAATTACACGTGTCAACTAATCATAAACCAACTCTTGCTTGTATGTTGCTAAAGTCTACAAACAGGTAGACATCTAATCACTTTTAACCAAACTTATAAATAGTTAAAGCCAGTGGCACTGCATATAGAGACCGTTGTGCAATGATTGCACACAATACCAAAGCTTTAGGAAATTTATATGACAGCCCAGAAAGAATTATGATTTCAGGAATACCATTGTCAACGACAGCTCTGTGTTGAATGAGGACATCATTTGTAATGTAAATACTAGCATTCAGAAACATTCATTAATAAACATTGTAATAACTTCCACAAGATGATGATCCAAATGCAAACATATATCAGAATGAGCACAGAAAGAGAAAAGCTACATGACTGTAACTTAGTCCAATCCAATGCAACAAATCAAACCTACCTACCTCTGTCTGTGTTTTGATTCATTCCTATATTCTGAGAACTAAGAACTTAGATTAGATCATATCATTCATCTCAATCTCAGGATAAGAATAATGAATCAATAGCTCAATACTTTTCCAGGGCCGTGTTAATGTTTATCTTTTTGACAAGGTTTAAGGCACGCCAACATACGGCTAGAGACAGGAGATATGGTTAAGATCTATGGCAATACAGAAATATGGTGGCCGTCCACCTGATTGTGAAGAAAAATTCACAGTGTAGCCACATTTGTCTTCTTCTACAGTGGGCTCAGACTGACCCATACAAAGGACGGAGTGATAGACTAAGCTCTGCACAGTCTTTGCAGTAATTGAGTGCCCAACATCCCGTGCATTTTGATGTGGAATACAAAATGTACAGTTTTTTTTTTGGCAGCATCCCCTTAAAGCACAGAACTTGTTTTGATTTATGTTGTTTTGGAGATGCAACACCACCTAACCTTCAAGAGACATTTTTAAGGAGATGCAACACCTACCTACTTAACAAAGTGAAATCGACTAGCTGATAAGACAAAGTTTAAGCCTGGTTGAGAAAGGAAAGGGTAGCAAGCTCCTCAATGCATAGGTGATCAGAAAAGGTATTTCTTTTCTTATATTTCACTAAATCTTTACCCTGAATGATGATTACCATATCTTTTTGAAAAATATGTTCCACACTAAAAAAATGTCACTGAGTGTTCAAATTTGAAAACAATAGGCAAGCATGAAGCACATAAATCTGCAACTAGTGTTTCGAGCCTAGCAATAATATATTGCATCGTCTTCATATTATGTAATACACCTAGACCCATTAGCTTCACATAAATAAATATAAAAGAATACATATCAAATGAATTTAATTAAACAGTAATAAAATGGAGGTATCAAATTTTAACTCAAAATCATACAAAAGCCTACATGTAATCATGATTTTCAATTAGCAAGTACCAAGTGTGTGTGTGTGTGTGTGCTGGTATCACAACCATATTCAATTTTGTGTAAACAAATCCATCAATAATCTAATAATATGTTAATAAAAAATCAATTATTTCACTTCAAGTATAAACAACATAACAAGTAATATCATCCACAAAAGGCAAAAATAAAATAAAATCATACCATCTAATGAGCCACCCGAAAAGAAAATGCTGCATAATGGGGACCTTCTCAAGCACCTCAGCCCTGTACATTTTCAGCAACCCACTATTGACCTTATTCCAATTAGGAACACCGCTAATATCATCCAACAATGGCGAGTGTTCTGCAAACAACCCCTTCTTAACCTTCTTCACAAACGCAATGCACGAAAGGTACATATACTCATTCGAAAAATTATCCAAAATATCCTCATTATGAATTGACTTGGGCTTCATATACCTGTGATCAATCAACTGCGAGGAACCAAATATAAAAGGCATGAAATGATAATCATCTAACCCCCAAACACCGTGGGACCCCGCCGGTTCCAAACAATACACTAATTGCAACTTCCTCATTAAATCTAAATACTTAACAAAAACCCTAGACACAACAGCATGATAATCCTCTTCTTTAATTACACCCATTCTAGCTAAGCAATATAACCAAGCAGCGAAATTAGTTTCATGACCAGTGCCGTAATCAATACGACTTGAATTACCGAAACTGTCGCTAAAATACGGAACGATCTCGACAACGGAAGCTTGAAGTTCCTTTGGCAGTAAACGGAGCATTAACGAATCGCCGTTTTCCGTCAAACGGCCGTGCCAGGTTCGGTACGAAAGGTTACCGTAACGAGCAGATTGTTGAACGGGAGGGATTTCGTCGATCCATCGAACTAAGTCGTTGAGGATTGATACGATGGTGTTGATCGTTTGAGACTCGTGACAAGGATCGGAGATTTTGTGCCCGCGGACGGATTCGGAGAGGGCGACGACGAATCCGAGGAAGTTCTTGCCGGAATCGGAGTCGATGAAGCGGCGGATGTCGTCGGGGGATTGGATTTTTTTGGAAGGGGTTTGGAAGTTGAAAGGGGGAGTGATTGTGGGGACTTTTTGGGATTGGGGAACCGGGGCGAGGATTATGGCTTGTGAGTGGTTGTTCGGGGGGAGGTTGATGGCCGGGGCGCGGATCGGGCGGTACGTGGGAGGCGGAGAGATATCGGAGTGTGATGTTTCAGGCGGTGGCGCGTATGCGGTGGGGCCGCCGCATTTGGCGCAACATGTGGGCGGTGGCGAGGTTTTGGGGGATTGATGATCTTGATTTTGGGATTCGGGTTCCATGTTTGAGAGTGTTTGATCGAAATGGAAATGGAAATGGAAGTGAGAAATGAGAAAGAGAATATCAGATGGGCTGAGATTGCTCGAGATAAATGGGCTGAGATTTGGGCTTCTGGGAGTTATGGGCTGTGATTCGTGTCACAGGTCAGATCTCTCATTCGGTGTTTTTATTTTGAGCGATCTGAACCGTAAATCGTAATCGTGTAAATAGATATTGTTAGTGATTAAGGATTTTTTTTTTGGTTAGATACTTCTGTCTGGAGAAATAGAAAATTGTTCGTCCATCTCATTAAAAGCCCATCTCAAAAGAAATTATTTAAAAAAGCAAACCAAATCAATTTGCTCTTCAGTATATTAATCCGCAAAAGCAAAACAAATAAAAAAATCAAAGAATTATCGCATTATCTAAATAGTCCGTATACATTCTGCAAATAATAATTAATCCTAATCCCTTTTTAGACCAAAGTTGAACAAGTTGATGTATCAGGATCGTACAAAGCAGGAAGCAAATACTTTCTGCCATTAGTAGCCCCATGAGCATTGTAGCTAGCACCAGTTGTTGAGTCGATCAACAAGTTTCCAGCGTACCCAGGATAAGCTCCTTTGCCATAAACGCCAGGACAAGCTGAAGCAGCCTCTAATGGGGCCTCTTTTGGACCCTGAAAGTAGCCATTTCCAAATGGGTTGGTGGCGGTCCCAGCCAAAAGGCTAGCCAAATTGATCACCATTCCGTCAAGACCCACATCGTTGTTTGGTGCCACCAATGGTGGGCTCTGTGGTCCGTAAATGGGCTGGTGAAATGGCCAGGCACATTGGCCAGGGCACTGAGTCTCCGAGTTACCAACCCAGATGTAAGCAAACTTGTTGCTCTTAATGGAACCCAAAGCTGAACCGTGGGTCCCACACCGGCTCATGCAAAACCCTTCAACGGCTACATCAGATGCTGTCAATACAACATTAATGGCATCTTTTTGGTCACCCTTTGAGGCAAGCTTTACAAGATCGATGTTCTTGAGTGACTTGCCAAGTGAGTATGTCTCGTCAGGGATTTGCTTTCCCAAAGAGAGGGAAAGGGTCGATTTTTTATTAGAAGAGGTGAGGTGGTAGTATTTCTCGGTGGTTTTCCACCACGTGGCGACTGATGGTTGGTCGGTTTTTGATGAAGAAGAGGAGGACAGAGAGGTGATGAAATCTGAAATAATGGCTTTCTGGGAAGGCTTGAATTTGCCATACCAGATGAGGTTGATTGAAATTTTGCCTGAAAGAAGAGCCCCGTTGTGGTATTTCAAGAGCTGCTCTTGTGCTGCTGCTACCTCATTAAGGGTTCTTGCAGCTAAAGAGATTTGAAATAGAGAGATCACAAAGAGTAGCTTTAGCAGATTTTGAGGAACAAAAGAAGCCATTTTGAAGACGACAAGAGAAAGCTGAGATTGCTTTTGTCCTAATTGGTTTTGTGTATTTTGCTGAGAAGCTAGTGGAAGCCTGGAAGGTATATATAGGTGCAAGAAGTGCTTAATTGTTGAAAGCGTGTAAAGAAAGCGAGGTTCAAGTGAATGCAAAGGGAACCTGCCTAGAAAGAGTAACAAGTTTCAACTTGTACACTAAAGCGCGTTCTATTTTCCTGAAGGTCTATACATATCCCACGCGCGTTTGTTTCCACAGCATGAAATCTAAAAGTCACTCTTCGCGCGATGATGATAAAACAAAATTGCATTACAGCTTAGTCACAGTTAGCCACTTTTCGGAATACCGAAATAACCCTCGTTTGTGGAGTTATTTGACGACAGTAATCGGGGTGTATTTGACAAGTAATGATATATATATATATATTCTTGGAATATAAAATGAATACAGAATTATAAATCAATCATGGGAGATTATTTATATAAAAAAATTATTTACTTAGTTAAAATTATGAAATTTATAAAACTGACCAAAAAAATACTCATCGTTAAAATGAAACACAATGTTTGCCTTTTGTATTTTCTGCCACAGTCTCCGAAGTGTACTTCAATGAATCTGGATTCTCTGAAATATACACAGAAGTTAGTGTAAAATTCAGATATTTTTTTATTTTTTTATTCAATACTTTGGATCTTCGAAGTTTTAATTCGGATCTCCAAAGTATTCTTCGGATCTCCGAAATTTGAAAAAATATATATAAAATCAAGTATTCTCCATTTGTTCTCGCTACAAAAACATAAATATTTTTTTATTTGATACGATGTTGATTTTGATGCTAAACGAAATAGTTAACGATTTTTATTGATACACAAGATTTTTACACATAATTTCAAAAACATAAATAAAAAATATCAATTACTAATACATCAAATTTGTTTACATAATTGTATATGTTTATACATTTATTGTTATATGTACAGTTGTAGATAAGTAAAATGGAGTACAAAGTCAGTATGAAAAATTTAATTTCATCATATTTGTGGCGACGTTTTGGTATTCAAAATGACTGGGAGTGGTTTTTCAATTTACACTCGAATATCGTTCGACAATGTAATATGGCCGAGCAATATTTGAATTGGGATAAGATTATTGCTAACTATGGTCAACGATCTAAATGTCATTATTCGTCGAGTTATTATGTGGTCAGCCATTCAGTTCCAATTTATGTGTCGGATGAAGCTCTATGAGATAATTATACAACTGGTAGAGATAACGAAAATGTCCATGGGTCATTGGCAACCGGTGGGTTTGTTGGAGGTGATAAGGATGGTCCTTCAACAACAGTTCAAGAAATTCCAATGAATATTCAACTATATACATATCGATGTCTCCCTTCTATCATTTATATGACATATATACCTTCAGACACCAATATATCAACAATGGGTGGGGGTGAAATGAGGGTGGGTAAATGCTACTCGTCTAAACTTGAGATGCGTAGAGACTTGGCTCTGATTGTTGTAAGTGGATACTTTAAACCCATAGTAATCAAGTACTTATCAATCTTGTGACTGGAAAATACGCGCACAAAGTGCTTATGGAGTCCAAAACTCGAGCTGGATTGTAATTGAGTACGTGAGACACACATCTGCACTTACGATTAAACGCTCTAGTCTTTGGAGTAAGATATACACAACGACCACCATTTGTTATGCGTATGCGGAAACTATTCATCCTCTTGGTGACCAATCTGATTAGGTATTGCCAACAGAGTTATTAGGTATAATATTATTTTTTTGTTCATTGGAAAAACATTCAAAAATAATTTTAACTAATGATTTTCAATACAGATTTGAATGTATTGCTACCAAATGAGCGTGTTTTGACGGGACGATCGAAAAAAAATAGAAAATCTTCACAGGGCGAACAAACAGTGCAAGTCATATGCGGTCGATGTGGCGAACGTGGACATAATAGACGTTTATGCATGACTCCTCAGCCAAAATCCAAGTCAACGATAATTTCAACTTATGTAAACATATTTTACATATTAGTAATTTATATTTTTGATTTATGTTTTCGAACTTATATATAAAAATCACATTTATTAATAAAAATAGTTAACTACTTCGTTCAGCATCAAAATCAATATCGTGTCAAATAAAATGTGTTGACGGCTGGTTTTCGTCTCAGGGGCAATAACGGAAAGAAGATTGCTCCCGAGATTTCTACCTTCTATCAACAGTAAATTTGTTTGGTTATTGGGAAAACCAAAGACAAACTTGGTGAAAAATGGACAAGCATGCGGATCAACACAGGCAGTTAACGTGGTTCGGTGGATGTGATCCAGCCTACGTCAACGGGCACAAAACATGCGGCGTTTTATTAGGAGAATGAGTGCTCGGCCGACCAAAATGTGGACGGTTTAGGGCAAGCCGAAAAACTCTCTCATGCTTTTACAAGAGGTTTTTCTCTCTCTCACTAATTTACAAAGAAAAACACTTTGTTTCCTCTTCTTTTTCTCTCTCTTATTAATTAATTACAAAGAAAATACTCTCCAAAAATCCCAGCTCCGTCTACACACAAACTCTCTTCAGTTTTTATACTAAATCCAGGGTCGGCTACTATTCCCTACCTCTTGTAGATTCATTCCACGTGAACTTCATGCATTGAGTAAACCATCTTCCCAATGTCTGCTATCACCGAAAGCATTCTGACCGTCTGACATCCATCACTTCTCTTTGACTTTTACTACTTCCAGCATGCTCTTGTCATTAATAATGACATGTCGAACTTCTCCGGGTGTTGACACGTGCTTTGAGGATTCACGACACTTTTATCTTCTGTAGTCTTCTGTCAGTTGAGAAATGATCGGTCAACTTATCAATAAATCTCCTGATCGGCCTCTAAGCCCATCTTTAGCCAAACCGAGCTGAGTGCGTCAACCGCCCTTTGATGCGAACCTGCCTCAAACCGATGATTTCACATAGACTTCCAGCCGACCTTGTGCCAGGACTTCTGTCGTCCCGAGGACACCTTTATTCTGTGCAGTATAATTTCCTTCATAGAATAGAGAATCCCATCACTGCCCTTCTGCCTCTAGTGCGCCTATTTTTCCCATCAACAGCTATCCTCTAGTTCTGGGTACCAACGAGCTTTACGAGTTGGTGCCGAGAACTACCATAAATGATGTGACTTTACTTGGGCGATTCTTCTGAAGACTTCCACTGCTTCCACCCCGTTACCTCTAGGTTTATGCAACTATTTCCTTCATCTTCCTTCTTATCTACTAGATGCTCAATCCTGAGGGAATAATGCATCCTTGGTTTGAGAGCTGATTTGATGGGACGCAACCCAAACCCGAGCTGAGGAAGACACTTGAGCCTGGGGGAACGATACATCCCCAGTTTTGAGAAGTCGACTCGGTGGGACGTACCCAACCCCGAGCTGAATAATACCAACACAGGCCTCGGCGGAACGAATCCAGCCCTGAGTCGAATAATACCAACACAGGCCTCAGCGGAACGAATCCAGCCCCGAGCCGAATAATACCAACACATGCCTCGGCGGAACGAATCCAGCCCCGAGCCGAATAATCTCAACACAGGCCTCGGCGGAACGAATCCAGCCCCGAGCCGAATAATATCAACACAGGCCTCGGCGGAACGAATCCAGCCCGAGCCGAATAATACCAACACAGGCCTCGGCGGAACGAATCCAGCCCCGAGCCGAATAATCTCAACACAGTCATCGGCTGAACGAATCCAGCCCCGAGCCGAATAATACCAACACAGGCCTCGGCGGAACGAATCCAGCCCCGAGCCGAATAATACCAACACAGGCCTCGGCGGAACGAATCCAGCCCCGAGCTGAGAAAGACACTTGAGCTTGGGGGAATGATACATCCCCAGTTTTGAGAAGTCGACTCGGTGGAACGTAACCCAACCCCGAGCTGAGTAATACCAGCACATGCCTCGGCGGAACGAATCCAGCCCCGAGCCGAATAATATCAACACAGGCCTCGGCGGAACGAATCCAGCCCCGAGCCGAATAATCTTTCGGGACTTATACTGAAGGGAAACAAATCATCCTTCGAGGTCCGGTGCTGGCTCTAGCGCATGCGTCCCTTTGCCTAAGCCGGCAAAAAATCAAAAAACAAAATTGAAGAAAAAGAAAACAAAAAATGGGGGTGACGTAGCACTTGTCCCAAAGCAGAGCATAGGCGAAAATAACAACACAGATCCCCCAGAACAGCGTACTGCCTGAGGTTTCCAAAAAATAATGCTAAATCTTTCAATTTAGAGTCTCGGCGAACAAAGATCCGGATCAATGAGCGTTCTAAATGGTAAGGGCACTTCCTCTATACATCGAGACTCTGTGGAGCCCGAGTACTTCCCGATGGCTCCTCCTCACAACACTGGAGTAGACACACGCTACGAAGGCATTACCCCTCCTTGTGTCGTGCCTCTCACGGATCCGAGCGATCTAAGGATTAAAGAGTGTTCAAAACATTTAAGGGCATGCTCCTCCTTAAGTTCGATATTACTGGAGCAAACAATCGCCACGAGAACTCATCTTTCCCCGTGCTATGCTGCCCACGGATCCTTACTTACACTACGGAACCTCGGCGGAACGAATTCGGCCCCGAGCCAGTGGCACCCATGCATTTAGTGGGGTAGTTACGCTTCAAACCACTACATTCGCATCGAGCATAACCAAACAAATATTGAAAAGAACTCTCGTGTTTCAATTGATAAACGAGCGATGTGCAATTTAAAAATAAAAAAAAAAAGAATTTTATTCATATTTCAATGGACATACTACCCTTCTTACAACTCTTTGCGGGACATTTTAAGAGAGGCTCTTGTACAAGCGGTTTCTATCTGCTCGGGACTTCCTCTGCTTCTTTTGATCCTGCTGCTCCTTGCTTCCTCTTTGCGGCCTAGCCGCATCTTCCGATCCAAGCTCTGGATACTCCCAATGCGTATGCCAGAATTGTAGACCTTATTCAAGCTGGCTCCTGCATCAGACGCTCCTCGGAATCCTTCGATCTAAACCTGATCCCAAGGTTTCCGAGCTGGATCACAGGGTCTGCTGAACCGGGGGCTCCATCCGTGCTCCTTGGGAAATGCATTTTCCCGGTTCTTGGCTCGTTGAGAGCATCCCTGACTGTCTGGGCGAGGTCTAAAGTCGCCACTTCAGGCGGCTTCCTGGAAGGATTCTACATCTTTCCTTCCAGTAGGGGGAAGACCACCTTACCAATTTAACCCTCGCCCCGAGCTGGCCTGCTCCCTGATCAGTCCTCTCGCGCGAGCTTCTGGCGAAGCCGGCGGGCGTCTAGGCAGAAAGAGAAGTTCCTTCCCACTGAGGACCTTGGCCAGCTGTCACCAGCGGATGAAATCCTTTCCTGTCGTTGCATTTCATTCGGCAATTCACCGCTGACGGGCATCCGCTGGCTTTCTCCTTTGCATTTCATTCCGCAATTCAAGAAGAAAGGACCCTCCTTTACACAGACCCTTTCTTCCCATTCTGCTATTGAGCTGCCTACGAAAACCACATGTACCGTTCCCCACCACCGTCTCACAACGCAGACTGCTTTTTGCCCAGGTCCCCACAGACGGCGCCAACTGTTGACTGCTGGTTTTCGTCTCAGGGGCAATAACAGAAAGAAGATTGCTCCCGGGATTTCTACCTTCTATCAACAGTAAATTTGTTTGGTTATGGGGAAAATCAAAGACAAACTTGGTGAAAAATGGACAAGCATGCGGATCAACACAGAAAGTTAACGTGGTTCGGCGGATGTGATCCAGCCTACGTCCACATGCACAAAACAGACGGCGTTTTATTATGAGAATGAGTGCTCGGCCGACCAAAATGTGGACGGTTTAGGGCAAGCCGAACAACTCTCTCATGCTTTTACAAGGGGTTTTTCTCTCTCTCACTAATTTACAAAGAAAAACACTTTGTTTCCTCTTCTTTTTTCTCTCTCTTACTAATTAATTACAAAGAAAATACTCTCCAAAAATCCCAGCTCCGTCTACACACAAACTCTCTTCAGTTTTTATACTAAATCCAAGGTCGGCTACTATTCCCTACCTCTTGTAGATTCATTCCACGTGAACTTCATGCATTGAGCAAATCCTCTTCCCAATGTCTGCTGTCACCGAAAGCATTCTGACCGTCTGACATCCATCATTTCTCTTTGACTTTTACTACTTCCAGCATGCTCTTGTCATTAATAATGGCCTGTCGAACTTCTTCGGGTGCTGACACGTGCTTTGAGGAGTCACGACACTTTTATCTTCTGTAGTCTTATGTCGGTGGAGAAATGATCAGTCAACTTATCACTAAATCTACTGATCGGCCCCTAAGCCCATCTTTAGCCAAACCGAGCCGAGTGCGTCAACCGCCTTTTGATGTGAACCCGCCTCAAACCGATGATTTCACATAGACTTTCAGCCGACCTTGTGCCAGGTATTCCGTCGTCCCGAGGACACCTCCATTCTGTGCAATATAATTCCCTTCATAGAATAGAGAATCCCATCCCTGCCATTCTGCCTCTAGTGCGCCTATTTTTCCCATCAACAAAATGCATTTATGCTTTGTAGTGAGAATAAATGAAAAATGTATATATATATATATATATATATATATATATATATATATATATATATATATTATATTGTTTCAAACTTCATAGATCCTAATTATTAAATAAAAATATTTAAAAACTTCGAATTTCCGAAGTTTACACCAAGTTTGGTGTGTACTTCGGAGAATCTAGATTTTTCGAAGTACAATTCGAAGCCTATGGCTGGAAATGACAAATGACAAATATTTTGGTTCATTTTGGTAAATAGATATCTTTTTTTAGTTAGTTTTGTAAATTTTCCATTAAAATTTAATTTAAAATCATGATTTAATTTTACCTCTGTCGTTATTATACATAATTTATCTTAATTGATTTAAAATTACAATTTTGCTGTTAAAAAAATGCATAAAAGAGGAACCGATGATCGAATTGATGATTTAAAATGTTTAATGGGTTAGTGGTTCAACCGGTTGAACAGTTCTAAAAAAATCAGTGGAATCGCCCTACGTCATAAATAATTTTATTTAACTAAAAAATTTAAAAATATTAAATTTTAGTTTTTAATATTAAAAAAGTTAAAAAATAAAAGTAAATCGATCAGTTTCAACGATTTTTATCGATTTTGAAAGATTTCTTTTGAAAATTGATATTTATTATTTAACCGGATTCATAACTTATTCCTCGACCGGCTGATCTGGTCTGGTTTTCAACACTACGCATGGAAGCGTGGGCTGATTGATCCAGCTGGCGCCTGGCAGACATCAAATGGGCACCAGACGACCAGAAGCTTAGGAAAAGGGTGGTATCCTACCATCCTAGGTGAGGTAAGCACGTGAGAAGACGCGCTCACTGTTACTACAAATGCTACGCGCACAAAGCTCGTGATTTGAGAAAGAAGATGCCTTAATAAGGCCAGGACCATAATCCAGCTGGATCAAGCTATATAAACTCAGCACACGACAGCTGTTTTGCCAACCCAGCCCTAAAAGTGAAATGTGCTTTCCCACTACCCAGTACCAGTCGTTTAATTAACAATATTAAGTGAACGTTACATTCTCTTCGATTCAAACTTGAATTTATATATATATATATTATATATATATATATATATATATATATATATATATATATATATATATTGTTTCAAACTTCATAGATCCTAATTATTAAATAAAAATATTTAAAAACTTCGAATTTCCGAAGTTTACACCAAGTTTGGTGTGTACTTCGGAGAATCTAGATTTTTCGAAGTACAATTCGGAGCCTGTGGCTGGAAATGACAAATGACAAATATTTTGGTTCATTTTGGTAAATGGATATCTTTTTTTAGTTAGTTTTGTAAATTTTCCATTAAAATTTAATTTAAAATCATGATTTAATTTTACCTCTGTCGTTATTATACATAATTTATCTTAATTGATTTAAAATTACAATTTTGCTGTTAAAAAAAATGCATAAAAGAGGAACCGATGATCGAATTGATGATTTAAAATGTTTAATGGGTTAGTGGTTCAACCGGTTGAACAGTTCTAAAAAAATCAGTGGAATCGGCCTACGTCATAAATAATTTTATTTAACTAAAAATTATAAAAATATTAAATTTTAGTTTTTAATATTAAAAAAGTTAAAAAATAAAAATAAATCGATCTGTTTCAACGATTTTTATCGATTTTGAACGATTTCTTTTGAAAATTGATATTTATTATTTAACCGGATTCATAACTTATTCCTCGACCGGCTGATCTGGTCTGGTTTTCAACACTACGCATGGAAGCGTGGGCTGATTGATCCAGCTGGCGCCTGGCAGACATCAAATGGGCACCAGACGACCAGAAGCTTAGGAAAAGGGTGGTATCCTACCATCCTAGGTGAGGTAAGCACGTGAGAAGACGCGCTCACTGTTACTACAAATGCTACGCGCACAAAGCTCGTGATTTGAGAAAGAAGATGCCTTAATAAGGCCAGGAACATAATCCAGCTGGATCAAGCTAAATAAACTCAGCACACGACAGCTGTTTTGCCAACCCAGCCCTAAAAGTGAAATGTGCTTTCCCACTACCCAGTACCAGTCGTTTAATTAACAATATTAAGTGAACGTTACATTCTCTTCGATTCAAACTTGAATTTATATTTTTTATATATATATATATATATATATATTAATGATAAAGACAAATTTTAACTTTTAAAATTTATTGTCTTCATTCATATATAGTAATTTTATACGGTATAACCCATAATTAGCCCACTGAATTTTTATCCGACATCTCAATAGCCCACCAAACTTTTATTTTCACTCTTTAGCCATTTAACTCTTAAAAACGGTGTAACAAACCCATTTAGTGTAACACCGTTTCTTTTACCGTCCACGTTAGATTTTTCCGTTAGGAGTTGATGACGTGGCAGCCAACAGTGCAAATGCAAATATAACATAACACATAATTGACCCCTTAACTTTTATAATATATCCCATTAGCCCCCTTAACTTCAATATTTTACCTATAAGCCTACATAACTCTCATAAATGATATTAAAAACCTTTATAACTACATAAACCATCATTAACACAATAATGTCTTGAAAAAATTACAAATGGTCTATTTAATTTCATTTGAACATTAATCAACACTACTAAAATAAATAAATTTTCAATATTAAAAAATAATAGTAAAACACAATCATATCTAATTTTTAATAAATAATTTTAGAATAAAGGTGACGCAACATATTAAATGGTCCACAATAACAACACAGAAAGACGAAAAAGAAACAGAATATTGATATTTGTTTAATTTAAGGTGTGTAACAAACATGTTTAGATCAACAAATAATGATATTTGTTGATAATTTAAGTATCGTTAATTTGTGTTTAATATGTTGTGTCACATTTATTCTAAAATTATTTATTAAAAATTAAATATGATTATGTTTTACTATTCTTTTTTAAAATTGAAAATTTATTTTTTTAATAGTGTTGATTAATGTTCAAATGAAATTAAACAGATCATTTGTAATTTTTTCAAGACATGATTGTGTTGATGATGGTTTATGTAATTATAAAGAGTTTCTAACATCATTTTTTAGAGTTATGTAGGCTTATAGGTAAAATATTGAAGTTCAGGGGGCTAATGAGATGTATTATAAAAGTTAAGGGGGTCAAATATGTGTTCTGTTATATTTGACATTTGCATTGTTGGCTGCCACGTCATCAACTCCTAACGGAAAAATCTGAAGTGGACGGTAAACGGAACGTCGTTACACTAAATGAGTTTGTTACACCGTTTTTGAAAATTCAGTGGACTAAAGGGTGAAAATAAAAGTTTGGTGGGCTATTGAGATGTCGGATAAAAGTTCAGTGGGCTAATTATGGGTTCTGACAATTTTATACTGAAAAGTGCATACGTTCATAACAAATAAAAAACACATACTTTAATGTAACAGAGGTTACCCATTGTTTTGTAATTCATTAGCCTAAGTTTCACATTTATTATTATTATTATTATTATTTTATTGAAAACCTTAGAAACCTGACCCGAATTTAAGGAAAACTTATAAAATCTCCAGTTGTCCTGACTCTTACACATAAACGCACCTCATATACACAAACATAAGATTTAATAATTAAATCATAAATCATTTGTCATTATACCACAATCTATGGGTGTTCACATTTTTTTATTTTTTTTGGAAACGATGGAAACCCCGCCACCAAACCACCCATTCTGGGCCGCGGTGCAGGTAATGTTGGTTAAATTTAGTGTCATCAAACAGTAATATAACTTGCAAACAAACAGATCAAAACAGCAAAAGTAGATCTAGATGCATGAAACCCTAAAACCAGAAAATCTTCAAACAAACCAGAAAATGGAGAATACAGAGTTGTCCAAGTCGAGATGATCTCTGTCCTTAAGAACTTATTGGCTCCGTCACAGGTGCTTTACGGATTCGTTTTGCCAACGTTCTCCCAGGATTACTTGGAATCTTCTTGTTCAAGGTGCACTCCTTAACAAGTATGCGAACTTGGAATCAATGGTGAATCTCTCTCAAAACAAGGAAAACATAAATGCCTTTAAAGTTGGTGTCTTTCTGAATATGTCTTTTTCTATATGTCTAATATTGGAATTAAAGCCTTCTTATATAAGGCATGGAGGGGTGCCAATAGGGCACCCCTTGGGGTGGGTTGCAACCCTCCAAGGATTGCAACCTCTCATACACCCCTAGGGAATTCCAATAACATACATATCCATATACATCTCATATTTAATGAATTTTGAGGAATTTGCAACAGGTAAAACCACCGGCTGTCCCAGACTCTTACAAGAAGTGTACCCCCTGGATTCGAACCCAGAACCTCAAGGTGAGATCCTAGACCCTACACCACCAAGCCACACCCCTTGGGGACTATGGGTGTTCACATGCTAATGCTTTATTAAATTTTCATGTATAGTACAATCACTAGGTAAGTCTCCTGTATGTGAGGAAAGTCAGTATGACTCCTCTCAATTTTTTTCAACTGTTAGTAAATAATAAAAATATCCTTTGAATTTAAAAATTAAACTCGTAAAAATTATAAAACCCTCTTCAGAAAATCTTTTGATTTCACCCCAAAGTACAATTAACTTGTGATTCATATGAGGCTATGGAAGTTCACATGCTAATGCATTTTTTAAATTTTCATATATAATCTTGTATGTCAGGGAAGTCAGTCGACTCCCCTCAAATTTTTTCAACTGTTAGTAAATAATAAAAATATCCATTGAATTTATAAATTAAATCCTTACAAATTATAAAATCTTTCATACAAAACTCCTAACTGAATACCTCAATACTCCTTTCTTTATTTACAACTAGTTTTTTAACATGGGAAAAGAATAAAACCCCATGATGTTTAATAAAATTAAGCAAAATTATCTCCCGTATTTTAATTTAAGCGAAATCCTCTCCCGTATTTTAATTTAAGCGAAACTCATTATATTTAAAAAAGCTTAAATTTTATTTTAAAAAATCATGAATCTCAATCGGGATTTAAGATCCCTAATCATTCGGTTCATAATTCATAATAATTTTTAATTTCAAGTCAAAAACCGATCTAGATTATAGATGATTTTGTTTGTTCATAATCACAATGAGGAAGAGACTGGATGAGATTAATGTGTGAAAAGATGCCTCGAATGTCATTCATATCTCATGTTTTACAATAAAAATCAAAAATATTTATAATAAAATCCATAATATGAGGGTTTTCTTTAATTTTAAAATATTATGGGATTTTAATTTCATTTCACCAAACAGCACCGAGTTTGCTGTTTTTCCCTCTTTAACATACAAATTGAGTTATTAAACTAAAATATAGATGAATAAATAACTTAGATAAAATCAAATGGCCATACCTAAGGCCACAATTTACGAGCTTATGATCATATTATATACGCCTTAAGCATTATCCAAAAACCAAAACCTGCACATATCACAATGCATATATCATTATTTAGCTTAATTACTCCGGCGTGTTTGATGGAGGGTCTCTAATGGGCGTGATTTTGTGATGTTAGGTTGATGATCTTATCTTAAGATATTGGGTTCGAATCTAGATAGTGCGTTTCTTGTACCGGTAGTTTTACATGCTCCGCTTAAACCTGAAAGGGGTGGTTTAGCGGTGGGGTTTCTAACGATTTCAAAAAAAAAAAATGTTTGATGGAGACGTCTCGAATGGGCGTGATTTGGTAGTATATGGTTCGAGATCTGATCTTAAGATTCCGTGTTCAAGTTCAGTGAGTGTGTTTCTTATAAGAACATGAGACAGACGGAGATTTTACCTACTCTGGATAAGATGATCTGACAGCATAATTTCCGACATTAAGAAAAAAATTAAAAAATTGATGGAGGCTTGAGGCTTCTTTCACTAGATATTAAAAATAAAAATATATTTGTAATACAGCAGTCATGTTTCAGTGTTACAGGAATGACACATCAATTTAACAAAAATGATGTTTCTATGATAATTTTTACAACCGTGTATTAGTGTATAAATAGAAATAAATTTACTCCGTTTTTACGCTTTCTGTTTTTTCAAATATATTTGATTATAACTGGGCTCTTCGCCCAGTGGTGGTGGACTTGTGCTCTCCTATCCCTGCAGTGGCATGGAGTCAAAAATTTCTCTCAATTTGAGAGTTGAATATTCTCATTTTGTTTGGAGTAGAATTCTCTCAATATTTGAGTGGGAGTTGATGTTACGTCTCTGGTACACGTAAAATTCTGGATGTACTTCAATGTCTGTATTCAATATTTCAGTAGATTTCAGATTATATATTTGTATACTTGTATTGTATTCGAAATATATTTGACTATACAAAATATTATATAAAGTGTTATATACATATAATTATTGTTAATTTAATGTAAGGAAATTATCCATACAGCACCTCATGCATATTGCACGTAACCACAATGGATTTTTGACAACCATTTCTGATTTATGTTTTATATTAATGAGTAATTTTTTCGTTAATAGTGTTGAGTAGATAATGATATTTGAATGATATTTTTCTAAAATTATTATATTGTAGTGATTTTTAATACAAAATAAAATAGTGAGGAAGTAAAATGACATGATGGTGCAAATATAATATCCAAAAATTAAAAATTAAATTAAATTGTAGTGGCTCTTTTTCTCTTTTTTTTCCATCAAAATTTTCCTAAAATAGATTCTTAATGAGTGCCTTTAGAGCACTCGTTAGTATTTCCTATACTTAATTAATGGTGGGCTACAATCAGTAAACACTTAATGAGGCAACTAAATGCCCACAATGGGCGTGGTTTGGTGGTGTATGGTTCATGATCTTATCTTGAGGTCCTGAATTCGAATTCAGAGAGTACGTTTCTTGTAAGAGCCTAGAATAGCTGTGGGTTTTACCTGCTCCGCTTAAGCCCGTAATGAGTGATTTGACGGCGGAGTTTCCAACGATTAAAAAAAATCTCTGAACATGAATAGTCTTGGATACTCCGGAAGTATTATTCCTTTCATGTTCACTCTTTGCCCCGCGCGCGCGCGCACACATACACACATATATATATATAGAGTAAATTGACAAATAGAAATGCATATGGTGTCTCGGATAGGAAGGGCTTTGAGAATATAATGTTTTTATAAGGTATCTCCTACCTAATAAAATAATTTGATGTTGGAAAGTTGTGGAGGGAAAATTATTGGAGGGAAATACAAATATTTGAGATATAATTAGTTACGACTTTAAGGTTATATTTGGATTGATGGAATGTAATGAAATAAAATGAAATGTAATTTAAAATATTTAAAATTCATTGTTTGGATTGATGGAAGATGATGGAATGAGATGGAAATGAGTGTAACTAAAATGAATTTGAGCCATTGAAATGAGCCGCCAAAATCGGAGGTTGATGATGGAACGTAACTTAATAAAAAATATTATATGTGAAGACAAATTTGTCCCTTGAAAAAATAACATTAAAATATTTGTTTCTTTTTTATTTTTAGAATCTAAAAAAACACAATTGTCTTTAAAACAAATTTAGTTACATTCCATTTCATTACTAGTTATTTGCTAAACAATAAACCTCACATTTTTTTCTCAAACAATATTATGATATGTTACACTTCATTCTGTTTCGTTCCATTTCATTTCATTGAGTTACATTCCATTATAGACTATCATATTTCATCAATCCAAACATGAGCTAAGTCTCTATAAATACGTATTTCCTCTTATGAATAATATAACAACTTCTCCTATTATCTCTATTTTTATCAAACGTATTCTTTATTTATTTTTGGGAGAATTTATAGATTTTGCTATCTGAAAATTATGTGTGGCTTTGTATATCTTTAAAAGAATTGCCATTAATCTAGCAATAATATAGTGGGAATATAATTCATTTAAGGACAATAAATACACGTTCAAAGCCTATACTGATATATTTACTCTTTCTAACATATGGAGCACCAAAACCCTCTTCACTGAACCAGTGCAATTAATCCACAGAATTCTTGATAAATGGTTCAGTCTGTTATAAAATTAGTCATTCAGGCTACAAACTTGAACCGAAAATGGTATTGTCTTCACAATTTTAAAGAAAATATTAATTTATATCAGCATGCTTGCGTGCAGATTTCATATTTAAAATGGATAAAGATTTAGTGTTGATCGCCTAATCAATTATTATGATTTGAGGTTTGAATACGGTGTTGAAGTAACATTTATGTTGAATTTTGTACAAATTGTGATTGATAATTATTTCAAATGAGAATTTATATGTAACTGATTCTTAGCCGTTTATTCCTATTCATGTATGTTTGGCTCAAAAATATAAGAAACTTAACACACATCAGCTAAACAGTAGATCCAAAATATGTGATTTATCTAATATGAATCTCACATTGATCTCATTTATCTCATAACTATTTATATAATACTCAATACAAACTCATTTGAGTATTGGATCCTAATTATTAAAAAAAAAAAAAATCCACAAACAAGAAATTAATCAAGCAATAGCACAATGCTCTGATTCAGTTCAACCTCCACATTAAATTATTACGAGATTAACTTGTCTTGACTTAAGAACTTAAATACCCTTTAAGGATAAATACGTAGGAAGATAAATTAATTTTGCTCCTTATTAGCAGTACACAATAAAGCAAATTTTACACTTACATGAGCAGGGAAGATGAAGGATCCTCATCAACGCCATCAAAAGGAGCATGGCCAGAGCCAAATGCTTTAATGTGATCTTTGAGTGATCTCTTGTGTTTAAAATCAGACCCACAAACACAAAGCCAACGCTTGCCACAATTTTTCTCATGAGTCCGCCAGTCACCTTTGACAGCCAAGAATTTGCCACACTTGCGACACATAAAAGGTTTTAGCCCATGCTTCCTCTTATAATGTGTTTGTAGTGTTCGAAAATCCTTAAGTGGTTTTGCCTTCGGATGCTCTATGTTGTTCTTGCACCCTTCTGCGCAGCAATAGCATGGGATCCCTAATATCGCACGCGGCTGCGTTCCCTTGAGTGATTCAGGTCCTTTGCGATACTGTGATCCATGACCCCACATGTGCATCTGCCCAGAAATTAATAATTAACATTATGTAATAATTAAGGAAAATGATATTATACATAAGGGTGGTTGTTTTGGATAAACCCTAATGGTTATCATTGCTGAAAGACTATTACAAAAACCCTAATTATAAAAAAAGTGATTGCGTATTTGAATTATTGCAAACACCTGAAGATTGTTATAGCGGTTGAAGGTTTTAAAGCAGACATGGCATGAGAAATGGGTGAAGCCAATGAGTATTTGTTCAGGAGTGGGTATCCAAAAATGTTGAGCTGCTGAATTTTCAATTGGATTATTCTTGTAGCTACGGGAGTTATAATTAGGAAGGCCGATGTGTAAGGCAACGGTGACATCCTCTTTGTCATTTAATGGTGGTACAGCTGCTGCTTCTGTTGTGCCATGTAAGCTGCTCAGCAACGGCATTGACTCTTTACAATTATGTGTTGCACTTGGAAAGAGATTTAGTGGCTCCATGACCATGAGGTAAAATAATGGGAGTAGAACTTTGAGACTTGAGAGAATAATATGAGTAGCTTTTTGATTTTTTTTAAAGGATTATATGTTGAGTTTAGAATTAGTTGTTAAAATTAAACATGAGAGAAATGACTAATCATGAGTAATTCTTTGGGTCGCCTTATATTTTCGGCCACCAATATTATTTTTATATTTTAAGACCTATTGTCGTAGCATAATATTATAATTAAAAAAAATCGAGGTCCATGGTCATTAAGTTATTTAAACAAGGAAAATAAACATAACCCTTTCGATGTTTAATAAAACTAATCGAAACTCTCCTAATATTTGAAATCTAAATAAAATCATATGATGTTAATATTAATTTTATTTATTATTTTACTATTTTGTCCTTTATGGAAAGCTTAAATGCTTTGGAAATACTCCTAAAAAATATTTAAGAAATATGAATAAAGTAAAATGATGTAAAATTAAATGCCTTTCACTTTTTAAAATTTCATTTAATTCAAATATTTTAGTTTTTCTTTATTATTAATCATTAAGGATATTTAAATCATTTTTACTCTATTAATATATCCTACACATTTAAATTTTCCATAAGGGGAAAAATAGTAAAATGATAAATAGAGATAACATTTAAGAGAACTAATATAACAGTAGAGGGTTTTGTTTACTTTTAAATATCATAGAGAGTTTCGATTAGTTTTATCAAATATCATGAGTTATGCTCATTTTCCATATTTAAAGACTATAACGCCTATCTATGTCCAAGACCAATCCCGAATGGAGGTATGAGAATTATAATAACATCAGCTAATAAATACATGACATATGTAACATATAATATAATTATAATTTATTTAATAATCATAATATTTTAACATACGTGATAAAATATTATTGTATTATTACATGGATGACGTACAATCATTGCAATGTAGATTTTTTTTAATAATGAGAGTAGATGTAGGTTGGCTGGAGAATAATGTGGTTGAATGAAAACAACCTTTGTCAATGGGGTCATAAATCTCTCCTGTTTGTTCTGTTTATCAACTTTGGGAATGTAAAGGAAATAACTTAAATTCTGTGGCCCATGGATTCTGACTTGGGCAAAAATTGTCTTACAGAAGGTTGAAAATTTATGGCAATATATTATATAGGCTCGAAGGTCACCACTACGTTGACACTAGATTCACAGAGAAAATGAGAGATTGCGTTTGCAGGGGGTATGATATTATTAATTGCTAGCAAATAATTATGATAATGGCCTATCATTTATATCAATTCATTCAGTTTTAAGCCAACTCTTTTAACAGTATTTGATTCATATCGTTTATCATTTTATAGGAAAATATCTAATATCGGCCGAAATTATTTTAGATATATAAGTTTAGGGTCTGTTTTTATATGATATTAGAATTGAATGAGTTAATGGGCTCAAGCAACCTTTTCATCTGACAATAACTACTTGATAGGGTATTGAAGAGGTTATTATACATCGGTTTGGAATAATTATTAGCCCATGATAAAATTCTATATCATCCCATGTGAATATGTATTTGATTTATATTATCCTATTAATTTAAATATGAATACATATACATATAGTAATAACTAAAGTATCTTTAATAGATTTTTAATATAGTGATTTGACAAAAATATCATTTTAACGTCATCATTCACTTAATTAATATCGTTAACAGAAAAATGGTTCATTGATGCAAAACACAAAACATGATTAGTGCAATCGGCAATATCATTATCAGAAATTCATAATAGCTATATATATTGTCTCCAAACTTAAGATGGTCAAGTAATTTGTTAATCAATTTGTTATCTTGGGGCATTTGGACTATCTCAAGTAACGGCTCGGGCTTGCTGAGGAGTTGGTGGTGAATCTGAAAAAAGCAATCACATATATATTTTGATGAGCTATATATATATATATTGTGTTGATGAGTGATTTTCGTTTCAGGGGCAAGTTTGGAATACCGTCCCTAGAATAATCCTCCTGAAATTGTGAATTTGTTTGGTTTATGGAGGCCAAATGCAAATTTAGCAAAAGATGAGAACAAACACAAAATCAACAAATGATTTACGTGGTTCGGTGGAATGGATCCAACCTACGTCCACGGGAACAAAGTGAAATACTGATTTTATAATGGAATCGAGCTCGGTCGACCTCTTCTCAAGGGTGGTCGCGTAATACTAAGCTGGTTTGCTTAGTGTTTTCTTACAAGTAGTGCACCAAAATGAATTTTTCCCCTACAAGTGTGTTTGCCCTCCCCTTATATACTAAGAAAAAAAAATGTTCTCATATATTCATGACGTCAGCCACGTGTATTTCCTGCTGTTTGATGGGCTCTCTGCCCCAACTGCCCTGCCGAAAGTAAGCCTGCCATCTGACTTTTCATTAAACCAACTTTATTGGGAATGCTCCACACTCAACCTTTAAGAAGACGACCTGTAAAGGTCCTTTCACGCGGTGGCATGTGTCAGGGGAAAATGCCCAAATTGTCATGGTTACACATTAGACTTCATGAGGATGGCAAAATCTCATGCCGAACTAATCGAGCCGCGTCCGACCTGATCCGTAATATCCGAGCTCTTTTTCTGATCAGGGAGAAAAAATAGGACTGACCCGAGCTACCGGGCTAAAGTGGATGGGGTCGGTTCTGATGTCGTCGGTCTCTGATATATGCATTATGTTATCTCCTCGGATCGGTCGAATCCTGGAGACCAGGTCTGAATATTATGTCTGGTCAAGGAATTGTCAATATCCTCATACTATTCATCCTCCCAAAAAGAGAAATTCATTTTTCTGTCATTGCCGAGCTGTTCAAAGTACTTGGTCACAAAAATCACTTTCAACATATGTCCCATGATTATCGATTTCAACGAGTGTACGAGTTGGTACCGGGAACTATAAAGTCAAATGGGAATGCTGATCAACAAGGCGGCGTTCGTCTCTAGGAGCCATAAAAACTGCCTCGGTTATTAATCTGGGCTTCCTCGTCATCTTCATGTGCTCGGGCACAGAGGTTTCCGATATGAGTCCAAAAGACGCATGTGGCTTGAAGCAAATACCCCTTTTACCTAGACCCGGCCACGGTTCCGATTCGGAACCGGAACCGAAACCGTGGCCGACCGGTTCGGTTAGGGTTTGACCATGGAACCATTTAAAAAAAAAACATGCCCCTAATGGCTACTAGCCGTTTGGGGCAGAGAGCCAAACAGCTCCCTGCCCAAATAAAAAAAATTATAAAATAAAATCTAAATTACTAATATATCCATAATAACGGTAATAAAACAGTTATATTTAGAGGCATTTTTGGTATCAAAAAAATTCTAAAACTCTATAAATATGATTCATTTTTCATTATTTCAACACATCAAAATCTCAACTCTCTCATTTCCTATAATTCTCTTATTCTCAATCTCAATTCATACAATTCTCTTATTCTCAATAATTCATACAATTATCTTATTCTCAATCTCAATTCAATTAGTTATTATCATTCGTAATTAGTCAATTTTCTTATTTTTCTTCCTAATTTCTCAAACGAAAAATGGCAAGCTCATCTGAGAACATAATGTCAAATATGCCAACCCAAGAGAGCGGCCCTAGTGTCGGTGCAGAATCACGGAGAAGAGAAGTTAAGGCTCGTTCCTCGGATTTTTTCAAAATTCATTTTCATTTGGAACGCCTAGAAGATAATTCACAACGAGCAATTTGCAACTATTGTGGGGTTACCTATAAATTTTATGGTGGATACGGCAATATGATCAAGCACCTGGAAAGACATCATCCGGTTGAACTTGGAATTGATAGGACGCAAACTCAAATGGCCAGGTACGCATCATCTAGTAGAGGTACGAGTGTTGTAGATTTATTTAAATATTCAGATGCAAAAAATAGAGAAGAATTTACGAAATTAACTTGTATGACACATCTTTCTTTAAGCTTTGGTGAAAAACTTCATTTTACTAATTACGTGCATAATGCTTTAAACCCTTATGCATGTAGAATGACTCGAAACACAATAAAACGTCATATTTTAAAATTATATAAAGATGTAAAATTTATTTTAAATGAAATATTTAAAGAGATGAAAAGTCGTATTTCTATATGTTCTGATATTTGGAGTGACCATTGGCAAACACCCTCATACATGGGTGTGACTTGTCATTGGATTGATGCATCATTTACCATGCAAAAACGACTTATTGCATTTAGAGTTTTTGATGACCAACATACTGCACATAATATTTATAGAATAATGAAGGTAATTTTTTATGAATATGGTTTAGTAGAAAATTTTTAACAATTGGATTTGATAATACATCTGCAAATACTGCATCCATCAATGATTTAAAATCCTTATGTGAACCAAATTTAGGGGGTCGATTTTTTCATATTCGTTGTACATGTCATGTCTTTAACTTATGTGTTCAAGACGGTCAAAAATTATTATCACATTTCCTTGATCCAATTAAAACAGCACTTAACTGTATTTGATCATATTCTCAAGTTAGGAGAGAATGAACGAAGTTTTGTAAAATAAATGGTATTAAACTGATTAAATTTTCAAGAGATGTTCCAACACGTTGGAATTCAACTTATTTTCTTTTATGTCAAGCATTTCAATACAAAGATGCATTATGTAGTTTTTTTTCTCAACATGTTCAAAATATCACACTTTATCCCAGTCAATGAGATATTTGTGAAATTTTTTTAGATATTTTAAAAGTTTTTAATGATGCTACTTTAATTTTTAGCGGTGTTTATTATCCTACATCACATTTATTTCTTCTTGAAAGTTTGAATATTGTTGGTACTTTGGATGAACATGTTGAAAGTAGCGATCCTAATGATCATGTTTTGTTCGAAGCCATTACTGCTATGAAGGTAAAATAGTTGCACTATTTTAGAGAAATTCATTTACTTTATCTTATTGCTTATATTTTTGATCCTAGATTTAAATTAGAAGGTTTGAATGGTGTTTTACAAGCTCACAATGATTATTTAGGAATATTAGATGAAATTGATATTACAAGAATAATGACGAAATTAAGAAATGATTTAATTGATTTATTTAATGATTATATTGTACGATATAACTTAGGAACATTAGGTGAATCTAGTAGTAGCGAATCGGTAATTCAAACAAGACTTAGCGCAGGGGATCATTGGTTATTGCAACGAAATAAAAAATCTAGGGATACGACAACTAATAACCCTGAATTAGATAATTATTTATCTACAAATTTCGAGTTTTCTACTGAAAGTTTAGTTAGTAAAAATTTTAAAATCCTTGAATGGTGGAACCGACATCAAAATATATATCATGTTTTTATCAATTATTGCTAAAGAGATATTGGCAGCAACTATTTCCACCGTTGCGGTTGAGCAAGCCTTCAGCTTGGGAGGCAATATATTGGAAGTTAGGCGATCTTCATTACATCCAAGCACTCTATAAGCAACAACTTGTGTGGATGATTGGACTCGAGCTGATCTGAGACAACAAGAAGATGCCCATGATGATTTTGAAGATTTGTTCGATAATGCATCTGCAAGTGCAACAACAAGTGCAAACGGAACCGGAGCCGAAGGATCAACTGATAATGATGATTGATAATTGTAAATTTACAAAGGGGATATGACTTAAAATTATAATGGAACTACGTGAGCTTTGATTTCTCTCACCATTGGATGATACGTAGGCAACTTAAATTTTTAAAAATTTAAGCTCAAGCTCTTCAATGTAATAATTTTATTTATTTATAAATTAATCTCATTTATTTTAATTTATTTTCAAAATTAAAAAAAAAAGGTTCGGAACCGAACCGAACCGGTTGGTTCCGGTTCGGTTCAAGGTTCCGATTCCACTTATGTGTGGAATCGGAACCGAACCAGAATTAACCGGTTCGGTTCCAGTTCCACACATGTGGAACCGGAAACCGGCCGGAACCGAACCGCCGGCTGGGTCTACTTTTACCCTTCTAGTAACCGTCTCTTGAAAACTGTAAACCATCATCACCATTATAAATACCTGTCAAATCAACTTTAGGGTTTAATCTGGTCGTGACACTTGTCAAACATCCATGGTTCTCCCGCCAAAATCAAAACAATCGACCGTTCAGAGCCAGCTGAAAGATTTCTAATCTCATTCGTTCATTAGAGTTTGAGCATGTGGGAATTAATAGTGACACATGGAGCGCTCCATGGATGCCCCGAGCTGCCTACAAAAAGGTAAAACACCACATCTTTCCCCTTTTTTTCCTTTCTTACGAACCCCAACTATTCCAAAGTACATAAAAATTTATTCCCCACTCTCTGCGATCAACAGACTTCAAGACCATCCAGATTAGCTCACCATTCAACTTCTCAAATCAAGTAAGTCTTTTGCTCGACCTCCTTTTATCTAATTTCTGAGACTTTTCAAGCTTATCTGCTGTTTGTGAATGTTCATTTATGTGTTCTTGCCTGTTCTTCATGTGTTTTATTTATCATGTTTTTGTATTTATATCTATACTCTGTGTTGCGAATGTGTTGTGGAGGTGTGTAGTTTGGTTCACAGGTCGGTTGGATGGTGTAGGATGTATACGCTTTACGCCGAATGATGGGTTGTGGGTTAGAATGTTTGATTTTCGGGTTTTCTGGGTTTTCTGTTAAGTGTGTGTCTTGTCTGATGCTTAGGAAAAGACTTACTGTTTTTCGCCATTGCTAGGACGTTTTAGAGGCTTTTAGTCTAGGTCCTCAGTCGCTAGAATAGCCTTCGAGTATATGATGCCCCCATACTGATCACTAACTGCCCTTCTCGGACCCTGCCATGTTAGGAATGTCAGACGCTGAATTTTCCTCAGCTCTGCCCCCAATCCTCCGGTCTCCTTCCCTGGAAGAGGTTCTCTCCTGCTCCGGGGCATCCAGCTTAGAAGAATTAGATACCACACCAACTCCTCTTTAGGAAGAGAACGACACATATCGCCATTGATTTCCCAGACCAAATCCTGAGTTGGGTGATCTAGACTAGTCCTCCATGGACCCTGGATATGTACCGCCCTTCAACCATCACGGAAGATGCGTTAAGCGTACTCCGCCATCAGTACGAGGTCCTCATAAATATAGCGCAAGAGGTCTCGAAATCTTGGCAAGTTCGCAAGCCGGCCCGAGTTCGACTCCGTGGAACTCCTCTCATATTTCTTCGAATGCAGAATGCGACTACCTATCCAGTCCTATTTTGCTGCCTCGATGAAAGTCGCTCCCTGCCAGCTGAATCTGAACAGTTAGAGGGTACTGGCCGGCCTCCATGTGATATGGCATCGAGCGGGCCTAGGAGAGCCGACCTTTGAGGAGCTGCAAAGACTGTACAAACTGAAGGCCAACCCAAAAACTCACCACGGTTGGTATTACCTATCCTCTTACTCCGATGTACCCACTCTCATCACCGAGCTCCCCCATACAAACAAAAAATTCAAAGATCTATGGTTCTGGGCCACGGGCGATTGGGGTCAATCTCGGTTAACAGCTTCCGAAGAGATAGTCGTCCCAGACGTCTTCACGAAAAGAGGTGAAGACCTGATCCCTTAGTTCTCTGTAAATTTCATGAAAAGATATTAACTTCTAAAACCTTTTCAGCATATTGGAGGGATCCTTCAAAAGTCAATCATGAGGTCCGAGTTAGGATTAAGAAAGTTCGGAGTTTTTCCGCCTTCTGAAAGTATATTGTCAATGATTTCACCATTGTAAAATAGAGCCTCATTCGAAGCACACCTCCACAGGCTCCAGACGATTAGGTAGTTATCATCTGACCTACTAACAAATTTCTTATACTTAGCTTAAATCTAATTGAGGTTGCTCGTGCTCGGAGACTGACCATGCTTTATGTCTTGCATTCTGCAGGGATGACAAAGCCAGCCAGCCATGTGACATCAAGGGGCGGCTCAAGAGCCTGGCAAAAAAGGCCGGCCGGGGGCAACTGGTATTTCTCGATGACAGTTGACCACTCTAGTTCCTCCCGAGGCCAAGGGAAAAGCTAAGCTGCTCACTTATCTAGTGGCACCTCCACGACCCACTCTTACACTGGCCGTTTTGATCCCAATGGTCCAGATGTCCTCTGTTCCATCCAGACCTTCAAATAAATGTCGTTGTCTGCTCAACAAAGAAGTAGTCGAGCTCGAGGAAGAAGAAGATCCCCCCACCAAAATGGCCGATGCTCGGTAAAAAAAAAAAACAGCAGAGGTCCCCTCCACGACCGGGAAGAAATGGGTGGTGTTGGGGTGGACGACCTTAATGAAAAGTTCCAGGATACGGTGGCCCATCTGGTGCCCGCATTTAACTTAATGGCCGAAGAGATCTCTCCTGAGCAGATTTCAAAATATGAAGACATCACCCATGATGAGCTGATCTCCAAATCATGCGTCTACAACCTTAAGGTAAACACCGTTTTTTTTGTTTTCGTACTTCACTTTTACTTGGTGAATTCCAACCATTTCTTTCTCTCTTGCAGGTCAGTTACATGATAGTTCGGAACAAAGACCTGCTGATGAGCTTACTGTCCGATGGGGTCCAAGTGCAGAGGCTTTAATCTCAGATGACAGAAAGAGAGGCGGAACTGGCCAAAAAGAAGAGGAGAACCAAAACCTGATCTCCGAGGTCCAAGGGCTAAAAAGAACCGCGATCGAGGCTACAGCACTGAACGATTCCCTCTGCAATGCCTCCGCCGTTGCAAAGAAAAAGATTGATGATGCGGAGGACGAGGCTAAGCGGCTGAGGTGGGATAAGGCCAACTTAAACTCCAAATTCAAATAGGCAATTACGGAGAGGGATCGAGTCTGGGATGACCTGAAAAATAAAGAGGCCAAGCTGGAGGCGGACTTGGAGAAAGCCAAGCTCGACGAGATTGAAGACTGTGCGGAGATCATCCCGATGTTCTTGCTCGGGGTGGATATGGGGCCCGTCCACACTGCCATTAAATACTGTAAGGGGAGATCTCAGAGGACGAGGGCCTTGCCTTACTCATGTCTCATCCTGAGCAAATTCATGACCCTACGCCTATAGTTGTCGTGCCCATGTCCCCAGTTCCTGAGGAGGCTCAGCTTGAGGCCCATGCACCCGAGCCTGAAGCACCTGCAGCTGAAGTCGAAGCGTCTGCAGCTGAAGTCGAAGTTCCTTCTGCCGATCAAGTTGAAACTGAGATCCCCTCTGCTGAGCCCGAGCCATAGGTTTTACCTTCCGAGCCTGATATGGCTGAGAAAATTACCCATGCGCGGGCTGAGGAGTGAGGGTGACCCCAATGGGGCCCTGTGTAACAAATAGTTTCAAACAATTTAATTTTCTTCTATACTTAATACATTTTTCTATATCTCAATGTGTTTTATTTCCTGCTTCAATATTTTTCATAATTTTCACTTTGAATTGTTAACTCGTTCTCCAATATCTGATCATGAAGGGAAATTCCGAGCCCGATCTGGCCATGGGGGAGATACTTCGACCCCATGCCGAAAATAAACCAGTCTTGGTGGGACTTTACCCGACCTTGAGCTGGTAAAAAAACTTGGTTCTGAGGGAATGTTACCTCAGCGGACCAACAAAATATCTAAATATGCTTACCACTAGCTTTATTGAAATTCATAAAACAAACAAGAGGCATCGTAAGTAAGAGTCATAAGCATCTTAATTACGCATTTACATCTCCATTCTCACTCACTCTCCAACAAATTCCCGAGAACAAAAGAAAAAAAATATAAAATGCTTGATAGGGGATTTGGTTGAAGAGGAATTGGTGAATGTGACTCCTTTTGTGGTGCAACTTTTTTCGTTGGGAAGTTGGATCTATTGCAAAATGGGTCTAATGGACATATGAGGATTGGAGAGTTTGCATGCTTTATGTTTCTGAAATATAAATGAATGACGATATAGTCACGTCTTATAATGACCAAGATACCCTTGTGACATAAATAAAAATTCAATTAAACTGCCATATAAACAAAAATTCAATCACCGATTAACATAATATGACCTAGATAATATCCTTATGACGTAAATAAAATTCTAATTATGTTAATATTATATTGGAAAATGATATCTTATCATAATTTTTGATTAAAAAAATGAACATTTAAAAAAATTGAGTTTGAATGTATTTTAACTTACTTTCGGAAAATTGATAATTTCTCATAATAAAAAATAAAGCAAGTAATTCAAGACAGTAAATGCAAGAATTTCTTTGTCAATTTCTAGCATGACCATATCTTCCTCATGTAAACAAGGCATTGCTCAAATTCCATAGCTTAGCAAAACTATGCATACCAATAATGTTTGCCCAAACAGGCTTCCCCAATCCAAAGTCAACATCATAAAGACCAAAACATTATGTATGTACGGATTGAAGATAGATTCACATTTGATCACTTATATACTTGTGAAATACTTCCTCTTCGATGCAGTTGTTTAAAATCACATAATAAACATGAGTCAATAGTTTCGGAAATCGACTTGAGTAGTAGAGGTAGAATTCCTCCGGATATGACCCCAACAATTCCTATTTGCCTTCATCAAGCTCCATATAATGATTTGATTGGTTTCGTATAATTCGCAATAGATCCAAAATTGTACTTCCGTGCATTTTTGGTCATGCTGGAGTGGATTTTTGTATTTTAATTCCCTTTAAAAACCAACTTCTGAATGCTTGTTATTGCAGTCTGGAGTTGAGAATTACCCTTACCTTTAACCCAATCACTAACAAGTTGAAGAAATGAAATTTTTTTTATCAGTAGTCCAAAAAAATGGATGATTCAAGACGTTCTCTGCCTTCGGCCCACAAAATATACAAACCAAACCGGTAAACATAAATAAACATATACACAAATAATAATAAGCTCAATGAGTTCTATTTATATTTTAATCGATGTCAAGATAAACAAAGTTTATAGGAAAAAAAATTCGTACTAACAATGAATAACTTACCTCAAATCATATTTAGAATTCAAAAGACATTTTAAGAGATCCTTTGATTATGGTATATCATCCACCAATAACAAATATGTCTTGTTCACCTCCACAATATCATTTTCAAGTTCATAACCATTCTCGTAAGGATGATTAGCATCAGTGATACAGAAAAATAGAACACAACATAAAGTAAACATATCTATTGCATTTGTTGAGGTTGCTTTAGAATTATTTTAGGTGCTTCCCAACATTGACTCTACTTACCTATAATAAAAAATAAAACACCAATCTGTAAAAAATATATATATATATATATTCACAAATAACAAGCTTTAAGAAAATGCTGACCAAATAAAATAACTGAAGATGCTTACCACTTGTTTTATTGAAGGAAAATGAGTCAGTTTCTAGACGCTTGCCTGCTTCAAGATGTAATATGCCTTCGGCCTACAAAATATACAACTAAACTAGTAACTATAGATAAACACATACACAAATGACAATAAGCTCAATTAGTTTTATTTATATTTTAATCGATATCAATATAAACAAAATTTATATGGAATAAAATCTACATATTAACATTGAAAAATATCTCAAATCTGGTTTAGGATTCAAAAGACATTTTAAAAGATCCTTTGATTCTAATATATAATCCACCAATAACAAATATGTCTTATTGCCCTTCACAATATTATTTTCAAGTTCACAATCCTTCACGTATGGATGGTTACCATCAGTGATACAAAAAAAGAGAACACAATCTAAAGTAAACATATCTATTGTACTTGTTTGAGGTTGCTTTATAATTATTTCAGGTGTTTCCAACCTTGACTCTCCGTACCTACAATTAAAAAATATATTCACAAATAACAAGTTTTAAGAAAATACTGACCAAATAAAATAACTGAATATGCTTACCACTAGCTTTATTGAAGGAAAGTGTGTATGTATTTAGACGCTTGCCTACAGAATAATAGATGATTCAAGATGTCATCTGCCTTCGTCCTATAAAATATACAACCAAATTGGTAACGATAAATAAACACATACACAAATTGAAATAAGTTCAATGAGTTCTATTTATATTTTAATCGATGTTAAGATAAACAAAGCTTATAAGAAAAAAGATTCATATTAACATTGAATAACTTACCTCCAATCGGGTTTAGAATTCAAAAGATATTTTAAAAGATCATTTGATTCTGGTATATCATTCACCAATAACAAATATGTCTTGTTGTCCTCTACAATATTATTTTCAAGTTCATAATCCTTCATGTATGGATGGTTATCATCAGTGATACAGAAAAAGAGAACACAATCTAAAAGAAACATATATACTGTATTTGTTTGAGGTTGCTTTATAATTATTTTAGGTGTTTCCAACCTTGACTCTCCTTACCTACAATTAAAAAATATATTCACAAATAACAAGCTTTAAGAAAATACTGACAAATAAAATAACTGAATATGCTTACCACTAGCTTTATTGAAGGAAAGTGTGTCAGCATTTAGACGCTTGCGTACAGAAAAATGAATGATTCAAAATGTCATCTGTCTTTGGCCTATAAAATATACAACCAAATTGGTAACCATAAATAAACACATAGCCAAATTAAAATAAGTTCAATTAGTTTTATTTATATTTTAATCGATGTCAAGATAAACAAAGCTTATAAGAAAAAAAAGATTCATTTTAACATTGAATAACTTACCTCAAATCGGGTTTAGAATTCAAAAGATATTCTAAAAATCCTTTGATTCTGGTATATCATCCACCAATAACAAATATGTCTTGTTATCATCCATAAAATTATTTTCAAGTTCATAATCCTTCCCGTAAGGATGATTATCATCAGTGATACATGAAAATAGAACACAACCTCAAGAAAACATATCTATTGCATTTATTTTGGTTGCTTTAAAATTATTTCAGGTGTTTCTCAATCTTGACTCTACTTACCTACAATAATAATAAAAAAAACATCAATATGTCAAAAATATATATATATTTACAAATAACATGGTTTAAGAAAATACTGATGTAGGCATTGCATTTTAGCATGTGGAACCCGATGATGAGTCTCAGTTGGAGGCACTACCTTTTTAGCTAAGAATATTGCGGGAAACGGAGGTCGGAAGGGGAAATTCGAAATAAGTACGTCATCAAGTCCATTTCACAAGCTCACTGTCTTCATTAGTGTTGCGTTCGTTACTTAGTTCGAACGTCAGGCAGATTGCGGACGTTCGTGTAGCGTTCGAATTGGCGTTCGAACGACGTCGGTGTTTCTGGTTTTGCTGCTACCTCGCACCCCAGCCCAATTAGCTCCCCAAAGCCCATAAAACACATCCCAATTTAATTAAATTAAACATTAAATATTAAATAAAATATTTAAACCATTTACCAATTAAATAAAACACAAAATATAATCATAGCTAATGAAGATAAATCAAATATATTAACTTCCTAACTAAACAAATCACATACTAAATTAAAAAGATGTCATGCCTAATTAAAATCAATCATAACAAATTAAAGATATTGACTTCCTCTTCTAGCCAAGATTTGTCCCCCCTCAATCCTTGACTTTCCTTGCTCAACACCAAATCAAATCCTCCTTTTAATGCACCAAATCCCTTCCTTGTGAGACAAGGTGAAGCCCTAGCCTTTCTCTATATAAACCACACCTCTCCAAGCCATCCGACTGCTAGTTCATGCTCATCACAAACAACAAGAAGAAAAGAATTTCCAACCCCTAGCTCATACACATAATAACAAACAACTCTTTTCACCCACACTCTCACGTTACCGAAAACAACAAGCCCTCAAACACTCTCATATTACCGAAAATACAATAGCCATTCACACTCCCTCCAACCACCAAAACAACTCCTAATCACCACCGAAAATAGCAACCCCCTAAGCCTCCACACATCACCGAAAAATATACCCCCAACGACAGCCCAAACACGCCCCAAACAGCCACTAAAGTACCCCCGAACAGCAGCCCCCTTCCCACCAAAACTGACCCAAACCAGTCCCTAAATCACGCCCAAACAGCAGTAATTTAACCCCTAAAACAGCAGCAAAATACACTTAAAACATTGCCTAAAAATCTTAAAAACATTAACATAAAGAGACTGCAGTCATAATCCTTAAAATAATCACACACAACTGCACTAAGAACCCACACAAACTTGGAACAGTTCATTGAAAAGTCAAAACAGGTGGCCTGAGCAGTGAGCAGTAAAACAGAGGCCGAACAGGAGTAGAACGGAGTTCGAACCGCAAGCAAAACAGCAAAGCAGTGAGCTAGGACGCTAAACCAGTGAACCGGAGAAGTTGAGGAGCTGTACCCTTCCGACGTCCGTGAAACGCAAGCCTGAAAGTTGGCAAAAAGGTTAGACCTGAGGGTATCTTTCACACTCATTTTTTTTGTATTATTTATTAAATATTACTTGCATGATTGTCATGTTGAAATGCATGTTGTGGCCCTTGAGTAGATAAATATGCATGAATTATGAGATGTAGTATGTTGTGGCTGTGGAATAAAATGAGAGACGTGTCAACTCTCGCGGTATATCGGATGGAAACCCAGAAATAAATTTCATAGCCGATTCTGAATGGACGGTAATATGATCTGTACTCGGGACACAAATCCACGTACCGCTTGAGTAAACGACACCATCTTTTGTTTTGTGTTTCTTTTGTTTATTTTTCGTCACTTGAATTCTGTATGTTGTTTATTTATGCATGATTCAATCGAGCGCATGGGCTTAGTAAGTGGAATGAAAGATCCCCTATGGGGAGGGGTTAAAGCCCTTTACCACGATGCTTTGCCGCGCCGGTTGATGTGTGTTCGGTTGGATGCAAGATACGTTCAATCGGGAATACTTAGTTTGATATTATTGTCTTTATCTTTTCATGCATGGTTCAATCAAGCGCATGTGCTTAGTAAGTGGAATGAAAGATCCCTTATGGGGAGGGGTTAAAACCCTTTACCACGATGCTTTGCCGCGCCGGTTGATGTGTGTTCGGATTGGATGTAAGATGTGTTCAATCGGGCATACTTGGTTTTGATATGATTGACTCTATTTTTTTATGTATGATGCGATCGAGCGCATGGGCTTAGTGAGTTAGTCCAAATGTCCTCTATTTGAGAGACGAAGAGCCCCAAAAGGCCACCTTTACGGCAGTACTTCGCCGCGCCCCTTTATTTTATTGTTTATGTATTGCGTCCCATTTCATGCATCAGGTCTGTTCCCGTTCGAACGCGTTTACGAACGCAACTCGAACGCGCATGCATTTTGCCTTATCATGCATCAGGTCTCATTTCCGTTCGAGCGCGTTCACGAACGCCATACGAATGTGAGCATTCTGTTTCATTTCCGTTCGAACGCGTTAACAAACGCCATACGAACGTGAGCATTCTGTTTCATTTCCGTTCGAACGCGTTATCAAACGCCATACGAACTCGAACCTTCTGTTTACCGTTCGAACGCGTTTACGAACGCTACACGAACGCGAACACACTGAACTGAGACATATTCATCACATGCCATATATAATTGTTTCTTAGGTGATTTTTTTATGGAACCACACATAGTCATTCTTATCTTTGTGCACATAATAATGAAAATCATGTTTATTCCATTAGTTGCGTCATTTGCCTTAGTCTTGATTTAACGCATTACGATTCATATACCTATGCCATGATGACTTTGGAGTATTATTTCTTGTGATATATCGGATGGAAACCCAGACATAAATTCCGTAGCCGATTCTGAATGGACGGTAATGCGGTCTGTACTTGGGATACAATTCCACGTATCACTTGGAAAAGTGCTCACATGTATGCTTGTGCGGTTATTATGTATGCTTGTGTTTTTCATGAATATGATATGCTGAATGAAGTTGTATGTTCGTTGTTACTTTGAGGTATTTTCAGGCATGTGTTCTTAGATGTGAGATATATGTGAAATGTATGTATAAGTTTTATTTTGTACCCGTGAATTTAGAAGCATGATACTCTTGGAAATAAGTGCTACTTAAGCCTGATTAAATTATTACATAAATCCTGTCATTACAAGTGGCATAAGTAAGGGAACATTCCGAACCAATGGTTTGAGGTCTTCCCTTGCGAGGGGTGAGTGCGGCCTTAAATCTCATTTTCCCGGTTCACACCGGGTGGCGACTCCATTATTCTCCGATTTAGTCCCCCGTGGCTACTCCGTACTCCCGACCGGGCCGCGAGCCCGGGACAGCATGCGTCGCCCAGGTTCCTGTGTTCCCACAACTGACCAAATAAAATAACTGAAGACGCTTACCATTAACTTTATTGAAGGAAAGTGAGTCAACTTCTAGACGTTTACCAGCAAAAAGGAATGATTCAAGACGTCATCTACCTTCAGCCTATAAAATATAAAACCAAACTGAAAACCGTAGATAAACACATATACAAATAACAATAAGCTCAATGAGTTCTATTTTATATTTTAATCGATTTCAAGATAAATAAAATTTTTGGGGAAAAAATGAATAACTTACCTTAAATCAGATTTGGGATTCAAGAGACCTTTAAAAGATTTTTTGATTCTGGTATATCATCTACCAGTAACAAATATTTATTGTTATCTTCCAAAATATCATTTTCAAGTTCATTATCCTTCCCGTAAGGATAATTGCCATCAGTGATATAGAAAAAGAGTACACAACCTAAAAAAAATATATCTATTGCATTTGTTTGAGGTTGCTTTAGAATTATTTCAGGTGTTTCCCAAACTTGACTCACCTTACCTACAATCAAAAAGAAAACACCAATCTGTGAAAAAAAAATATATTCACAAATAACAAGCTTTAAGAAAATGCTTACCACTAGCTTTATTGAAGGAAAGTAAGTCAGCTTCTAGGCGTTTGCCTACAAAAAATGGATAATTCAAGACGTCATATGTCTACAAAATATACAACGAGACTGGTAACCATAGATAAACACATGCCCAAATGGAAATATGTTCAATGAGTTCTATTTATATTTTAATCGATTTCAAGATAAACAAAACTTATAGGAAAAAAAATCTTCATATTAACATTGAATAACTTACCTCAAATCAGTTTTAGGATTAAAAAGACCTTCTAAAAGATCATTTGATTCTGGATTATCATCCACCAATAACAAATATGTCTTGTTGTCATCCAAAATATTATTTTCAAGTTCATAATCATTCCCGTAAGGATGGTTACCATCAGGGATACAGAAAAAGAGAACACAACCTAAAACAAATATATCTATTGCATTTGTTTGAGGTTGTTTAGAATTATTTTCATATGCTTCCCAACCTTGACTCCTCTTACCTACAATCTAAAAGAAAACACCAATTTGTGAAAGAAAAAAAATTCACAAATAATAAGCTTTAAGAAAATGATGACCAAATAAAATAACTGAAGATGCTTACCACTAGCTTTATTGAAGGAAAATGAGTCAGCTTCTAGACGCTTGCTAATTCCCATATCTGAGATCTTTGCAGTCAGAAATTTACCCTAGGTTATTAAGATATTTTGAGGCTTCGGATCCCGATGTACAAAATCCATGCTTATGTAAATGGGAAAACTTGGAGATTATATCTCTCCAAAAAATAGGACAATGCCAATTAAATATAAGAACTGATGTAGTAGATTTGAAGGTAATCAGGTCAGCATCTACATTGTTTATACCAGTCTACCTAACTCATCAGAAAAGAAAGTTAGAGAAGAAATTTAGACTTACCTCATTAATTTTAACAACTGAGGTGAATGATGATTGTTTGCCTTCCGCAGTTTAACATCTTTGAACAAGTTGAAATCTTGGTCTTTTGCATTTAATTTAACTCGAAAAGATCTATAGATCAAGTCATGTAAGCTGCAAATACAACGCTTCAGAGCGAGATAAACAAAAAGTTTTATCAGATTCCTTCCTATAATATCGTACAATATTTGGATGTAGATCAAAATCAATTAGAAATTCGATCTCTTTGTTGGTGAATCTACTAAAGTTTTCTCCAAGGCGTTTAACAGCTATTGCACGATCATCATAAATCCCCTCCAGCAAAATAATAACATCACTCATTCTACCAATTTATTTATTAGAAACAAGTAACTTACCAATTCTATAGTGGTCATGAGGATCAGTAGTTGTCGATAAATTTTTTTCTTCATTTCATTTAAGAACGTCAAATCTTTATAGGTATAATCTTGTCGACGATTCTATTAGCAATCTTTTAATAACACTTAGAACTTACTTCTACAGTGTACCACATGCCCATGGATTTAACAGATTGCTAATTGCACATTGAATACCTATGTTCTGTACACATAACTGACGAATTCTATCTTAATACACACAGGATATCATGAGGATCAATCCACACCCAACGAACAGGTGGAGGTCTGATCTAAATAAATCGGTGACTTGACTGCCATCGAAGTGTTGATGATACCTCATACATCCACAGTGGTATCTCAAGTCGAATGACCACTATGCTCACTTGATCCGAGAAGATTCATATGGACATTGATGTACCATCTATTATGAAATCTTTGGTGAGTCATTCAGTGTTTATCCAATATAAACACCTACATGTCTATACGAGTCTCCCCAAACTTATTTGAAATACTGATTTATTATGGAATCGAGCTCGGCCGACCTCTTCTCAAAGGTGGTCGCGTAATAACGTGCTGGTTTGCTTAGTATTTTTTTACAAGTAGTGCACCCAAATGAATTTTTCTAACCCCTACAAGTGTGTTTGCCCTCCCCTTATATACTAAGAAAAATATTCGGTTAAGTAAATAACTTATAACATTTTTTTATGACATTTTATCACTTAAGTATTAGATGCTTATACCATATGGTAAAAGATGGTCTGATATGAGATCACACCACATATCCTTATCAATTTAACGAATATTGTATTCGGGAATGTGACTAAATCTCATTTAACTAATGTCTGTCATTGGACTATAAAATTTATTAAATTGATACATTGAATGTATGTAATTTAATTAATTGTAAATTGCTTAAGGTAGTTTTCTTTACTTCATACCTTAGTCAATGAAATGTCATAACTTAGTTACGTGTTTCTGATGAAAAGCGAATAGAATATTTTGACTCGTTCAAAGATATTCGATCTGAAGTTTTGAAAATTATATCTTTCAAATTCATCGTGAGTCTTTGAATTGTTTGATACGATCAAACATATGAATTAATGGTAATTAGTTCTAAGGTTAATCGAAGAATTTAATTCTTACATCAATATTATTCTTCCACGATTCCATATTGATGGAATTGGTTAGTGGAAGTAATCGGATCTTATGTGATTTGATTCATTTGATATTGAGTGTTACCGAATTAGTTTTAATAGTCTCGAGGTTATGCTCCAGTAACACTAATTCATCATTTTAATTAATGTTCCATTAGTTTCTACAGTTACATATGTGATGTGTATAAGTAGAAAATTTGAATATTGAAATGTTTGAGATTTGAATCTATCTTTTGTATAATTATTATATAACTGATATTACTTGCGCCTCAGAGGTACGAGTAGAAGTTTATCATTTATTTTATTTTATTTTATATAATATAATATTTTATTATATTTGATAAAATATCTTTTCTACGATCTCGAGTAATAAAATTATTTATTACTTAGTGTGTAACATTGGATGTTGACTATTGTAGAAAAGACTTGACTTATTAAAGTCAAATACGGTGATAAACTATAAATGGAACTACATAATTAATAAGATGAAAATACATTTTTATTACTTCCATATAAGTGTTATAGGATGTCAGAATCATTCGCAAAGTATTTGATATCTAATGATTCTGTTGTTTTCTCTTCGAAGAAAATTATCCTATAACTTATAGTGGGAGCGATATATGATATCGAATCCGGAAACTAGCATTAGACTATAGATCTAAGATTGTTCATAGCTTACTACGATCAAGTTTGGAACTTGATTGAGCTTTTATTATGAATCGTTCATAAAATGTGCAAATGGTTTAATCAGTAAAATCACAGTGAGCTTATTAAAGGTTTGACCTTTATAGTATGACAGTGAGAAAAGTTATACTCATCAATCTATTATATATTCTGAGGAAACGTGTCTCTAGTCGCACTGATTGAGATCTGATGGTTAATGATGATATTAAATTGTATATTTTAGCTAAAGAATACAAATTTGCGTTTCTGAATGGTTTCTTCAGATAAGAGATCCATAGTGATTTCTTAGTTTGAAGAATTCATTTTGGAATGACCATGGAGTTTGTATTATTCTAAGATTACAATTTAGTATATTAGCTTATAGAGCCTATTGTAGACTCATATGAGCTTTCTGGAAATTTTATGTTCTCTAATTTTGATATCAATCAGATTGTTTGATTTCATCAAAGCATATAGAATACATATGAGATAGAAGGGTTAGTGGGAGCGTACAAATTTCTTTCTAGTTTTTACATCAGAATGGCATTACATTATTAAGGTAATAATGAGATGTTTATGAGGTAAAAGGTTTACCTCAGTCTTATTTTCTCTGTGATTGCAGTGAGAGTGGTCTCTATTATATTTGATATAAAGTTTTGTATAAGATATAAAACTAAGAGACTTGTGAGATACTCATATTAATCGTACATTATATATGATCTAATATAGGACACAACAAGACTATTTGTATGACAGTTAGTATAACTGTTTGACAGTTAGTGTGTGTCTTATGTATAGTATTTATCTTTCGTAAAAGATGATTCATTTTTCGAAAGAGATATTGATTAAAATGTCTAATCAATCATATGCATCATAGAATGATGGCATGATGAATATTATATCAAGTACGATTAGAGATATCAATTTAATCGTAATTGTTACGAGTTATTTTGATATTCTTTATACCATAAGATGTGTCTTGAAACACGTTATTTATTATCTTTGAGATATTAAGAACGAGTTTCTAATTAATGGGGAATAAAGTTCGCAACCATTAGGGTCAGATTAGTTTTGAGTCTAGTTATGACGTTAGACGGTCTGTGTCATAAAGAGTCAGGAAAGATGCAGTGGGAGTGTCACAGATGATTCCACTACATGAGTGGAATTAGTTGCAACTTATGAAGTTGCATAGTGACCTCGTAGATTAGAAGTTTGTTATTAGTATTGTGTTTGCGGTTGTCTACATAGTATTTTGGATTTGATATGTAAATACTTAGATAAATTAGTAGCTGAAGCACAATGTTGATATGACATTTGATTCATATTGATGTAGAATTTAGTTTCTACAAAAATATGAATGATGCTAGCTAAGGAAAATGATTGTGTTTGTTGGACAAACTCAATATGTCAGAGCGGGCTTACTTGTTGTTATTTACCTCTTGAGCGCTAGATGAGTTCTTGAGGTCCATGAGTATGTGATAGAGATTGGGATGTGTATATGATACCATGGAATGACACCAGAGCAAGTGGGAGAAATTGTTAGGGTTGGTGCTCTGAGCGCCAATCCGGATCGTATTTATGTATGATTCATTAATACGAGCAATACATTTTTCCATGATATTACTAATTTAAATGGTAGCACGTCTTGTCTTTTATATACGTATTCGATCTAATTTCGATTAGATTGAAACTAAATCTGGTTTAGTGATATGTATATATATTATACAAAGACCCCATGATTTACAACGTAGTGCACAGTTGCAACATAGTTTGTAATTGACATTGGGAAGTGTCACTATAAGTTGTATATCCTTAAATTAAATTCCTGGTCAAGATTTACTGACACGGGTCGGTTAGTAAAATCCGATGAGACCAGTACATGTCGTATATCAGACTTGGTCCGATGATTTATCCCAATGAACCATAAGTCTTGGGAGACTCATATAGACGTGTAGGTGTTTATTTGATAAACATTGAACGACTCACCAAAGATTTCCTGATAGATGGTACACCAACGTCAATAGGAATCTTCTAGGGTTGAGTATCATAGTGATTCTTTGACTTGAGATACACTGTGGATATATGAGTTATCATCCACACTTAGATGGCAGTCACGTCACCGATCTATTTAGATCAGACCTCCGCATGTTCGTTGGGTGTGGACTCATGCTCATGATATCCTGTGAGTATCAAGAAATGATCTGTCAGTTCTGTGTACATAGCATAGGTAGTCCATATGTGATTAGCAATCTGTTAAATCTATGGCCATAGCATATTTCGAAAGTGAGTTCTGAATGTTATTTAAAGATTGCTAATAGACACGTCGATGAGATTATTCCTATAGAGATTTGACGTTTATATCTATATCTCTGGGATAATCCGGATACCTGTGACAAATGGATTATACGTATGTAATGACCTCGACCTGTATGATTCAGCGAGTTTATCCGTGGTCGTCATAATTTACGGGTGGGTGAATTATGGACACGAAATTGGATTTCGTGACAGATATGCCCGAATCTATCGAGTTTCAGTAATGAAATTTACTCGTAAAGCACTATGGCAACTGTTATGAATAATACTGATTATTTATAACTCGTTTAATGGTTAAACGAAAAATACATGCAATCGGGACCTAACGGTCATTTCCGAATTAATGTGTATTTGTATTTAATACTTGATTTTATTAAATACACATTAATAAAATATCAAATTGTGATATTTGATATATATCATTTATATATATGTATTTCAATATTTAAAGTAAATATAATACATATATTAGGATATTTGTATTTAATTATTTAATTATATAAATGTTAAATAATTAAGTTAATTAAATAACAAAATATCTTTTAAATTATTTTAGCCTTTTTAAAGTTGGAAATGTCATGTGTTTATTGGATACACTTGTAAGTTTACTTTATTTTTGATAATTGTTATCTTTAAACTAAGTAAAAGTGTTCCAAAAGAAATAAGAAAAATGAAAATTTTATTTTTTGTATTTTTGTTGCTCACGATAACAACATGGAATTACATATAAATATTTTTTGTTTCATTTTTCCAATGATACAAGGTTTTCAAAAATTCACTAACTTAAAATTGAGAGAAAAAAAGTGAAGAACAAATAGAGAAAAACTTGGAAACTTGGAGTTTTGTAAGTTATTTCCAATTTTCTTCAACTAAGAAATTATTTCTATTATTCTATACTTCAATTTGTGTAGCTTATAATTTTCTCTAATATTTAATTATGTGAATTATTGTGTTGGAAACTTATTAGAAGGTGTTTAGCATGTATGTTTAATTAATTAAGCTAATTAGGTGTAATTATGTTTATTTAATTAATTAGAAATTAAAGTTGTCATTTTATAGTTAATTAGCCATTCATAATTAACCTAGAATTTTTCTTGATTAATTTCATGATGGTGAGACTTGATTGGTGTGGTAATGGGATTATTAAAGTGTTGAATTTTGTCAATTTAATGTAAATTGTCCAATTTGAGTAATTTGTGAAATTATGGTTCTTAATCCATTCAAATTTTGGGTCTTTTCATATATATGATATAATTTGATGTATATTTGATGTATTTCAAATTTGAGATTGATTGGATTTGATCTTGATGTGTTTTGAACAAATTGTGCCAAATTACAATTAATGAAAAATACTGGGCTGTTTCGGTAATTCTGGAAAAGTTTCTGGATTATGTTGCAATTTCTGATTTCATGTATTAGACATGTATAAATTATTTTTGGATTGATTTGGAATCAATTAAATATGTATTTAAATATTTAAGGACCAAAATGATTAAATTGCAAAACTTTGGGGTCTCATAGCAATTAATGATAAATTTGAATTTTCAGATAAAAATTCAGTTTTTATTTATTGAGTAATTAGAATAAATTAGTTAATTTTAATTTCCCAAGAAAAATATTTATCGAAAATTGTTTCGGAGTGAAAAATACACGAAAACGGTTAAAAACGACGTTACCTGTAACAGCTGCCCAAACAGTGAACTGGGCACTGTTCGGGCAGCCCACGAACTGTCCAAATATTTTTGGGGCTGACCTGGGCAATCTCCATGAGCATTGGTCGGTCGATTCGGCCGGAAACGCGTTTTATGCTATTTTACGGAAAAATATTTTCGCAAAAATTTCGCGATGTTTCTATATTATTTATGTTGTTATATGATATCGAATAAATAAGTTTATGTGGAATATAAATGAATTATTAATATTTGATATTGAATAATTTATTCGTAAGTGTAAAAAATTTAAACTACGATTTCGCCCGAACAACGCTTCTTCAGCTGCACCTCTCTGATTTGACCCCAACAGTTATCTCCTCGGATCGGTCGAATCATGGAGACCAGGTCTGAATACTATGTCTGGTCAAGGAATTGTCAATATCCTCAGACTATTCATCCTCCCAAAAGGAGAAATTCTCTTTCTGCCCTTGCTGAGCTGCATGTTTTAAAATATTAGTGTTGGTAATGGGTCTGGATGAGATTTTTCAATCTTGATTCCTTTAGTTTATGAAATTGGGATGAATAATCTTCTCGTCTTGTCCTGTTATATTTTTGGGATAAAAATCATTTTGATCTCATCTCGTATTTCGTTAAATCATGTTTTATCTTGTTAAATCTCGTCTTATCCCGCTAAATCCCTTCCCATTCCGTTATTCCATCCCGATCCATTTTAATTTTCGGGATAAATTTTTTATCCCATCCTGTCCTCTTTTTAAAACAAGACATATTTTTATGTTTTAAATCCCGTCCCAAACGACACCTCTGACAAAAAAAAAAAAAAAAAAAATTTACCATCCATAGTAAATTAACACTCCCTTTATGGTTTAGAAATTAAAGTGATTTTTTTAGGATCACAAACTCATAATACATTTATTAATTTTGTTAAAATTTCCATTTAAAACTCACATTACAGCTCCGATAGAGATCAACAAGAAATCGTTGATTAATTAGCGATTTCTCCCTTTTTTTTTTGTTTACAAGAATATGGAAAAATATTATACCAAACCAATTAAAGTTCAAACTATAATAGATGAGATGTCCACCTTCCAAAAACCCTGAATTGGGTAGTTACAAGCCAATTTGGCTAAAGCATAAGTTGCCCCATTGCAAGCACTATGATTAAACTGCATTGCAACATCATTCATAGTCTTCATTATATCACATATCTCTTTAACAATCCAGTGAATCTCTTTTTTGATTTGGATAGTACCTTTGATGAGCTCTACCACCGTCATCGCATCTGATTCAATAATAAGAGGTGTAAATTCTGCCTGTTTACTTATGGATAATCCGAGCTTGATAGCTTAAGCCTCCGCATTTCCATATCATCAAAGAAAGAATTGTTTTCGACAGCCACTCCAACCACTTTACCTAAAGAATCTCTGAACACAGCTCCGAGTCCCACTTTGTCTCCATCAGATTGTAAACTTGTTCCCAGATTTACCTTCAAATAGCCCTGGGAGGAAGCCACTGATTCTTCGCAACAGTGGATATCCCAAAAGCCAAAGCCGTGAATTGTTTCTTGCAGCCTGCAGACCATTCATCAGTGATTTCTGCCATAGCAATTGTTTGTTGTGTACTTGTGTGTTCAAAGTCTTTTCTTTGAAGATCATGTTGTTTCTATTCCCCTAGATAGCCCACATTAGTGAAACAACTCATAATTAGTGAGCATTTCCAAACAGAACTGAACAAAAAGTTTGAAGGATGATCCCTGAAAATCTCGAACCAGATGATTGAAGCCAGCCAACTTCCAGCAATCGCTGGAAACTTTGTAGAAGAGTAGTACATGGCATCTAGCACAAATGTCATGATCAAGGATCTTCTTTGAAAAAAGCTTTGTCTGCTGTAGGAAACAAGCCAGACATACATCTCCAATTTGAATAAATAAAGGACTGCGCTGCAAGTATATATATCAAGTGAAAATACAAATAAAATAAAACTAAGCACCTTATATATATATATATATATATATAATGTTGTAAACTTGTATAATAACAGACTTCCTAAGAGCAGTATTAAAATTATTTTATATTTTTCACCTAGAGCATTGGCAATGCCAATGGCAGTGCTTAACATCTTAGAAATAAGAATAGATAATTAACACAGGTTTTGAACGTGAATTCATTATTCTTAAAGAAATTATGTCCCTATTTTTTTTTTCTGAGTTGATGATAAATTCTTTCAAGATAAAAAAAAGCAAAACAAAATTTTTGGACAGTAAAATTTAGAAATTCACTTAAAAATAAGTTAGAGAAAAAGTTACTTTTCTTTAAGAACAAAAAGATTAAGTGAGAATGAGTTGTCATGAGATGTTTTAATCTGGAGATGAAATACGTATTTATAATATTTAAACGACACATACACATCTTTTGGCTTAATGACATATCATTTGGCTTGGCAGTTTTTAGTTTAAAAAAAAATGGTTAATTAATTGAAATTCAAAAAGGAAATTTATTTTAAAATTTTAAAGTGCACAAGTGTCAATCTTTTGAATTTTTAATATTTCATTTGAAATATTTATATTTCCCTCCATAATTTTACCTACACCAATTTCAAAACTCTTGATATATTAATTCTTATAAATTCTTTCAATTTTTTATATCCTTCCTATGTGGGATATGAAGTATCACTTCATATATGATATATCACTGCCTTTGAATTATGACTGTATTTATCAGAGCAAAGCATCATCAGCTTGACAGTACTGGAACCTCATAAGCAGTAACTATTAATTTGTGTTTTGGTAGTTCAATATCCTTAACCGCAGTTCAAGTATTGTCTTTGATCTGTCAAAGAACAGGCTACAACGGCATTGTCTAAAATTTGATTCGTTGGGAGTAAAATTTGATTTTCATAAATATTAGTAAATATCATTCATTTTAGTGGAGATAAATTTAAATTATCTCATTAATAAAAATCAGATTTATCATTAACGAACCGAGCTACCGGGCTAAAGTGATCGATCTCGGCTCTGTTGTTGTCGGTCTCTGAGATCTACATTATGTTGTGTCATCTGGTCGGTCAGATCTAGGGAACTGGGTCCGAATACCATACATGGCCGAGGAGTGACCAATACCCTTCAAACACTCGTCCCTCCAAATAGAGAAATTACATCTATGTCTTTATCGTATTGTTCAAGATACTTAGTTACAAAAAACACAATCAACAAATGTTGAAAAGAAGTGATCAATAAGATGTTGTGACTGTCTTCTCTTCCATCTCATCTTCTTTGAATTATTATGATCCTTGTGTGTCTCCACAAAGGAATCACTGGTTGAGGGACATACAAATAAAATAGATAATGATGTTAGTTTATGTTGATCCAAAATAAATGAAAAAATATATATCATTTTTTTTTAAAAAAAATATCATTATGTGGTCTCCCACTTTCAACATATACACGCACAAAAATTTTATATATATATATATATATATCATTTTCGCTTAAAATTTGACGAAAATTCAATAAAATTGAAGGACTTTTAAAATATATTGATTTCTATCTATAATTATTAGCTATGTATAAAAAATAATTAAATATAACGGTTGCGTTGATTTGAACCCGTGTCATGTTAACCCACATGGTTTGAAAAAAAATCTCAACCCAAACCACATCGATTAGGAATTGATCCACGGATCGAGTTAGATTTACACACCCTTATTTTAAACTATTTTTCTTTGTTATTCATTTTAGCTTTGCTTTGGTCGTAATGTTACTATGGTGAGTGGTGACCAAAACGAACACCCGCTAATTAATGGCGATTTAAAGCTGATATTTCTGTACATTGGCAAAGCCTTTGGGGTAGCAGCTAGTGTTGCGGCAGATGAAGCCTCGAAATATCAAGGGTTCTGAAGACGCCAAGAACAATATATAAATCAGTTTCATAATCTTAAAAGAGAGAAGAAAAAATTAATTATTTTTGCAGAATTTTTTTTAAGAAGGGTTAATTCTGAAAATAAATGAAATTAATTTAAAAGTGGGGGTAAATTGAAGGTAAAATAAACTCTTCTCAATAATATTAACCAAACAAGGTTAAAATAAAAAGAGCCTTTTATAAAATATAAATAGAAGCAGAGATGTATATCTCCTAATATATTATGGATAGAGAACTCGCTTTTAGTATGTACACAATTTTGAGTTATTCTCCGTAGATTTATATATTATAAGTATATTTGTATATTTTTCAAACTCAATTATAATTCAAATTGTAATATATATTGTAAATTATAATAAATTAAATATATATATATACACACACTTATTCCTCAACATACATTAGACACTACAAGAATTATGGCTTTTAGTGTCCAAATATTTAGCGTCGAAACAATGTTCGACGCTAAAAGTTAGTTTTAGCGTCGAATATTAGTTTCGACGCTATATGTCATATTTTTAGCGACGGAATAAAAATTCGACGCAGAATATTATTTTTTAGCGTCGAAATATAGTTTCGACGCTAAAAACAGAACTTTAGCGTCGACAAAATATTCGACGCTGAATAATTATATTATTGCAATAATTTTTGGTGCCAAATATTGCACTCTTAGCGTCGAAACACGGAGTCGACGCCAAAACTAACTTTTAGCGTCGAACATATATCGTCGCTAAAGGTGTTTGAAGTTTCCACCGGCATAAATCCTTGACTCTTTCGCGTCTAATTTACATTCGACGCTAAAAAGGAAACAATTAGAGTCGAATGTGAATAATCGACGCAAAAATAATACTTTTAGCGTCGAATATTTTTCGACGCTAAAGAGTTATGAACCTTCCACCGACAGTCCTTGATTCTTTCGCGTCTAAATTTAATTCGACGCTATATGATTGATATTTAGCGTCGACAAAACGGTGTCGACGCTAAAAACGTATATAATTAGCGTCGATTATGAATATTCGACGCCAAAAAAATACTTTTAGCGTCGAATATTTGTTCGACGCTAAAGAGTTATGAAGCTTCCACCGACAGAACTTGAGTCTTTCGCGTCTAAATTTAATCCGACGCTAATTTTTATATTTAGCGTCGAAAAAAAACGTTTTGCGACGCTAAAAATGGAACATTTAGCGTCGAAAGAACCTTTTCGACGCTAAAAACGGAAACAATTGGCGTCGAAATACTTAATGCGACGCTAAAGATATATTAAAAAACAGAAGGTCGACACCCCTTCTCCCCCCTCTGTTTTTTCTTCATTCTCTTCGTTCGTAAAAACCTCTGAAATCTGAGAATTTCTCCTCTACAGCCTCACATCTCTCCTAAAAATTTTCAATAAAATTGTAATCAATTTCCAAAAGGTAAATCTTCTTTCATATTTCTTTATTATTTTCAATTTTTATGATTATATGTTGTTTATATGCTGTTTGTTAGTGATTTATGATTCATATATGTAGAGTAAGTATATTAATTAACAAAATAGAATTTTTCTGTAAACTATTTAATTAATTTATCAACCAAATATATATATATATATATATATATGCTTAATATTAAGTATTACTGAATTAGTAATGTTGATTCCAATGTAAAATGATATCTAATAATTATATTATTATATTTAGGTATTCTGCTGAAATGGATAGAAATTGGATGAGCTCTCTGGATAGATTGAGTGTTGAATATCGTAATGGAGTGTCTGAGTTTATGGAAGTCGCAAAACAACACATTGATGCAGAAGGTCGTGTTCGTTGTCCATGTGCAAATTGTTTGAATAGGAAAAGGAAGCGGTTAGATGAAGTTCATAATCATTTATACATGCCAGGAATATCACCCACTTACCGTACGTGGATTTATCACGGTGAGCAGTATCATTCTCAGTCACGGTTTTTTGATGTCGGCGAAGGGAGCAGTAGTTACAATCAACCTGCAAACGATGATATCGCCGATATTTTGCATGACTTACAAGGTCCACAACTTGGTCATAGTGTTAGTGGCGACATGCCAGTGTTAAGTGGAAATGATCAAAATTTATTTAGTGAACTACTTGATGAGGCAAAAAAAATTCCATTCGAAGGTGCTGGAATGTCGATCTTGAATTTCGTTGTGAAATTATTACACATTAAAGTGATCAACAGAATGACCAACAAAAGTATCGATATGATGTTAGAGTTACTGGCCCAAATGTTACCGGTTGGAAGCGAATTGCCTAAGTCGTACTACGAGGCAAAGAAAATGTTGCGTGATCTGGGAATGGGGTATGAATCCATTCATGCTTGTAAGTTTGATTGTGTATTATTTCGTGCCGAGTATGAATCACTTGAACATTGTCCGATATGTGGTGAAAGTCGGTACAAAGTCCGTGGTATGGGGAAGAAAGTGCCTCAAAAGATATTGCGATATTTCCCTTTAACGCCCAGGCTGCAGAGATTGTTCATGTCACGACACACAGCGACTGATATGATGTGGCATCATGAAAAGAGGATCGGTGCGGAGGGCATACTTAGACATCCTGCGGACGGAACCGAATGGAAGGAATTTGATGACATGTACCCCCGTTTCGCTGAGGACCCCCGTAATGTCAGGTTAGGTCTTGCCTCTGATGGTTTTAACCCATTTGGGAATATGTACAACTCTTATAGCATCTGGCCCGTTATTGTCATTCCATATAACTTACCTCCATGGAAATGTATGAAGGATCCGTTCATGTTTATGTCATTGCTTATCCCTGGTCCACGTTCACCTGGTAAAGATATAAATATTTACTTGAGACCATTGATCGAGGAGTTACAAACATTATGGAATGTGGGTGTGCATACCTATGATGCAGCTTCAGAGCAGTATTTTCAGATGCATGCCGCATTATTATGGACCATTAATGATTTTCCAGCCTATGGTTCATTATCTGGATGGAGCACTAAGGGATACATGGCATGTCCAGTTTGTGCGGATCATACACCTTCGCAACGATTACGGAATAAAATCGGATACACGGGGCACAGGAGATTTCTTGAGTCGAGTCATCCTTGGCGGAGGAGTAAATTATTTAACGGGCAACATGAACCTCAGAGTAAGCCCAGTCGATTGTCTGCATTTGACATACTTTGCCAACATCAACAGCTCAAAGACAGCACACACCAGGTAAACATCCTAATAATAGAGATAAAAATCGAAAACGGTTACCTGAAGAGTTGAATTGGACAGGAAAAAGTATTTTCTTTGAGTTAGAATATTGGGGGACTCTGAGTTTGCGACATAATTTGGATGTAATGCATATAGAGAAAAATATTTGTGAGAGTTTAGTGGGTACACTATTCAATATTCCGGGTAAGACAAAAGACACTGTAAATGCTAGATTGGACCTACAAGATCTTAGAATTCGCAGTGAATTGCATTTACAAGACTCCTCTCGAGGTTTTATTAAGCCTCCTGCTAGTTATGTGCTCAATCAATCGGAGAGAAAATCATTCTGTGATTGGCTGAAAATGGTTAAATTCCCTGATAATTATGCATCCAATATTGGGCGTTGGGTCAGAGATGATACAATAACGGGATTAAAGAGTCACGATTGTCATGTGCTGCTCGAGATTCTCCTTCCTGTTGGCATTCGACCTTATCTCCCCCCGAATGTATGCGACGCCGTACTTGATCTATGTGGCTTCTTTAAACAATTGTGTCAGAGGACATTAAGCACATCTGTTATTGACGACCTTGAGCGAGGAATCGTGATAATCCTATGCAAGCTGGAGCGAATTTTGCCACCCGCTTTCTTTGATGTCATGGTACATCTGGCTGTGCATTTACCGGATGAAGCTAGAAAGGGAGGTCCTGTCCATTACAGATGGATGTATCCCATTGAGAGGTACTATATTTATATATATATATATACAGTTTTATATAAGAAAATTTGTAACCGTTTTTTTTTGCATATAATTTAGTGTTAATGCAAACTTGTTGTCATATCTGCAGAGCTTTGGGAGATTACAAACAATATGTCAAAAACAAGGCACGACCTGAAGGTTCAATAGCTGAAGCTGTTATAATAAATGAAGCAATAACATTTTGTTCGATGTACATGCAGAATATTGAAACTCATTTCAATCGTCGGCCACGAAACTATGATGGAGATGCAAGTAATAGCCAAGAGATCACAGTGTTCCGTCAAAATTACAGACCATTTGGGGCAGTAGGTGTCAAATTACTAACCCGTCAGGAAGTTCAACGTGCGCATTGGTTTATATTGAGTAATTGTGATGAAGTGCAACCGTATTTAACGTAAGTTCTTCTGGTGCATCATTACTGATTTTTTCCATACATTAACCGTGATAATTTATTGTAGGCAACATCTAACAATGCTACAAATTGCTGGTGACCATAATGTTGATGAAACCCACAAAAAAGAATTTCCTAAATGGTTTGAGACAACTGTAAGTTATAATATTTTATATTTATTTTGATCCTAACATTAGACATTTCAGTTTGTTATATTAACACATATATTTCATTGTCAGATTATTAATCAAGTGGAAAATGGTCAATTGGACTCGCAATCCTCGTTGGTTTCTTTGGCTTATGGGCCTCAAATGCAGGCGTATGAGTACAGTGGATGTATTGTCAACGGAGTTAGATTTCATACCGAACAGCGAGATGTTAATCATGTGACTCAAAATTCTGGAATTGTAGTCCAAGGAGAACACGGCTCAGATGTAATTGACTTCTACGGCGTATTGCAATCGGTCATTGAGTTCATATATCGACCCAGACGACATACTGTGCTATTCCAATGTAAGTGGTTTGACACTAATGCCAGAAAGAGGAGAATTCAAGTTAGTAATCATCTCACGTCAATTAATGTTCAACGTTGTTGGTACAAGAATGATCCATACATTTTTTGTACGCAAGCACGTTCAGTGATATATATACCTGATCCTAAGTTAGGAACTGGATGGATGGTGGTAGAAAAGTTACAACATAGGGCCATTTGGGACACGCAGGAGAAAGATAGAGTTGACATATCAGATGAAACACAAGAAGTCTCCGGCAATTTTGAAGTTCCTGAACAGATATTTGTTGGACCAACTGTCAACGTTCCTGAAAATATAACATTAACTCGATCTAGTACAGACGTTGAGCTAATTCCTCATTCTGAAGTGAGCGTTGAAGTAGCAAGTGAAGAACAATTTGACACTGAAGATGACTTCGATTCCAGTCACGAATCCTCAAATACCGACGATAATAGTGATTAATTATGAAGTTACAGTATTTTGTGATGGATGAATAATTTTATGGATTAATGTATGGTTGTTGATTTTAATTACTCTTTAGATATTGTTGAAATATTAACGTAATGATTAATAGTATAACTATGTTATGAATGAGTTATTTGCTTCTGAGCCGAGGAAGAAGAGAAGCACTGGTTGCAGGGATGTAAAGGACATTTAGCGTCGAAGTAATCGACGCTATATGTCAATTACTTCGACGCTAATGGTTAGGCGGGTTATTGAAAAATTTGGGTTTTTTCCGGGAAATTTAATTTTTATATAGCGTCGAAATACTTTATTCGACGCTATATGTCTTACATTTAGCGTCGACATACAATTTGCGACGCTATATATCTTTAATTTAGCGTCGAATACAGTATTTCGACGCTATATGTCTCTACTTTCGCGTCGAATATAGTATGTCGACGCTAATTAAAAATTAAATTTCCCGGAAAAAAACCCTAATTTTTCAATAACCCGCCTAACAAATAGCGTCGACATACAATTTGCGACGCTATATATCTTTAATTTAGCGTCGAATACAATATTTCGACGCTATATGTCTCTACTTTAGCGTCGAATATAGTATGTCGACGCTAATTAAAAATTAAATTTCCCGGAAAAAACCTAATTTTTCAATAACCCGCCTAACAAATAGCGTCGACTACTGCGACGCTAAAAGTCAATTATTTCGACGCTAAATGTTTTTTAAATCCCTAAAACCAGTGCCTCCTTCTTCCTCGGCTCAGAAGCAAAAACTCATTTCTCATTCTCCAACAGTGACGAACGAAGGAAATCAACAGGTAAGTCTCCTTTGTTGATTTAAAATTGTTTATGAGGATGACTTTGATGAATTTGATTTTTTTTGAGGATGAGTTTGATGATATTATTGATGAAATTGGTGATGAATTATTTTTTGATGAAATTGATGATGATGATGATGATGATGATGATCAAAGATGAAGAGGATTCTGGGCAAGAACAGCAGCAATTGCTGCTGTTCGTCTTCAAAATCATCATCATCTTTGGTTAATATTTATATAATGTTAAGTTTGAATTTGTGCCCTCTTTGGTTATTATAACTGTTTGATACGGACCAATTCCAGTGAGCTCACGTTCGTATGGCGTTCTCAAACGCGTTCGAACGGACCATTTCAGTAAGTTCACGTTCGTATGTCTTCTTTAATTAAGTTCGAACACCCATTTTAAATTACGTTCGAACGCGTTAAAGAACGACATACGAACGTGAACTCACTGGAATTGGTCCGTTCGAACGCGTTTGAGAACGCCATACGAACGTGAGCTCACTGGAATTGGTCCGTTCGAACGCGTTTGAGAACGCAACACGAACGTGAGCTCACTGGAATATGTGAAATGAATGAATTTGAAAACGAAAGTGAGCATTCGATGTTATAAGCGCTTTTGTTAAGTTGTATTGACTTGTATGGATATGTATGTATATGTATAAGAATTTTGGAATTTGATGACGCTAATGCGACGGGGTTTTGCAGATGGCACCGGGTAATCGCAAACGGGCTACCGCGACTCCATCTACATCAGCAAGGGCAACTGGCCCTGGTGATTTCTCTGCTAGCACAGGTGAGTCCAGTACAGTGAAGGGTCGAGGACGCACCCGTGGCCTGGGGTTGGCTAAGTACGTTAAGGCTCACGGTCGTATCCGGATAGAGATATCAGATGATGGACACACTCAAGTCGGACAACATAATTCAGCGTTTAATACAGCCATAGGAGCTACAGCTCGATATGAAGCTCCCCAAAGCTACGTATCTTGGAGAAAGATACCGTGGGAGACGAAACTGAACCAGCTATTCCCTTCGCTACTTGTAAGTTTTCGATATTGTTTGTTATTTAACATTTTTATTTTACTATTTTTTACTCGAATTTTCATGTAGGAATGGTTCGACTTCGATCTGACCCAAGTGAATGTCCAACAATATATTGACTACCACATGGGGAAAAGTTATAAAGATTATAGAACAAAAGTCTTGAAACCAATATTCGACGAACATGGACCTTCAAATGCTCCACAACACAAACCTGATTTTATAGAGGAACAAGACTGGACATTTTTATGTGAGCTTTGGTCGAGCAAAAAACACGAGGTAAATTTTGAAATAAACGGAAATTTATAATTGTCTTTGTTTTCGGTACTTACAGTGTTCGTGAATACAGGATAAATGTCACGCAAATGCGGAAAATCGAAGTCACTTGCGTTTTAACCACCGTGGAGGTTCGAAGCCATTTATCCAACATCGTGCCGAACATTCTGAGGTAAATATATCCTAACGTAAAATTTAACAGTTAATTGTTTTTACTATCTGGAATAATATTGAATTTTTTATGTTTATAACAGAGTAGCACATGTGAGGTGCAATCATTTCCAGATTTTTTCCGTGTGACGCATTACAATGACAAGAATAAATGGATAAATGAAGAAGCCGAACGCTGCTATGTAAGTTTCAGTTTTTAAAATAAAATAATTAATATTATATATGTTAAATTTTTTTCTCAAATTCTAATATTAACTTATTTTTTGAAACAGAACGAAATGATGGAACTCCAACATCAAACTCAGGAGACAGGGACCGACCCCATACCAGATGAGCAGCTGTCGCAATTGGTTTTCAAGAATCAAACAGCTTACAACGTTGGTCTTGGCACTCGTAAGAAGCCAACGTCATCTGCACGCAATAGTGGTAATTCGGGCAATGTCTCTCTTCGAGACGAGTTAGTCACCACCAAAGACGACCTAGCCAGCACCCGAGACGAGCTGCAACACAGACTAAGGTGAAGCTACAACAGGTCACGGTGGACCACGAGAAGAAGATGGTGGACCACGAGAAGAAGATGGAGCAGTTGGAACAGCAACTGATGGCTTTCCGTCAGATGTTCGAGGCCTCAATGAGTCATGGTGCATCGGGCTCGAGCGTCCCCCCATCACAGTAGCAATTAATTTTATATTTAGTTTTGTATAAACATTTTGAACAAATATATTTAATATAATATTTCTTTTTTCTAAAACAAATTTCAATATAATATTTCGTCATTAATTACATTTTTTTTCAACTAAATTAAATATTTTAGACCAAAAAAAAAGTAAATTACTAATTTTTAAGAAAATAAATTATTTACTTTTAGCGTCGAATATTTCGACGCTAATAGTATACAAAATGGCCGCTGTAAGCGTACATATATTTCTTTTTAAATATATGTTAGCGTCGACTAGTTAAAAGTGACCTTTAGCGTCGAAATATTGCGACGCTAATAGTAACAAACATGGTCGCTATAAAGCTTACATATAATACTTTTTAAATATACTTTAGCGTCGACATTTTTCGACGCTAAAAGTTTGAATTTTTGTGTCGATATATTTCGTCGCTAATAGTAAAAAACATGGTCGCTATAAGCTTACATATAATACTTTTTTAATATACTTTAGCGTCGACACCTTGCGACGCTAAAAGTTTAAATTTTTGCGTCGATATATTTCGTCGCCAAATATACAATTAGCGTCGAAAATTTAACTTTAGCGTCGAAATAAATTGGACGCAGAATACTGTTTTTTAGCGTCGCAGTTAATTATTTCGACGCTAAAAGTGGTTTTCGTCGACATTTTATCGTCCATTGTTGGCGTCTAATTTTTTCGACGCTAAATATCATTTGCGTCGAAATAGTAAGTTATGGCGTCGAAACAATTCGACGCTAAATGGTCTAATTCTTGTAGTGAGACAATAACATTTTTATAATTAGGTCCAAACAAAAACAAAAACACATATTTCAATATAATGTGTTGTATCCTGATTATTAGAGTAGCAAAATTTGAGTAGTCAACTGGTAGAAAAGTCAAGAAGTGGTCTTGAAGTGTCAAATTCTAAGTTCTTAAATTTATTGGTATTGACCACTCGTTATTCCATCTATGTACTAGCCTTTTTAATCTTAGAGTTATTTAAGTTATTGGGTTAGGGAGTTATTTTAATCTATATGGAAAATGACCAATTTCTTAAAGTTGAATCCCGATTCTTCGCTTATCACATAACTATTTCTCGTGGAAGATAGTGAGCGATATATGAAATTTATTTTTCTTATTGGTCTCTCTCTAATTTAATGAGTCACTAATCCTCTTTTATCCACCGTCGATTCACTCCTAATTATTCTAGTGAATAGAATCTCATTCACTCATAGAAAGAATGGCACTCATACACAATACCATTTGCTCCTTTGTTGGTGTAGAGAAGACTCAGATGATCACTTAATAAATTGAATAAAAGAATCAATCTGATAGCGTAGAAAAGAAAGAACGCTTTGATTAAAGGCCTTTTTCCTAACCTAGCCAATTTATGGGCTGCTGCTCCATTACAGGTGGATCCCTGTCCCTCGGGCCAGTGATTTCAATTCAAGCCTTACTCCCCTCAATCCCTGCCACCTCAATTTCTGGCTGCTCATTTAATTGATGAAGGTGGTAAATGGAAAAGATCAATTAATCAGGGACCATTTCTTGAGACTTATTGAATGATGCAGATTTTATTCTGAAAATTCCACTTCTAAAAGTTGATCCTCTAGTTTGGTGCTATGATAAAGAGATGGTACACAAAATTACACAAAAATTTATATAAAAACACTGAAAATCACTACAAGATAAAAATAATTTCACTGCTGGATAATTATTTTCTGTTAGTTTATCATTTTTGTATGATAAAAGAGGCATCGTGTCTAGCAATAAATAGTATTTATTAAATACTAGGTGGTGTCCACAATGGACATGACTTGGTAGTGTAGGACTCAGGTTCGAATTTATGGATGTGTTTCTTGTAAAAATCTGAGACAGTCGGAGGTTTTACCTACTCTGTTTAAGTTCAGATCGGGTGATGTGCGGCGGAATTTCCAACTTTTCCAAAATAAATTTTTTAAAAAAAATAGTAAGGTGGTGGCTGAATATATATATTAAACAATAATAGCGAGGATGCAGTTGAAACAAGTTATTAAATTGTCAACTTTGTGTTCTTCAACATCCCAAGGGGTGGTGGCGCAGTTGGCTAGCGCGTAGGTCTCATAGCTTCTGAGTTATCCTGAGGTCGAGAGTTCGAGCCTCTCTCACCCCAAAATATTTTTTTGCTCTTTTTTTTTTTTTTTGAATATGACATGAGCAAAGCTATTTTCCCCTGTTATGCCATTGTTGAAGAAATATGATTTAGTAGTGGTCCTGATTCTTCCTCTATTAATTTTAAATCTTCTCTTGCTCATTGATGATGTTTGTTGTGGTAGTTGCTCTACTTAAATGGTGAAGTAGTTGCTTCCAAATATTATGATTCTCTCAGTTGTATACATGTTACTGCTTATTCTCTCTTAACAACGATGTTATCATTGTTCATTCTTGAGCTGCAGAAATATCATAACTCCAATCCCAATACAAGAAGCAACAGTGGAATGAGCCAGGCGACCTTGATTTGTTTTGGATTTTGGAGTTTTAGTCGAGTTCCTAAAATGGGACGAGGAATCTTACCGTCAAAAGATAATAATATAAAAATTTATTTAAATTTTAAATCATAATTTTGAGTTAAATTTTGAGACATCGATCGGCTGTGTGTCCCATATCCACCTCTGGAATGAGCATATCCATGTACCATGTGGTCACTCTAGAATGATTGAGATTAGATAAGACTGAATTCAGTTAATGCTGTCTGTGGAGATTCTTCTCGATGTTATTAGCTACTGTTTCAGGACTTGTTCGTATTAGTTACTTGCTATGGCCTATGAGTGAAGACAGACAAGTGATGCCCACTGGCAGAAGCATAATTCGATTGGTTGTGTACAGCTATCAACATTATATTAATTTTCATTAGTTTCTGAAACTGACTTGATTTTTTATTCTATTTTACTGGTTAGTCATGAATCGATAATTGGATTTATTGCTTCTATGGCTACATGTAAAGAAAGAAAAATTTATATGAGACAACGCACTTGCTTAACATGTTATTTGAGTCGTTATAAATCTTATAGGTCTAGAAGCACTATAATTTTAATTTTAAAATTTTTAAAATTATTGTGGTGTCCACAAAGACCCATTTGCACCTCCAATGGCGACTTTAATTGGTGGAAGATTGTGTACGTCAACTCTACATAAGTTTTTCTCACTAATAAAACCCTATGGGCTATGGCCACTTTTGGGCATTATCAATGGCTGATGTTGACATTTTAACCATTGGCATTGTATTCTACTTAGTTGATGACAGAATATTACAACAAACTAAAATGCTAGATCATGTGCATTTTATTCTGGTAGCAGCTTCAATGGAATTTTTTTTTTTTTTTAAATTCTTTTGAAGTGTTTTATACCATTTCCTCAGCAAGTGACATGAATCTTACAGCTCCTGATTCATATGTTACAGGTGAATGAGGAGCCAGGGTCACATGGTGGTAACTGTTTGATAATGAGTTGCATGGACACAAACACAATGCCTCTGTCTATGCTTATATGCTTAGTCACAACAACAGATGGAGATAAGTGTCCATATTTAAACATGCCACATGCAATGTATTATCTTGAGGTTCAAGTGGAAGTGGGGCTTACAGCTTACTCTATGACGTGTTGTTGCTGCAATTTGGTTCAATTATTAGCTTTGCTTCAGCTGCTTGCTTAGCCAACTTTAATATCAACAGTAGAGTCTTTGGGTTGATGATTATCAGCTTGATAATGACCTCTTTTCCACCCAACACTTGTGGTGCTGGCTTTATGTGGTGAGTCGCATAAGTTGGTCACTTTTCAGTGTATTTTCCACTATCTTTCGCAAAATAAACATTCTTAATATTTTGATTAGCATTCTGTAACTAATGATTATTATGCTTTTTTTTTATTTCAATTCAAATCCTAATCAAAATCCTACGTCTGACTAACCATTCTTTAGCCCTGAAATGGATCCATCATCCATGGGCCAGTCCATCTTCCTTTTGTTTTTTCTGTGACTGTAATTCACCACAATGAGCATTTTCTGTTTGATTTTTTTTAAAAGAATTTTGACAGCAACCTTTTCCTAATTTTTTATTAAAAATATTTTAATAATAATATACGATTCATTACGATTAAGTTACCCTTTAACTCAATACTAAATACGAATAATGTTTTTTTTTTAAAAAAATATGAATTGAATTGAATTGACAGATCACGGATTGTAGTTGATGTAGCCATACATGTGGGCACATCCCACGTTACCATGTTATGCTTTCATCAGCACTTGTCATTAGTGATGTGATCGTATTCCCTTTTCGTTTTGGATAGTTTAACATGTGATCATCAATCATGGTTCGTAATGTAAATGCCATGCTACATTAACATTCCCTATGAATTTTCAAAATTTACATACTACTCTAAATTTTTGACAAATTTGTGAATTTGTCGAGGAAGGAAATACGAAATAGTGCCTAAGTTGGCAAAATTGCACATGCCTACATTATTTCTAAACTATATGTGATGTCATCATTTATCTTTTTCTTTTTGAATGGTTGGAAACTCTTCCGTCAAATCATTCATCTCGGACTTAAGCGGACAGATAAAATCTCCGATTATTTCAATTTTTTACAATAAACGAACTTCATAAATTCGAACTCAGAATCTCAATGTCAGATCCTGCCACATCACTTTGAGACTAATTTACCCTTATTGTTTAGTGATCATTACTATATGCATAATATTTATGTCATGATCAGTCTAATTAGTAATAAATTGTTCTTTTAGCAGTTCAGTATAGCCTTTCAAAATTTTATTCTTACCTTATTGATATAAGTCAAGCACAATATTATCATTTACAAAATCTCAATATCATTCACAGCCGATGTTAAAAATCACATGACACGTCAGTACAATTTACTTATTTAATAATTACTTTAATCCACGTATTAAGATTTAAAGAAGGCTTCATAACGTTTAATTTAAAGAAGGCTTCCTAGCTTTTAATGTATAGCTTTAGTAACAAAAATTAGTACATATATCTAATTGCAATTAACATGGATAAACAAAAAGAAAAAAAAAAGTAAACATGTATCCATGTGACATTTGAAATTAAAAAAAAAAAAACAAATAATAGAATGTAGTTTCAAACTTTCAGAGGGATCGTTTTTTTACCCGCAACCAATGCTTAATGGCAAACGACTTGACATCTGTGTCGGTGGAGTAAAGAGTAATGAGTGATGTTGCATATAATTAGCTAAAGAAGAAGGACCACCGTGGTCCTTGTTCTAGAGGATTATTTTGCCGACAACTGATCTTGCTATTATTTGGGTTTATTTATAATTAAGCGCAAATTGCGTGCTTAGTTGAATTAATTAATTAAATTATGGAGTAGACTAGAGACTGGAGAAATGATTGATGGGCAGCATGATCTTCTAATCTAATGAATGCATTGCGAAACTTACGTGGAGTGTTTTTGACTTGTGTGCTATGTATATATATATACTAGTTTTTGCACGGTGTTACAGTATTTGCTCGTGCCTACGGTACGGTGTTACAGTATTTGCCCGTGCCTACGACACGGTGTTAAAGAATTAAATGATTTTATTTTAACTTTCTATTTTTTAATTTGAAATTTTTTGACCATTTCTATCAATCAATTCACTCTCTTTCCTCCAACACCATTCTCATTTATTATATATATATTAAAGCATAATGGTGTGGGATGAAAGAGAAAACAATCAATGGTTATGGTTATGATTAAGAGAGATAATGTATCCAAATGCTATCTTCATGTGGCTTAATTGGCAGCTCAGATCATTTCATTATAATCTAATGGCTGATAAAGAATCATTCCATTATAAAATATCTATAAAAATGAAAAATGAAAACTACCAAATAAATTAAAGAATAAAATCATTTATTAAAGGAAAATGAAAACTATCAAATAAATTAAAGAATACAATAATTTAATTAAAAATAAAATCATTTCATGATAGAATATCTCTGAAAATTAACAAACAAATTAAATAACAGAATCTTAATCTCTCTTTAAATTATGTAACACCATGCTGGAGGCACGGGCAATATATATCTATATTATAAAGCACAATGGTGTGGAAGGAAATAAAGTGTAACGGATGGTTATGATGAAGATAGATAATGAATTCGAATACTATCTTTATGTGGCTTAATTGGCGGCTCAGATCATTTCATTATAATTTAATGACTGATAAAGAATCATTTCATTATAGAATCTCTATAAAAATGAAAAATGAAAATTACCAAATAAATTAAAGAATAAAATTATTTATTAATCGAAAATGAAAACTACCAAATAATTTAAAGAATAAAATAATTTAATTAAAAAATAAAATCACTTAATTATAAACAAATTAAATAATAAAATCTTAACCTCTCTGTAAATTTTGTAACACCGTGCAGTAGGCACGGACACGCACTAGTATATATATATATATCTAATAGCTTTAATAGTAATTTGAAAAACTAATTGAGAATAATAAAATTGATATTTTGTATAATCGATGATAAAAAATTTAAAAAATTATTTTATTAACATATTCTAAAATCATTCATTAATTAGGAAAATGTTCTAAAGATAAAAAGTAAATGATAAAAATAAGAAAAAAATTAATCTTTCTACAAATTTGACGATTTTCAAAAAATGTAATTCATCAATTAATTGGAAAAAAATCGATGATTTTCAATAGAATACTAAATTATTCTCAGCAAAATCGAATCGTTCTACTAGTAATCAATTATTAAGTACCTATTAAAATGCTTAGGTATTAAGTCACTCATACAATAAATTAATAATATTTTATACCGTGTGTTAAATTATAAAATATATTATAATTATATGTGATATAATTATATATGTCATATATTTATTAATAAATTATATCACATCACTCATATATTCATTCTATCAAAATAAATCATCTTCATAGCCATTCCATTTCCTTCAATTAATTTTCTGCAATTATTATTTTTTATTTGATGATGTTGCAATTGAGTCAAATGGAAGATCAAGATCCACCATGTCTCCCATAATCGTGGAATGTGGAATTTTGAGGGTGAATATTAAACGGACTTTTTTATGGGATATTTATTTAGTGACATTTATTTTTAAAGCAATTATACATTTTGAAGAGAGATTATATTATACAACTGTTTCAAATATAAATGTCTCAAAAAATACCCTCATATAATTATTGATATTAAATCACATTTGCATTAATGTAATTGCAACTATAATAAATCAACGTATGTATTAATTAAGTATTTTTAACTACATTATAATTTATTAGTATTTAGAATAAAAATTCTACCAAAATTAAAGTTAATTAAAGAAGTAAAACTAAAAGGAGGAAGCTAGCAACCCCACAATGGCAGCTTTTACTTATTGTCCAAACAAACAATACGATATGCTGCGTAGTTTGCGGGGTTTAACTTACAGGTATGGAGGTTTCCTTATTGCCGAAACTTGCTGCTTTGCAGTTGCAGGTGGGACCTTTTTTCGCAGCCGCATTATTGGGGGAGCCACCAAGCGACGAGAGATATAATTTAATCTAAAAATTTATTAAATTTTATAAATAATTAAAATTTTGGATATTGATAAAATAATTTCGATTTATCACTTTAAAATAAAGAAAATAATTTTGGATATTGATAAAATAATTTCATATTGAATTAATATTATGACTACACCGAATAAAATGAAAATTGCATTCATTTTTTGATAGCCCGATTAGCATATTTTCTTTTGTTTTAACCTATTTTTTTTAATCATTTGAGTAGGAATTTGAATCTTTGTTGTTTTGGGTATTTTTATTTGCATTGTAAAAGTTAATTTTTTTTATGAGCTTTTAGTAATTATATTTTTTTATTAAAATATTTAGTTGAAATCAAAATGAAGTTTACTTCTTACCCAATAAAATTTTTCTTGATCATAAAACAATATTTTTGTCAACAAATTGTCATGTAACATTCATTGTTTTTAATCCACAAATTATATGTTGAATTGTCACGGTCATTCAAGTAAGTCCAATCTTCCATGGTCTATTAGTCAACAAATTTGGTGAAATCCAGGCACCTATCAACAATGGACTAGTAAGTGATTATCATTTAACTATCAATTCAAAAATATATATGTTACGTGCTTTCATGTCATTCACACCTTTGTTTTATTTATTTTTTTTATTTTTTTTAATAACGGTCCACATTGAGGCTAAAATTTGGAAATAAATAAATAAATAAAAGTAAAACAATGTAAAACATTCGTTTTGTATTAAAATGCAATTTGACATCCAATTTGTAAATAGTACTTGTATTGAACATTATCAATACAATTTCATTTTTTTAAAGAGATATTTCATTGTTTCGGGATAAAAATAGCAATCACAGGAAAAGTGTTATTAAAGCTTGACCAGATTTGTTATTATGCAATAAGAGAATAGTTGGAAAGATCGTCCTTAATGGGCGTGATTTGATGGTGTATGGTTCAGGATCTTACCTTGAGGTTTTGAGTTCGAATCCAGATAATGTGTTTCTTGTAAGAGTATGAGACAACCGAGAATTTTACATGCTCTGCTTAAGCCCGGAAGAAATGGTTTAGCAATGGAGTTTCCATTGATTTAAAAAAAAATTTGGAAAGATCGCACGATTGTCGAGTTATGAGAAGAACCGTTTGCTTATTATTACAAATTTAAGTGTTGAGGTCGAGATCTAATACTAATAATCTCCAAATTAGCTCGATTTAAAAATGATTTTTAATGTAAATTATTATAATAGTTTTAATCTATATTAGATGTGTTCAAATTTATATGGAAACTCACTTGATTAATGTTACATATATAAATTTTTATTAGCATAACATATGATGTCGTTGTATCATTACCGCATGTCTTTCTTTTAAGGAAATACAAAAAATTGTGGACAAATAAAATTTATTTATATAGTATTATATTAAAAATAATGATTCATTTTATTAAAATATTTGTAATCTATCTTTTTCCGGGATCTATTTAGGGATTCATGAATAGGTCAACATTCTCAATATATCATTTGACTCTTGGAGTAGAGCTGGTCACAATTCGGTTTGATTTTAGAATCGAACCGGAAAATTTGATTTGGTTCCGGTTCAGCTCCTTATTTTTTAAGGGGAAACAAATTTGGGTTGGTTCCGGTTTCAAAACGAACCTTAAAGTTACGGTTCCAAATTATGTGGAACCGTAACCGAACTGTTCGGGTTTTGGTTCAGTTCCGATTTTGAAACCAAAACCGAATAAAACCGTAACCTTACGATTTCATCCAATTCGATTTCGATTCCGAACCGAAACCGTGGCCAGATCTACCTTGGAGTGTAACAATCCACATCTAAAATCACTCTTATTTTAAGATCTGAATCTAAATCAGAGCCTAAGACCAAATAATAATAATTTATAAAGAGGATAAAATAAATCGGAAAAAAAAAAGGGCTAAAGTTAAAACTTAAAATCTGATCCCCGTTAAAGGTTGAACAGATAACGATGTATTTAAAAATAGGCTATTTTTTGGCGCCTTCCTCCATTCGATACATCCATGAATTTAATTTTAAAATTCACGTCCCACTGCGTTGATTTGATCCAATACATTCCTCTACCAATAAAACCTGCCACGTCATTAGGATTATATTTTCAAATGACGATGCTACCCTCAAATGCGAAGAACGGAAGCATTGCTCCACATGTAAAGAGATCCCTTGTGATTCTTTGAGCAAAATCATCATTTCACTACTATATTCATATCACCTTGTTGATATAATAATTTAATAATATCGATATGATGTTATTCATATAATAATTTATAATTATATAAATGATATAATTATGGAAAATTAACAAAACTAGTCACAAAAATTATCATTTGACAAAATGAGTCATAATATTTAGTGGCGGATCCAACGTACTGCCCACTCATTTTTTTTTTTTTTTGTAAATTATATATATATATATATATTAAAAAATATAAATAATTAAACAACATCCATAAATACATTATTCATTAATTTTTTGAATTGTATTTTTTAATATAATATGTAGGCTCAAGCCCAAATTAGTCAAAAAAATTCCAATATACTTTTGCATCAATCTTATTTCTTAAACATATCTAAAATAATTATATTTAATTTGTATGCGTATAGATAATTGACTATTTTTCATTTTAAATCCATTCATTTTTCCATTTGCAAAAGAATATGGATTTTATTACATTTAAATAAAAATAAAAATAAAAATAAAAATAACTATGTTTATACTTATGTTTGGTTATTGATGTTCTAATTTATTGATATATTTGTAGTGATTTTTTGATCTTCTAATTTATTGATATATTTGTAGTGATTCTTTTACTAAATCACGTCGTGTATAGTTGTTATATATAAAATATTCATATATTAATATAAATATAATTATTTTGTATATATTTTTATATTTTTATTTTTATTTATAGTTGTTCAAAACACAAATATTGCGTTTTAGCTTTAGGCTTTTAATAATTTAATTAAAAATTGATTCAATCTACAATAAATTAGCGGAAATTTAGTATATAATATACTACATAAACTTAAAATACATAATTTTAAAAATAAATTTTTACTTAAATTTGTAGGGTAAATTGATATTTTTAGAAATTATGGATAAAAATATAATTCTGAAAATTTTGGGTTAATTTATAAGTTTAGAAACTATGGGCTATTTCATAATTTTCAAAAGTATAGGGATCATCTCGTAATTTCAAAAAATATGTATGAATTCATTATATATTATTTTGGTAAGAAACAAATTTAGCCCCCACTTATTGAAATTTCTGGATACGCCACTGATAATATTTGTGTTTTATCAAAATGTCTAATTTCTCCGAAGTCTATCTCAAAATTCAGAAGTTTTAATTTTTGTTATTTAAAACTTTAGAAATCCAAAGTCAATATTTTTTTATTATTTATTATTGATTTTTTATTTGAAAATTCAGAGATCCGAGTTGACTTCGGATCTCCGAAATTTTAATATTTTTTATTTGTTTTTTAATTTTAGTTTATATATTTATCTGTTTACAATATATGATTTGTACTTTTTTATATAATTATTTTTATAAAATATATGATTTGTAGTTTTTTTTATACTATATAATTTATGATTTGTATTTTTTTTTCTTTTGGGACTTATATGTAAAAATCATATCTATAAATAAAATAAAAACAATTAACTATACATCAAAATGAAAATAATATAAAACTACAAATCATTAAAATTAATGTCATACGGTACATCATCAGACTTAGGATCCATCTCAACTGTCATCCTCTTCATAAGCTTCAACGCCTCATCTAATATACTATACATTTCATCATGTTGATCCTCCATTCACTGGAAGCAATCATCCATAGTTTTTTGTCGATCCTCGATCCTCATCCGACATTTCTCTATTGCAATGACGCGATCACATAATAAAGTGACTATGAGATCATCACCAGCTACAGCCTACATGATGAGAAACGTGAGATGGACCAGCGCCATCTGAGCCCGCTGAAGGGTGAGAGATAGGAGGATAAACCAGTGAAGGCTGGTTATGCGTAACACGAGGATTCGATGACCTATCAAACACATTAATAAAAGAATTAAATGAATGAATCACTCTGTCAACGAAATATATAAGTCATTTGTTATACATGTCATGAAAATATTACTTGCAACTATGCAATAGAGGCTCATCCGTCGTAGGAATCTCTGGTTAATGATAGTCGGATGCTGAAAATAGGCCACCTCGTCATTCAAATTGAGCTTGAAATGTTGTAAGAGTCAGATGATGACCAGGCCCTGGGGAATGCCTATCTTACTATAGGCATTAACCTGAAACCAATATCATATAATAAGTGCTCATATGTCCACCATACGATCTTGCAGGAAAAAATATTTTTTTAAGAATTGTCAATAAGACAAAATATAAATAAATTAATTGGTATAATTTTTTTTCCTGAAGTATACAGTTTAGCAAGACGAGGTATAAAATATTGACCTCGTTCGCGTGACCGATACACGACACGATGATCAACTAAATGACATATTTTAAAGGTCGAATGCCTAGCTTAATGTGTCTTTGCTTCACCGCGTGTAATCGACCATCATAAAATAAAGAGCACTCTCTCTCCGTAAGCCTCAGTTTCACCATCTTATCCATGACATCTCTCTGATCAAGCCATGTTTTGTATTACCAGCCATAATGGGGGGCAAACTATATATCCCTCTATAATCGAGCACCACAAGATCTCACATATAATGTTGAACGTAATATATCCAACCTCCGCCCGAATAACCAAGTCAAAAACTGAAATGGGTGCCTCTGGATCGATTCCCGGTCGATGTTACCGATGAACATTTGGCATGATCGACCATACACTATGGCATCTAAAGTAAAAAGAATGTTTCATCACATCTCGTGCAATAGGTCGATATGTCAATATCCGACAAAATCTTTTTTATATCTATTACTTGTACCCCAACAATAGGCTGTATTCTCCGGGCATTATAGTATCAAGTGAATGCATCCTCGTCGGAAAAATAATAAGGAACAAAATCAGCCATTAACTTCATATAAGAGTTTAGAGAATAGTTCAGAGATCATAAGTCAAGTTCATAAATCCTAAGCACTTCGGAGCAAAGATTAAAAACCCGGACCGGACCGGTCGGTGGGATCGGTTGAACTAGAACCCGGTCCAAGGTCCGATCCAGGTGACCCCAAACTCGGTCGGTAATGAATCAACCAAAAACCCAGTGACCTGTTGGTTCAACCCGTGCCGGTCCAGGGCATGCAGTTTTTAGTGAGGTTTTTATTTTTAAATTTCTTTATTATTAATTTTATTTTGTGTTTTTATATTTTGTAAAAAAAAAAAAAAATAAAAAAATCGGTCGGACCTCTGACCCTTGACCCTCTCGCCAGGCCAGGTCGATGGACATGTTCGGATCGGGTTTTAAAACACTGCTTCGAATACAACTTCGGAGATCCTAAGAACTAATGGATAACTATAAGATTTTTTGTCGTATTCTATTTACTTCGGAGACCTCAACTATTTATATTTTTAAAAACTTTGGAGATAAACTTCGGATCTCCGAAGTTTTATATCAAATGAATAAAAAATATCAAAACTTCGGAGACCCGAAATCAATTATTGAGATCTCCAAAGTTTAAATAATAAAAAAATTAAAACTTTAGAACTTTTGGGTAGACTTCAGTGAAGTTGGCATCTCCGAAGTGTACTTCGGAGAAGTTGGACATGTTGACAAAATACAAATATTATGACTCATTTTGACAAATAATAATATTTTTTTGGTATGCTAATTTTGTTAATCTCCCTATAATTATTAATTAATGTACCACATTATTTATGCAAAAGTGGTACCAAGGGAATTCTTCTGTCAAGTGGGGCTCACAAAACTTTCTTAAATTCCTTTTAAATTAATTATAACAGTATTTATTAATCTAAAAAAAGAAGAAACATTAAACTATTCACTAAGCATCTTTTAGCAATTTGGAATCATTACCCTCAGTATAATGGTGGTTACTGGTTACATACATTTATAGTTAGTTGTATTATTAATTTTTTTAAAAAAAATTTATATGTATTTGAAAATGAAACATTTTTATATAAAAATCAAAATAAGCTTATTGATTTCACGAGCTGTGCCGTGATTGGATCGCTTCAAAATCTATTATTTCACTCTCTTTCTCTGAAGCTCGACTATCAAATTCAATCTCACCGGAGCTGAAAAGAAAGAAAGAAAAAGCTCCGACGGCGACAAGAAACAACAAAGGCCTTATAGTGTGGCTTCCTTGGCTTCAACCAATTAAACCATTCATGAAATTCTGCTGATTCTGTGAGATTCCGTTTCTCGCTATATTTATTGATCTTCACTACCATTCATACTTAAGGTAGCTCTTTTTTTTAAAGCTTTAATTTGCAGCTTGCACTATTCCACTTTGTCAATTGGTTTTTTTATGCTTATTTTTTGTAATCTCTTTTAGTGGATTGTGTACTGATCCGAAATGGGTTGTTGTTTATTTTTTCTGGGTTTGGTTTAGATTTTAGTTTTGGGTACTGTTTTGAAGTGAATTTAATTAGAAACGAACTTGCATCGTACTGAAAATGACTTTTATATTTGGTGATTGTTTAGTGCTTTGATTTGTTAACGATCTAATATCATGAAATGCTCACTGGTCTTATGCTATGATTAAAAGTTTTAACTATTTTGGGATTAACTCTTCTTTTGAGTGAAGAATTTTTATGGGTTTAGCTTTTCAGTGTTTAAAGTGAAGTTAGATCAGTGATTTGATTTGTTTTCTGTTTATAAGTTTTTCTTTGGGGGTTTCCAGATTGAAGAAAATGTCCAGGCCTCTCCTTAGAGGCGTATCTGGTACACGGATCTTAATGAATGGGCATGATTCATGGGATTCGGAAATGAAAGATAGAACGGAGAAGGAAGATTTGGAAAAAGATCACTCTGCTGATCAAAGCTATTTAGCTCTGAGGTTTCCTTTTCAGTTTCTTTTCCATGATAATAATACTTCTCCTTCCAAGTATGGTTCTAGTGAAAATGGTTTTGCTTCTGATACTTTCAGCTCTGGAACTCCAAGAAGCCGGCACAACTTTACAATGCCCTTTTTGAAGTTCAGTTTAATTGTGATTGTTGTTCTTGCTCTTACCGGATCGTTTTGGTGGACAATTTCGATTTCAACCTTGTCTAGAGGTCACATATATCATGGCTATAGGAGGCTTCAAGAGCAACTTGTATCCGATTTGTGGGATATTGGAGAGATTTCTCTTGGTTCTTCAAGGACAAAAGAGTTGGAATTTTGCCCTGAGGATTTTGAAAATTATGTTCCTTGCTTCAACGATTCTCAGAATCTTGCTTTGGGTTACTCTAATGGTGATGAGTTTGATCGGCATTGTGGACACGAGTTGAAGCAACATTGTTTAGTTCTTCCACCAGTAAAGTATAGAATTCCACTTAGGTGGCCAACTGGAAGAGATGTTATCTGGGTTTCTAATGTTAAAATTACAGCACAGGAGGTACTTTCCTCTGGCAGCTTGACCAAGAGGTTAGCAATAATTTCTTTTGTTACCTAGCTCTCATTTTGAACTGTCCATTTTAGTCAATGTATTAATTTCATGTGGTTGCAGGATGATGATGCTGGAGGAAGAGCAAATTTCGTTTCGCTCAGCCTCGCTAATGTTTGATGGGGTTGAAGATTACTCACATCAAATTGCGGAAATGATTGGGCTGAGAAATGAATCTAATTTCTTACAGGCTGGGGTAAGTGATGATTACGCAATGTCAGAACGCGCATCAAATGCGTCCTGTTCAATTCAAGTTATTTCATTTCTCTATGCTTATTCCTGTTGTATTATATTTATTTGCCTTAGGTGGTAGCATATACTTACTGCAAAGCTCAAAATGGAATTTTACCATTTCTTTGCTATCTTGTAAATTGGATAGTATATCCAACTGTTCCTTTAGTCAGCATCTGTTATAGCTATTACCAACAAAATTTGAAATCGCAACATTATCTGTTAGACCGCTATAAATGATTTACTGACTGCTTTGACGTCCAGATCATGTTGTACACATATTATGGTTATGTTACTTAAAACCCTATGAAGACAATTGCATCAATTTTAAATCTAGTTTACTCATTGCCAATCATGAGATTTGGACATCGTATTTTTAATCAGTAAGATATTGATTAAATGTTAAAAAAATTTGCAGGTAAGAACCATCTTGGATATAGGATGTGGTTACGGTAGCTTTGGAGCACATCTCTTTTCCAAAGAGCTCTTAACAATGTGCATTGCAAATTATGAGGCCTCGGGTAGTCAAGTTCAACTAACTCTTGAAAGAGGGCTTCCTGCAATGATTGGATCTTTTGTGTCGAAACAATTGCCATATCCGTCACTTTCTTTTGACATGCTTCATTGTGCACGTTGTGGCATTGACTGGGACCAAAAAGGTAAATGTCAAAAGTTACTGGGGGTCATACTTGAAATAATCTGCGGTATAGTAATTAAATGTGTAATTTCCTTTTCATTTTTTATATTTATTCTTTTATTTTTAAGTGGTGAATCTACTCAATATTGATTATCACCAATAAGCAAATATACATTTGAAGGTACCCAGTGAAAAATTATACCTGCATTCTAATGTAATTAGTGGCAGTCAATAAATTTGTTCACTTATCACCTTGTTTTCTTGCTAATATTCATTCCCCTTTTGATGGCTAAATTCTAAAGGCAGCTGCTGCAAAAGCGTTCAAGATGTTATTTAGAATAAATTCCGTAATGTGAATCTTAAAATTTACTTGTATGGATGTACACGGTCGAAAGTGAGGTCATTTGGATATCAATATGCCTTTCTTTAAAAAAAATTCTAAAATAACCTTTGATAATTTTTTATTCAGAAGTTCAATATTAAATTGCTTAAATGGACAGTCTTCTAAAATGATCATTTTGGTTTTTTGGTGTCTTTGTTTATATCCTTGAACTGAATTGATCGTTGTTTATTTGATACAATGTGGGACAGATGGAAGTCTCTTACTTGAAGTTGACAGGGTTTTGAAGCCCGGTGGATACTTTGTTTGGACTTCACCACTAACCAATCCTCAGGCTTTTCTTCGTAACAAGGATAGTCAGAAAAGGTGGAACTTTGTTCGTGACTTTGTGGAAAACCTCTGTTGGGAGTTATTGTCACAACAAGATGAAACGGTTGTATGGAAAAAGACTAGTAAAGCGGGTTGTTATAGTTCTAGGTGAGACCACAACCCTAATTTTTTTCCACACTACACAAAAACTATTAATTATGCTAAATCAATTATATATTTTTATACACATGTTGATCTTTTAGTACCTGAGAATATTAGGTGGTTCTAATTTTGGTATCAACTGGTTGTATGTTAAGGAAGCCTGGTTCTGGCCCTTCTATCTGTGGTAAAGGCAATGACGTTGAGTCTCCATATTATCGACCACTGCAATCCTGTATAGGAGGAACACGTAGCCACCGATGGATTCCTATTGAAGAGAGGAAGCACTGGCCGTCTAGGCCTAACTTAAACAAGAATGAACTTGCAGTATATGGTAATGATTATGCTGTTTCAGATGGTTAAAATAGCATGATAAAAAAAAGTATATAGTTATTGTTATGCTCTTTCCCATTGTATTCTCCAACTTACGTAGGTTTAAACAAGAATGAACTTGCAGTATATGGTAATGTCACTTTTAATGTTTTAATAGGTGTACATCTAGAGGAGTTTGCTGAGGATACTGAAAATTGGAAAACAGCAGTTGGTAACTATTGGTCTCTTCTGTCACCACTAATATTTTCCGATCATCCAAAGAGACCTGGAGATGAGGATCCTTCACCACCTTATAACATGGTTAGAAATGTGCTCGACATGAATGCTCATTTCGGTGGATTTAATTCTGCATTATTGGAAAAAGGGAAGTCTGTATGGGTCATGAACGTGGTTCCAACAATCGGAACCAACTACCTTCCGATGATTCTTGACCGGGGCTTTATTGGTGTATTGCATGACTGGTAAGTCTATATTACATCTGCTCCAATTTTTATTATTTTATTTTATTTTTTGTTCTTTGATATATCCCTTTCTTGTTGTGGTTTCTTCTTGCTTAAGCTGGAATCTGAAATTCATAGTCACATTCCATGTTATTCTGTCATTGCGGTTCTGTTTGTAAACGATGATAAGGTGTTATGCCATTTTTGTTGGAGATTGATCTAGGCTACTCGTTTTCATTCCTTTCGGTGGGACAAAACATTCTGTTAAATTAGAGAAGAGAATTTTATTTAAAAATTAAATATTGTATTTTGCCTAAATGGAGAAATATCAGAACTTAGAAACAAGCAATGTATGCTTATACTTAAACGTACATTAACATATGATGTTGACTTCCTTCAGGTGTGAAGCATTCCCTACATACCCTCGAACTTATGATATGGTGCATGCAGAAGGACTTCTATCACTTGAAACAGGTCATCAGCATAAGTGCTCCACACTTGATATATTCACGGAGATAGATCGTATACTTCGTCCAGAGGTACCCAAATCCAGTGGCCTATTTTTATATATCATAAATGGTCGTCATGCCTGTGCATTGTTGCATGGTTTACTTAAATGTTTTATGCTTGCATTTTCCGTAAGCTGATAATGAAATGTGCGACAGGGTTGGGTAATAATCCGCGACACTGCTCCTCTTATTGAATCAGCAAGAGCTCTGACTACTGGATTGAAGTGGGATGCTCGAGTCATAGAAATTGAGAGTAACAGTGACGAGAGACTTCTTATCTGTCAGAAACCTTTCTTTAAGAGACAATCAAGCTAATTCAGAGTTCTCGACAGAAGCCCGAGAAACTAAGTCATGGTATTTATATTTATTTTTAGGATCTTATTTAATCACCATAAGCTCCACCTTCAAAAGGGGAGACCATAAATTTTGAACAGAAAGAAGAAACAGAGGGGAGGGAAACAAACAAATCTTGGTGGAACCAACCGCAACTCCTATGGAGCCGTAAGGCATACATGGGGCCGTGTAATTACTCCAATTCAGGTGCCACTGAAATGAAAAGTATAGGATTACATTTAATTTTTTTTCCTGTTGTCTCGTTATAACCGTACAACTACATGATTGAAATTGTGAAGATGATTATGAATAAAGGTTATTTGCTGTCGTAAGTGTATAAAGAACAGGCTCAGTTCATTCATGTGAATGGGATTTTTTCTTTCATTTTCTCATGATGTCATTTTCTTGCCTTTTTCTAATTAAGTTTATTGAAATGTGCTTGAAAATGAGAAACTGAAGGGGAGTTGGGGTGCCAATGCCACTATACCAGGAGGTGTTTCTGGAGAGAGTCGACACAAATGGGTAGAGCTGAGGTTCTTAAATTTAACTTAAAATTAGGGTTCCCGAATCTTGAAAATTAAATTTACATATTACCATTTAACAATAGGTAGACCCGGCCGGCGGTTCGGTTCCGGTTCGGAAACCGGTTAAATCCGGTTCGGTTTCGGTTCCACACTTAAGTGGAACCGAAACACCGAACCGGAACCGAACGGTTCGGTTCCGGTTCGGTTCGGTTCAAAGATTTTATTTATTTATTTTTTTGAAAATTAATAAAAATAAATGAAATGAATTTTATAAATAAAAAAAATTTATTACATTGAAGAGCTTGAGCTTAAATTTTTAAAATTTAAGTTGCCTGAGTATCCTCTAAGGGTGAGAGGAATCAAAGCTCACGTAGTTCCATTACAAGTTTTAGTCTTTTAGACATATCCCCTTTGTAAATTATAATTTTACAATTATCAATCATCATTATCAGTTGATCCTTCGGCTCCGGTTCCGCTTGCACTTGTTGCAGAAGCATTATCGAACAAATCTTCAAAATCATCGGGGGCATCTTCTTGTTGTCTCAGATCAGCTTGAGTCCAATCATCCACACAAGCTGTTGCTTCTAGAGTGCTTGGATGTAATGAAGATCGCCTAGCTTCCAATATATTACCTCCCAAGCTGAAGACTTGCTCAACCGCAACGGTGGAAATAGGTGATGCCAAGATCTCTTTAGCAATAATAGATAAAACATGATATATATTTTGATGTCGGTTCCACCATTCAAGGATTTTAAAATTTTTACTGCATAAACTTTCATTAGAAAACTCAAAATTTGTAGATAAATAATTATCTAATTCAAGGTTATTAGTTGTTGTCATATCCCTAGATTTTTTATTTCGTTGCAATAACCAACGATCCTCTGCGCTAAGTCTTGTTTGAATTACCGGTTCGCTACTACTAGATTGACCTAATGTTCCTAAGTTATATCTTACAATATAATCATTAAATAAAGTAATTAATCCACTTCTTAATTTCGTAATTATGCTCGTAATATCAACATCATCTAATATTCCTAAATAACCATAGTAAGCTTGTAAACCACCATTCAAACCTTCTAATTTAAATCTAGGATCAAAAACAGCAGCAATAAGATAAAGTAAATGAATTTCTCTAAAATAATTCAATCATTTTACCTTCATAGCAGTAATGGCTTCGAGCAAAACAATATCATTAGGGTCGTCATTGTCAACATGTTCATCGAGAGTGCCAACAATATTCAAACTCTCAAGAAGAAATAAATGTGCTGTAGGATAATAAACACCGCTAAAAACTAAAGTAGCATCATTAAAAACTCTTAAAATATCTAAAAAAATTTCACAAATATCCCATTGACTAGGATAAAGTGTGATATTTTGAACATGTTGAGAAAAAAAACTACATAATGCATCTTTGTATTGAAATGCTTGACATAAAAGAAAATAAGTAGAATTCCAACGTGTTGGAACATCTCTTGAAAATTTAATCGGTTTAATACCATTTATTTTACAAAACTTGGTCCATTCTCTCCTAACTTGAGAATATGACCAAATACAGTTAAGTGCCGTTTTAATTGGATCAAGGAAAGGTGATAATAATTTTAGTCTGTCTTGCACACATATGTTAAGGACATGACATGTACAACGAATATGAAAAAATCGACCCCCTAAATTTGGTTCACATAAGGATTTTAAATCATGAATGGATGCAGTATTTGCAGATGCATTATCAAATCCAATTGTTAAAATTTTTTATACTAAACCATATTCATCAAAAATTACTTTCATCATTCTATAAATATTATGTGCAGTATGTGGGTCATCAAAAACTCTAAATGCAATAAGTCTTTTTTGCATGGTAAATGATGCATCAATCCAATGACAAGTCACACCCATGTATGAGTGTGTTTGCCAATGGTCACTCCAAATATCAGAACATATAGAAATACGACCTTTCATCTCTTTAAATATTTCATTTAAAATAATTTTACCATCTTTATATAATTTGAAAATATGAATTTTGTTGTGTTTCGAGTCTTTCTACATGCAGCAGGGTTTAAAGCATTATGCACGTAATTAGTAAAATGAAGTTTTTCACCAAAGCTTAAAGAAAGATGTGCCATACATGTTAATTTCGTAAATTCTTCTCTATTTTTTGCATCAGAATATTTAAATAAATCTACACTACTCGTACCTCTACTAGATGATGCGTACCTGGCCATTTGAGTCTGCGTCGTATCAATGCCAAATTCAACCGGATGCTGTTTCTCCATGTGCTTGATCATATTGCCGTATCCACCAGAAAATTTATAGATAACCCCACAATAGTTGCAAATTACTCGTTGTGAACCATCTTCTAGGCGTTCCAAAGTAAAATGAATTTTGAAAATATCCGAGGACCGAGCCTTAACTTCTCTTCTCCGTGATTGTGCACTGACACTATGGCCGCTCTCTTGGGTTGACATATTTGACATAATGTTCTCAGATGAGCTTGCCATTTTTTGTTTGAGAAATTAGGAAGAAAAATAAGAAAATTGAATAATTGCGATGCGAATGATAAAAAATTAACAACTAAATGAATTGAGATTGAGAATAAGAATATAAGATTATAAGAGAATTGTATTGAAGTAAGATTGAGAATAAGAGATTTATAGAAAATGAGAGAGTTGAGAATTTGGTGTGATGAAATTATGAAAAATGAATCATATTTATAGAATTTTAGAATTTTTTTGATACCAAAAATGCCCCTAAATATAACCGTTTTATTACCGTTATTAGGGGTACATTAGTAATTTATATTTTATATAATAAATATATATATATATTTTTATTTGGGCAGGGAGCCAAACGGCTCCCTGGCCGTTGGGGGTGTAGGGTTCCTATTGGAACCCTACGGTTCCAACCGGAACCGGAACCTTCTGGTTCCAACCGGTTCGGTTCCGGTTTCGAACCGGAACCTTGGCCGGGTCTAACAATAGGTGCTCTATTTTAATAACTTACTTAAGACCCTATAAAATTCAAGTCAACTCAGAGTTGTCCCTGCACTGTACACAAATTTTCTCTTTTATATACACTAATATAGATATCTTATCTTTTCAACTATATGGAACAGTTGAATATCATTTTTATATCTGGTGGATACTGTATTGAGGGAATCTCATTTTGGATACCACACCTTATAGCAAGTAAATGTTGTATGAAAATTGAGTTTTGAATTTGACAGAATAAAAGAAATAATGAAGAGTGTGATGGTAGTGAATTTAAATACTAACAATTAAAGAACACTTGGAATGATAAAATCATCAGATGATGTAAAGCAAAAACGAAATCTAGTGAATTCTAATTCATTTTGTCATGAATTCGTTCATATTAAAATCAGCACATTGTATTAAGAATCTGTGAGCACCTACTTCTGCCTGGAAGTCTGCAACTGTCCTGTTTATATTTGACAACTACTGATTGTATTAAGAAAAAATCCATATATAATGGTTCTAAAATGATAAGAAGATTGAAATAGAACTAAATAGCACGCTTAAATTTGATGATGAATTTTGAAAGTCCGATTCATTTATCCACCGTAAATATAATATTAAATTATAATTACAAGTATTGAGATGTAAAAATTATATTAGGTCCCGAAGATGATAGGGTCCGCCTTGCATAGTTGCATGTATTATAGTCTTTGAAAGAGCTTCATCATCTGAAGAAACAGGAAATGCAAGTGATGACTCAGAAGAAGCATATCGCTTCATTACTGAAACGCCATCAATTATTGATGAAGGAGAACCAGACTCAGGTCCTAAACATGGAGACAAATGCATACAAGAATATTAGCAAATAAGTTCACATCAAGAACCCTCGTCGGGAAACATATAGATTTAAAATAAAATAAAATAGAAAGCAATTTAAAAAATTACTTATTAAATAAAAATATTGTCGTCACTCATCAACAACCGACCTTAGCTCAGTTGGCAGAGCGGAGGACTGTAGTAGGTCAAAAGCCTGAAAGCCATCCTTAGGTCGCTGGTTCGAATCCGGCAGGTCGGATTTTTTTGAACTTTTTCTCACTTTCATCATCGGGGTCGGGGTCAAATACTTCGTATCCAACGGATCATCTGCAATTTAACAGTCATTTAATCCAACGGCTATGTGCCGTTCATCATTTTTGGCGCCGAATGCCTGATTACCGTTATATTCACCACACACTATAAATATCCCCCAACAAAAATAAATAAATAAATAAATTTCATCATGGCTTGGCGCCTCTTCTCGACTAAAACCCTAAGCCAAGCACTAACACCGCCCCTTCCAAACCCTAATTTACTCGAAACCTCCCCATTCTCGACCTATAGTCACCAAAATCCCCAAAAGCTCAGAAAAAAACACAAAAAACCCGATTCTTTTCCCCGAGCCCGGCTCGTACAGCCGGACTTGGCTCGAATCCCTCAATTCGAATGCATCATCAACCGCGACGGCTGCAAAGTTTTCAAGTCGATTCAACGCCGTCCTTTAATCTTCGAAGTTTACCGCCACGTGGACACAAAATGTGGCTTGGTTTCACCGATTTCGCGGAGCAGTTGTTGGAGGAAGAGAGGTCGACTATGGACTCGATGGAAACCGATAGGGTTAATAAGGTTAGACAATTGTTGATGATTTCAAAAGATTAAAAAAAAGGATTCCTTTGAGCAAAATTTATCATAAAATAGATTCTTATTTGGAATTCCTGAAGATTTCCGGGACCGAGTTGCAAAATACCCCGAATATTTTCTAACTGTGGTTGAAAATGATGGTAAGAGGATTCTTGAATTGGTTAATTGAGATCCCAGTTTAGCCGTGAGTGAATTAGAGAGAGAGAGTGAGAGAGAGTTTATTATTAATGAGGATAAGGTCAATAAAGCATTTAAGTTATTTGATGAGGGTGACACGAGAAATGATATGGAGATTGGCAGTTTTAGGAGTGGCGTAGCAATGACTCTGGATCATTGCTAGAGGGAGAAGGAATTTAGATGAATCAAGATCCGTGCTACCATGCACATATGTAAGGTATATCTGATTGATCAATGACATCATTGTGTATGCTTTTGAGAATAGTACCTTATAATGTGATAACTATAGTTTATGTGGATATTAAATCCATAGCCTAGATTTATATACTCTCGATATATAATTTCACATCAGTTTGCGATAAAGTAGATTACACTACCAATAGCATATGTGAAGATGTCTTGTTAATTCTTATGCAAATTTTCTCTTATTGACCTACAGGGAATTCATTTTTAGGGGATGTACCCAGTGAGTTAGCAATCCTGATGTCTGTTATGGTGGCATTAGATAATTGCTGCTTGATAATTGTTTTTCCTGTGAGCAGCTGCTAAAAATTTGAACATAGCAATTCAGGGGGATTTACTGCTTTCTTGATTCTGTAAATGTATTGAAACCAAAATTTTCAAATTAGAAGTAATTTCTTCTCTCTCTATGATCATCCTTATTTATTGCCTTTTTTTTGGGTTCAGTTTGATTGCATAGGTCACTTGGTAGTTGGTAAAAAGGCAATAAATAAGGATGATCATAGAGAGAAAAGAAATTACTTCTAATTTGAAAATTTTGGTTTCAATACATTTGGGTTCAGTTTGATTGCATAGGTCACTTGATAGTTGGTACCCTTGCTGCCAATTGCATTTTGCAGAGCAGTTATTTAAGCATTGACAAAGATTGATGGGTATTTTTAAGTCACTGCATTTGTACGTTTCATTTTGCTTTTCGGTGATTAATTAGCTGAATTCCTTTTGGTTTTCCTTGAGTTAAAACAATTTGGAGTAGCTAATTCCTAAGATAGAAAAGACTTGCTGTCTTTGGGATCTGATGCTACACTGCTGCTTAGTTCCTTAGGGGATCCGACATTTCTACTTTTCAAAATCTACTTTTTAGTTCATTCTCCACTACGCTTAGCTGTATGATATATAAAACTCAAATTTAACCTCATACAGCAGTCTCTTAAATCTCTTTAACTGTTCTCTCTCCCATTGAACTTGGGGACACCTTTTTCATTTTACCTATTGTAACAATTTTATGCTGGATACCATCCCCTAAATACTTAGTTTTTCTTCTATCATCTTATCATTGCCAAGTGAATTATTACAATGAAACCTTAAAAACACTATCCCCACATTAAATCACGCCTCAAGGAATTCAAATTGATAAACCAAAACCAGTCCAACCATTAAAGAAATGGGAAAAGTAAGATTTGCCTTACAGTCTCAAGGTGAATAGAAAACAAGCAATGCCATCCTAAGCAAACTCAGACTTCTTAGGCAGTTTACTCTAGGATGAGAAAACATCAAGGCTCAAAGCATAAAGAAACATGCATGATGACACACACTAATGAGATGAAGAAGCTTGCGCAGAAGATACCATCTTTGATACTACTGTCTTCGAGGCCAAATGGCTATGATTACGGGTGATCCTTGACCTGCTCCTGCTTTTCATTCCGACACTCACACTGCTCCTTTGAGTGCTGGAGGGCAGTGATCCATTTCGGCTTGTTCTCGTCCCTGCTTTTCTTCGAGAGCTCTGACTACTGTTTCCAAATACAGCTTTGGCAACGCTATCTGTGAGCAACTCTCGTGCTCTTTGCTGTTTGATAGGCTGTTTGTTTAGATACACTAGTTTTGGAAGAAGACTACAAACTGCCTTGCGCAGCTGGTCTTCACTGATGTTGCTTTGAATGGGATTACCCAATAGATTCAGAGCTAGCAATGACTGGTAATTAGCCACTAGCTGACCAAGAGCTTTGGTGGTTGTTATCTTATTGAAGCTCATGTCAAAGACAGTCAACTTCAAGAGCCTATGCAATCCCTCGATGTCACTAATCTTGTTCCCAGCAAGATAGAGTTCCTTAATAAGTGTACAGCTTGACAAACCTGATAACACCAGAAAGCAGTGTGATTAGAATTATACTTGTAGGAGTTGTCTCTTGTAGTTAGGAAATAATCAGACATTCGAAAAGCTTAATTGAAAGCCAGCAAACATGTTTACCGAGGTTATTACCTTGTCCAATACGAGAAATACGGTTATAACTGAGATCAAGGATTCGCAGTCGGGTTAATTCTCGGAGTCCTTCAATGGTAGTGATTTTGTTTCTCGACAAGTTGAGTGTGTGAAGGCCCTTTGGCAGTGATCCTGCAGGTATGTGGACTGCAATAGATGAAGAACAGGAATTAGAGCAGTTACTACAAATAGTTATCTCTAGAAACACAAGTCGTTTCTCCCCCGTTGTTAGCCTTCTAAAAACGTACCTATGAAGTTGTTTAACAAATTGACAGACCGAAGACTGGAGAAATATGAGATTGTGGGGATGGCTTTCAAGCCTATACCCGCAATGTGCGCCACCGTTGAGGAAGAATTTAGAGACTGAATGACACTATTGGCATGTAAAATTTCCTCTGACAGATTGATATCCGAACGACGAGTCAAATGGGCAGTGCTTCTTGTAGGTGATTTACCAGTTTCAGGTGATGGTGGGAAAATGACACCTTCTTCGGTTATCTCATCTTCATCAACTGGAGTTTCCATTCCAAGATCTTTCACCCACTCATCTACTCTTTTGAAGGAGGAGGATTCTTCTGGAAAAGCAACCCATTGTTTCTGGGGCCATAAAGCAGAAACTCTGTTATGAAAACCATCCCAGCTCTGTCTGCCCTCGTCGTAACTGCCATTACAATCTTTGTTCAAGGATTCTCCAGTCCATGATCCAGCTGACTCTGTCTTGCTCAATTTGGTGGCTTGATTTGGCTCAACTGTATCTGAAGTGTACCCACCTTGCTGGTTTAAAGCAGCAACAGCAGGAGGCAGTTGTGGTTTTGATATCCATGGTTTGTGCAAATTTCTGTGGCTCCAGAGGAAGAACTTCCACCATAACCTTCTACTCCTCGAAGGTAGAATTTGGCTCGAGGAATGCTTCTTTAACATCACTCTGTCAGCACTGAAATGGCTCGCCACGGACACAGGACTGCCAGTATTATAATTCTCCCTTACCTTCTCAGCTAGTTCTTGCAATTCTTCAAAAGACTCAGATTTTGAAGGAGGCAATTGGTCCATTATTTTATTTAGCACCACCCTCGATTCCAGATTAGAGCAAGAGCGCTTAAGCTTTGGTGAAGCCCAGAACTCGGTCCTCCCAATTCCAGGATCACTAAGATGCCCACTTTGGATCATATCAATACCCTTCTCGGCATCTTTCTCAGCTATCTTCGATTTTGGGTTTCTAAGATCAAACCCTTCTTTAACAGCATTAGCAACTTGGGATTGGAGGTCCAAGTCAGAGAAATCCCTCTTGATTGATGGGGTCTCTTCCTGCTCATCCTCCCCTTCATATGCTATCTCTACTGCTTCCACCCCAACAGGAGTTACAGGACTCTCATGACTCATCACCTTGACATTGCAAGGGACATTGTTACTAAAAGAGGTCGATTTCGACTCATCACTCTCAAAAGGTTTCACTGGGTGTTCAAGCTTAATTTGCAGGGCTCTAATCAGTTTTGTGTATTCAACAGATGTTGAAGATCCCTCTCCGTCCTAAAAGAAAAAACACAGTACAATGAAGTTCACAAGACCACGACACAAGGTACAAAAATTTACAAATTGTTTGTGCTGGTGTGTGATTTATATGTGTGTTGTGTAATTGAATATGCGAAAACCAACTTGGATTCTCACCTTATCTTTCTTCTTCCTCCCACCCAGTACGGAGAAGCAATTGAATTTTGCCATTTCTTAAACCAGCAGACTTTAATTTGTCAAAACAAGCCCAAAGTAGAGAACTTTTTTCTTCTTCTTCCAAGATTTTTAAATTTAAATGCTCACATCTCCGATGGTTGCTGCTTTTGGTTCTAACAGCAATGTATTCTTAAACAGCAGGATCACATTGGGAAATAGTTTGATGAAACATTAGCCATAATCAATGGGAAGGCGCCAAACCAATGACCTGCAACAATAAAATGTCGACTGAGGTCCGGTAAACAGAGAACCAACTACTCCTCCGGCAAGCGACTGAATCAGTGGAGTGTCGGCCAGAGTTGAATTTGCTGCAGCTTCTCTCCAGAAGCTTCACGGAACCCAAATTGTAGAAAGCCAATCCTGCATATTCACAGAAACAAACAATTCAAAACAAAAGGTAAGAAAATTCCATACCACCCCCCCATTAAACAAAAGCATGCATGACAGTTGTTAATCTTTTGTCTGATCAAAACTTAAACAAAGCAACCCCACATCAAGAAAACTCCAGATTCCTAATTTATCAAACAAAAAAGTCCATTGTATCTCAAGATTTAACCAGCCCCATTATTACAAGATCACATAAAATTTAGCAATTCTCGCACCTATTGAGGCTGCCGTTCGCCAGATTGAGGATTTGGGATTCTTGATCAGGTGAATATTGAAGATACTAAATTAATATTAAAAAAAAAAAAAGAGGAAGCAAAATCTGATGAAAAGAAAGAGAGGCTGTGGATTTATGGTGCTGGAATGTGCTTTGTGAACCAGAAATAGGTGAGACTTATTTCAGACATACGCGCTTCGAACGCGACATTAATGACATGCTAATCACAGAGGATGAATCTATTAAGGGTGGAGCTATTTACAATCTAAAAACTTCTTTGAATATTATATTATTAAGTATATTTGTGTGTTAATTTTAAAATTAAAATCACCCTCATTTAAATAATTTATATTAATTAATTTTATTTACTTTACACACTTATAAAAATATTTAATACACTAAAAAAATCTTTTAATTCTTATTTCTCTATCTCTCATTCCATTAGCATTTTTATTTTCTTTTCATTTTATTAACAAATACACTCTTTATTCTTATATTATGTTATAAATTATGTTATTAATTTTTTTAGTTATTTGAACACCAAATTGCACTAAATCTGGCAGTATGAATACCAAATTTATAAGATGTGATTATCTTATAAATTTAAATTTATTAAATAATCAAATAATAATCCATCAATCAATATGTTTTAGGTTTGGAAGAAAGTGCAAAAAAGAAAACAGCAAATAAAAAATTTAAAAGAATAAAATATATGTTATTCTTTTAAAAAAATCAATAATTTCCATCAATCACAAAATAAAAAACAACAACTAACGTACATTTTTCTTCCTTATTTTAATATTTAAAATTCAACGAACAGCCTCACGAAATTTACCTTAAAATATGTTAATTAAGAAAATAAAAGGTTTTAAGGTTTTAAGATATGAGAAAGATGGATGAATGTGCCTATTGAGTATCCAGAGAAATAATATATAATTATTTACTATTAAGTTATCTTTAATAGTAATTTACATTATGAGTATTTTAATAATAAATATTTTTATTAAAATAAACGTGTCTAAAGAAATTTTTAGAGTGCAAATAGTCTCATCTATTTATTAATTACTAATAATTTGTTACGTCAACCGTTATTTGTTAAATTAATATTTATTCTGTATTTAGGTTCAATTCAATAATAATAATCGTAATACTAATTTATGTTCAGTGATGCCTATATCATTGTTCATATTCGTATGTGATATAAATTAAATGCTATTTTTTAGCTTCTTCCATTAAGTTATAAATATTAAAATCACGTAAAATGTCCTGTTGATGTCAGTTCATGTTAAAATATAATTATTATATCATTGGACTGTTGTGGTAACGGCACCAGTACTCTGTTCTGTGGCTTCAGTTACTAAATCCACGGCCGTTGGATCTCCAACGGTGATAATTTGATCACCGTATCAAATCATTTGTTGCCAAATGATGAGCGCCAGAGAGGTGCAGGCGTATGGTAGTAGATTTTTTTTTTGTTAATATTATTAATTAATTAATAATAAATATATAAATACAATATATGGTGTATAGTTTGATGACCTTATAAATTAGTTTATATTTTTATTGTAATATTTATAAGTTATCTTATACTCTCAATCTATATTGATTTGAATTCAAATAACAAATCAGATAAAGCTATTTGATACCCATTTCGTCACGTCCGTGTAACATATTAAGTTTTTTTTAACCGTACTAAACATAATTATTGTTTTTTAATATTATTTAAAAATATTCTAACCATACAAATATTATTGACAGAGGATTATTTTTTCAAAATAACATAATAAGATGCCAAATTCTGGTCGTATGCAGTGCCGTGCATATCGGGGCAAATTGACACCTCCCTCTTAGTTTTTACAAGAATTTTTTGTTGAACTGAATTTTATAATGAATTTTTTTTATATATAAATTTTGATTAGTAGTTATTGAATTTATTTATACATGATTTAATGATAGAAAAATTAATATTACTAAATATTATTTTGAGTTTGAATATCTATTATTGAATTGACTTGCTTTCACTTGCCATCTTCCTTAATTGCAATAAAACAATTTTTTTTAAAAAAAATCATTTTACAATATTTATTAAATCAATCATTAAACTAGTAACAAAGCTCCTTTATTCATATTTATATTTATAGCACAGTCTCATTAGACACCAAACAAAAGGGGAGCCAATAAAATTAGAGTCTCCCGTTATTTTCCTTTATTTATTTAAACACCAAACAAAATTGTACTCATGGCTCATAACGCCCCATATAGCTCCAATGTCACATGCACGCCACTTGTAGTTCATCTAATGGAGATAATTAGTTTATTTTTCCCCCTTGATTGGTCTTGGCAGAAGTACCATCACTTCTCAAATTAAAGTTTGAGGATATTTTTTGTGACATTTTATTTATATTTATGTTTCAGGTAGTTATATATTATAATCTCTTTTTAAAATATATAACTGCTTGAAATAGAAATATCACTAAAAAATATCTCATAGAAATGTTAATTAAATTTTAGCTCAAATTAGTGCTAGATGATGTTTGCATGGATGTTAATTGATTGGGAAGACCAGATTTTGTAAATTTCTGTTTAGTATCAGGTTTTTTTTTTAGTGAAATTAAAAATTAGATTTCTAAAATAAAATATTGGGATTTATGATGAAAAATCAAAATTATATATAATAAAAATAATATTTGGCCTTTTAATTAATTAAACATTTTGGAGAAGATAATTTTGTCTCTTACCCAAACCTCAAAATCTTTATTCATTTCAGAGTTACAAAAATTATTTTCAAGTGGATGCCATTTTTTAAAATCAGAAATGGACGTCTTTAGCAGAATTAACCACTACCTATCTCATTCAATTTGGGAGTCATTCCAGTTTCATTTCGTTTCAGATGACAAATTACACCCTCAACTTTAGATAATTTATCATCACGACCCTCAACTTTTGGTGACCCCATGTGTCTCAGTGAGATTCGAATCACATCACACTTTTTTTTTAAAAAAACAAAAGTTTGATTTATAGCAGAATTGATTCATGTTACCTCTTGCAATTTCACAAATTTTGCTCCAATCATTTTGATTTTATATGATCCCCGACACTTAGGGACGATTCTAAATTGCCATAAATATTCTGAGTTTTTAAAATGGGGCTCATAGTAATTATTGATAATATATATATATATATATAAATCATAATATATATATTAACAAAATAATTTTTTTTTTTTTATATTTTTGCTCAAATTTTGGGGCCATAGCTAGGGATATTAGGGACAGGTAATGGGACAATTTTCTATACCCGTTGATTGGACGAGTCAGGTACAGATATTGGAGACCTACACATGGACCTTGTACGTTAGTGGCGGGTAAATAAATAATTTTCCTACCCGTTAATTGAACGAGACAAATTCATGTATTGACATCCCCGTACCAGATCCGAGCCATTACCATCCCTAAACATAGCCACTGTTCGACATTCAAGAAGCAAATTCATCTAATAATGTTTTTTTTTTTTTTTTTTGTAAAGGGAAATTATAATTTTTACTCCCCGAAAATTGGCTTATGTATGAAAAAATCCGAAAACTTTAGACAAGTTTAATTTTATATTTAAAGTTTCAGTTAGTGTACTAATTTATATTTTTTAAGTGTGAATTTGTACAAAAAAAAAATACTTTAAATTAATACATTGACGGAATCTTGAGTGTAAATTTAAACTTATTAAAGGACTTTGAGTTTTTTTTAATTCATAAACCAATTTTCCAGTTAAAATTGATAATATCCCTTTAATTAATTTGTCTTTAGAATAGATTCCCGTTCTGCAAAATTTGGATTAATAATTATAATTTAATCTCATTAAATTAAATTTTCTCAAAAAAATCATACCGTCTTTACTTTTCAAACGGTTGGATTTAACTTTTCGAAAATAAAATATATATTTTTTATATGATATAATTTTTTTTTAAAGAATCTACAGATATAGAGCGGTTGGAAAACATAAAATAATGAAATAGATTAGTGAAAATATATATAGAAGAGGGACCTTTGATAAACAGAAGGGCATTTACTTTTTACTTTACTTGGTCTTTTATTATTGGCGGAGCCATCAATCCCGACGCAAACCCGATCACGATTCTGGTTCGGAATCGAAATCAAATCGGATAAAACTGTAAGGTTACGGTTCCAAAATCGGAATCGAATCGAAACTCATTTTGGTTCGGTTAATTTGAAACCGTAATGTTAAAATTTGGTATGATTTCGATTCGATTTGGTTTAGAATTAGAAAATAAAAGACCGAATTAATAAAATTGATTCAGTTCTGAACGATTCGATTCGATTCTGAAATCGAACCGAACCATAACCAAATCTACCCGAAAATCAAAAAGCTCAAACAAGCACCGTATATTATCTTATGTAATCTAATCGCAAATTTCCAATAAGACACAAACCAAAGAAAGAGGTAGTGCGCAGCAATTTAGTCAAAATATCAAGCGACTGGGCCGACAAAATAGACAGAGACGGCTGAAGTGAGGAATCCTCTTTTCGGCTCTGATTGGAGATTGGGGACCACCGTTAGCTTTCGAGTCGGTTGACGAATTCATGACAGCATTTAGCATTAGACACGACTCATTTTTAGGGCAATCACACTCGGACGAGTTCCTCTGTTGTCATATTCTCCTGGTGTGATTGTAAGCATTATCACAACACACAAAACAAGCTCTTCACAAATCCAAGAGCTCGTTAGCTATTAATGAATCATACAGTGTGACTCCTTTGTACAAGAGCTGTATTAGGAAAATGCTAATAGTGTCTCAATAATGGAAAGTTTTTATGGAAAAAAAAATAAAAAGTAATTAATATTTTGGTAATTTTTTACATTTCCCATAAAAATGATGTGGAAACTTTCACAAAATGAATCCTTAATGAGTGCCCTAGGGGCACTCGTTAACATAATCCTTTGAAAATCGTTGAGCGATTTGGCCCATTTGTATCGTGAATTGGGTAATTGGATGTCTCTTTTTGGGTGTTTTCAGAGCGTCAAAATCACTTCCTAAAATCCCACAAGTGCTTTTGAAAATGTGGGAGAGAGGGAAAAAAAAAGAAAGAAGAAGAGCTTTTTGAATCTCAAACCACATAATGTGCTTCAAAAGAAAAGCACAATTTGATAATTAAGTAAATTCATTAAATTGTTTTAAAATTATCATGGTAACAACTGGAACATGATATTAATGGATGATAAATTATATCAAAATTTAAAATTAAAATAGTCTAAGTGTCTATCCTTAATAGTATTGAAGAATTTAATCAGTGTGAATGTGTGAGTAGTACTTCTTTTATCACACAACCAAACAGACAAACTCTAAAGCACTTTTATAATTAGATGTCAAAAACTTACTACTTTTGGCAAATTCATGCAAGAGCGACGCTAATCAGTGACATTATTTAGTTAATCCACAATTTTAATACTATTTCAGTCATTATATATATAAAAGTGTTAGTAGCTCGTCATATAATTTATTTTTTAAAATTTTATGGGCCGCCGTGATCTGAGCAACGCTAACAAAACTCTGTTTAATTAATTCATAGCTTATATATACACTCCCTATAAATAAATGATCAAATTACTTATTATTAACTAAAACACAACTTTAGACGGAGAGCCCACACAATTGAGTGACGTGGGCCCAATATTGAAAGCATGTATGTTTTTCAGATTCTATGTGGTGTACTTTGACAGGCCCAGTCCAACTTGATAACTAACCTATAAATATAAGGTTGTACACGTACAACTAGGGGTGGCAATGGGCCGGGCCGGGCGGGCTTTTGCAAGCCCGGCCCGAGCCCGGCCAACAAAAAAAAAGCCCGGGCCGGGAAAAGCCCGGCCCGGGTGTCTTCCGGGCCGGGCTTGGGCCCGGGCTTTTTTTTGGGCCCGAAAATTAAAAAAAAAATTTAAAATTAAAAATATATAATATAAAATATATTTACACTATATACAAATACAATTTATAAATAAATCACAAGTTCATTGATAAATTAACAATTTAAATGTTAAAAATAAATAAAAATGATACAAACATATTAAAAATATATATATATATTTATGTTTTTTTTTTTTTTAAATTTTGGCCCGGGCCGGGCCGGGCCCGGGCCAAAATAGAAAAGCCCGGCCGGGCCGGGCCCGTGCCGGGCTTTCTTTTCAAGGCCCGGCCCGGGCTTTTTCCACCCCCGGGCCGGGCCAAAGCCCGCGGGCCGGACCGGGCCGACCGGGCCGGGCCGGGCCGCGGGCTTTATTGCCACCCTACGTACAACCTTATATTAGACACATTAAATATACCCAATTAATAAATATATGTATGATTAATTTTGAATTCTATACACACATATCTATATTATAAAGAGAATGTAACAGATGATTAGGATTAAAAGAGATAATGTATCCAAAGGTTCTCTTTATGTGGCTTAATTGACGGCTCAGATCATTTCATTATAATCTAATGACTGATAAAAAATCATTTCATTATAGAATCTCTATAAAAATGGAAAATGAAAACTACTAAATAAATTAAAAAATAAAATCATTTATTAATGGAAAGTGAAAACTATCAAATAAATTAAAGCATAAAATCATTTAATTAAAAAATAAAATTATTTCATTATAAACAAATTAAATAACGGAATCTCAATCTCTCTGTAAATTTTGAAATATCGTGTCGTAGGCACGGACACACACTAGTGTATATATATATATATATATATATATATCTATATATATATATATATATCTATATATATATATATATATATATATATATATATATACACACACACTAGATATTGTCCGTGCATACGGCACAGTGTTACAGAATTTACAGAGAGATTAGATTCTGTTATTTAATATGTTTGTTAATTTTTAGAGATATTCTATAATGAAATGATTTTTTTCTTTAATTTATTTGGTAGTTTTCATTTTCCATTAATAAATGATTTTTATTCTTTAATTTATTTGATAGTTTTCATTTTCCATTTTTATAGAGATTTTATAATGAAATGACTCTTTATCAGCCGTTAGATTATAATGAAATAATATGAACCACCAATTAAGCCACATAAAAATAGCATTTGGATACATTATATTTATTAATCTTAACCATTCGTTACACTTTCTTTCCTCACACATCATTATACTTTATAATATAGATATATTAATGGATATCCTATGTCACATATTCACGTAAGTCCAATCTGTTGTCCCCTGATTCGAACCGCCTCCCAAAAGCTAAAAACCGAACCAAATCGAATCGCGCCCACCCCTAGCTGTTAGGATCAGGGGACAATAGATTTGCTACGTAACCAGGGAGTACGTGCGTTTTGCCCCAGATTCTAGAAAAACTTGTGTGGAGGATGGATATACATATGACGTAATGTCCATTCATATTTTCGTCGTCGTTTTGGGAGGCGGTTCGAATCAGGAGACGGTTTTTGCTAAAAACCGAACCAAACCATATTTTACGGTTGTGGATGCTGGATTTCGGCCGAGGTCCACAATCAGAATTTGTAGATAGGGGGCATCAGCGATCCTGCAAAACAAAGGTAGAGTGAGCGGGAGAAGACTACCCACCGGTGTGGTGGGTGCCGGGGGCACTCCGACGCCTAAGTCAGTAGCATGAAATGAGCAGTGAATATGTAAATGTGAAAGGTAGGTTTGATGTTACCTTGACCTCTTTGGGTGGCCGTGAGGGCGGTGGTAAGTGTATAAGGGGGGGATGGAGAGCTCTCAGAGAGCTAGTGTCATAGAGCATAGGCTTGTAAGAAATAAGTGAAGCCTGAATTAGAGTTGAGAAGCTCCCCCATTCACTTCATGAATTATGCTTCATTTTATAGGAGGAGAAAGGTGAATTCTCTGATCTGCACATGGGAAATGGGTCCCCATAACATGCTTATTGTCTATGCTTTCGGCAGGGAGAATATTTTGCATGTGCGGCGATATATTCTTTGTTGGGGAAAAGAGAGAATCGGTCAAATGGTTTGTCCTTTTATTTTTGTAAAGGGTTTAGAGTTTAATGGGCTGGGTTATTGCTTTGGGCCTCACTTGGTATTGTGTTCGAAGTGAAAGACGGTTTTGTCCTTGGCCCAAATTTGGCACGTACAGTTTGTTCCCTACTCTTTAAGTCAAAGAGCATTTGACTTGAAGAGTAATATGTCGAGTGTATCATCGGAGATTTGATCCTGATACTAGATGTCTTCTATGTCTTTTGAAGTAGCTGAAGTTAAAACTTCAACTTAACTCTAAAATGTCTTCTGGACCAGATGAAGGCCAGATCTACGACTTGACTCTACATGAGCCAATGGGGAATGTTCCCAGTCGACTGACCAGATGAAGGTCAGGACAATCTCCATACTACTGGTCAAGGACCAGGAGAGTCTTCAAATTTTTCTAGACCAGATGAAGGTCATATGTTGACTCTACATGAGCCATAGGGGATGTTCCCAGTTGACTGAACCAGATGAAGGTTCAGGTCTTCCATTTGACTCTACATGAGCCATAGGGGATGTTCCCAGTTGACTGAACCAGATGAAGGTTCAGGTCTTCCATTTGACTCTACATGAGCCATGGGGAATGTTCTCAGTCGACTGAACCAGATGAAGGTCAGGACAATCTCCATACTACTGGTCAAAGACCAGGGGGGTTTTCAAATTTTTCTAGACCAGATGAAGGTCGTATGTTGACTCTACATGAGCCATAGGGGATGTTCCCAGTTGACTGAACCAGATGAAGGTTCAGGTCTTCCATTTGACTCTACATGAGTCATAGGGGATGTTCCCAGTTGACTGAACCAGATGAAGGTTCAGGTCTTCCATTTGACTCTACATGAGCCATGGGGAATGTTCCCAGTCGACTGAACCAGATGAAGGTCAGGACAATCTCCATACTACTGGTCAAAGACCAGGGGAGTTTTCAAATTTTTCTAGACTAGATGAAGGTCGTATTTTGACTCTACATGAGCCATAGGGGATGTCCCAGTTGACTGAACCAGATGAAGGTTCAGGTCTTCCATTTGACTCTACATGAGCCATGGGGAATGTTCCCAGTCGACTGAACCAGATGAAGGCCAGGACAATCTCCATACTACTGGTCAAAGACCAGGGGAGTTTTCAAATTTTTCTGGACCAGATGAAGGTCATATGTTGACTCTACATGAGCCATAGGTGATGTTCCCAGTCGACTGAACCATATGAAGGTCAGGATAATCCCCATACTACGGGTCAAATGACCAGGGGAGTCTACAAATTTTTCTAGACCAGATGAAGGTCGTATGTTGACTCTACATGATCCATAGGGGATGTTCCCAGTTGACTGAACCAGATGAAGGTTCAGGTCTTCCATTTGACTCTACATGAGCCATGGGGAATGTTCCCAGTCGACTGAACCAGATGAAGGCCAGGACAATCTCCATACTACTGGTCAAAGACCAGGGGAGTTTTCAAATTTCTGGACCAGAGAAGGTCATATGTTGACTCTACATGAGCCATAGGTGATGTTCCCAGTCGACTGAACCATATAAAGGTCAGGATAATCCCCATACCGGGTCAAATGACCAGGGGAGTCTACAATGTCTTCTGGACCGGATGAGGCAAGGTCTTCAACTTGACTCTACATGAGCCATGGGGAATGTTCCCAGTCGACTGAACCAGATGAAGGTCAGGATAATCCCCATACTACGGGTCAAAGGACCAAGGGAGTCTACAATGTCTTCTGGACCAGATGAAGGCCAGGATAATGGGTATTGTCGAATGAGTTCATCAACAAGTTCCAAGATATAGGCGTGTAGATGTAGACTGCGATGAACATCAAGTTTCAAGTCAAAACTATATGTGGTATCTATGACAATTCCCAAGCTATATACTAGATGATGTCGGCTGAGATTCATATCATGTCTCAAGATATGCAAGTGTACTAACTATAACAATCCCCAAACTACAGACTAGATGATGTCGGCTGGGATCATCAATAAGTCTTAAACTACAAACGTGTAGTGTTGATTGAGATCAATGTTACGTCCCAAGCTACACGTTGAGATGTTAACTAAGTAATTCTTAATTAGTCTCAAGTCAATGAGGTGTTGTGTCGACTGGGTTTTTCTTTAAGCCCCGAGCTACACGTGTAGATTTCAAATAAGACACATTTCAAGCATCAAGTCATACACACATAAGATCCACAACAAGTCCCAAGCTACACATGTAGACGTCGATTGGGACAGACACCAAACATCAAGCCATACATGCATAGGATCCACAACAAGTCCCAAGCTACACATGTAGACGTCGATTGGGACAGACACCAATTATCAAGCCATACACGCATATGATCCACAACAAGTCCCAAGCTACACATGTAGATGTCGATTGGGACAGACACCAATTATCAAGCCATACACGCATAGGATCCACAACAAGTCCCAAGCTACACATGTAGATGTCGATTGGGACAGACACCAATTATCAAGCCATACATGCATAAGATCCACAACAAGTCCCAAGCTACACTTATGTAGATGTCGATTGGGAAAGACATCAAATATCAAGCTATACACGCATGAAATCCTCAATAAATCCCAAGCTACACTTATGTAGATGTCGATTGGGAAAGACATCAAACATCAAGCTATACACGCATGAAATCCTCAATAAATCCCAAGCTACACTTATGTAGATGTCGATTGGGAAAGACATCAAACATCAAGCTATACAAGCATAAGATCTACAACAAGTCCCAAGCTACATATGTAGATGTCGATTGGGACAAATTGACTTGATGAAAGTTTATGACACCATGGTCGAATGGAACAGACAAAGGTCCATGAGACACGGTCGAATGAAACTAATGCATGTCTATAAGAATCACCACTACTAGACTTGTTGAAGGTCCAAAATAATTTTCATACTACCTAACTTGATAAAGATTGGTCAATTGGACCTAAAGGAGGTCAATAAAATTTACATTATACTTGAACTAATGAAGGTCAGGAGACTACGGTCGAATGAACTTGATGAAGGTTCATGGGACTTTTCTAATGCTTTCTAGAGTTTATGGAAATCCATCCATATAGTCTAGAGTGGATGATAATCTCCATGCGTAGTGTGGAGATGACTATCTTCATATGTAGTATGGAAGAGATGGATGCCTATCAAGGTTATTGCTAATTTATACAATACCTGACTAAGCTTAATGATACTACAATAGAATGAACTTTGATGAAAGTCATATAGAATTTCCATACTACCTAACATGATATAGGTTGGTCGAATGGACCAAAAGAAGGTCTTAGGGAGTTCTTCATTCTACTATTCATGATAAAAAAAATTCCCTATGTAATATAGAGTTGGCAATATTAAATCAACGTAGCATGGAGATGATGACTAACCTTTGACTTAGTCTAGATGAGTTGATATTCACTCCAAGTAGTGTAGAGGAGATGTGAGTTTTCTATGTAGTCTGAAGTTGATAGCTGATTCTTAAATTTTTATTCTTCAATTATGCGTATAGAGAGCTGCTGTTTTCCAATGTCGTATGGCTTTTGTAACAAACATATTGAAACCTTTAATCCACTATTGGGCCCCACGTATTGACTGGTCAACAGAGAGTCTTCCTTTCTCATGGTCACGCATTTTTTTTTTTTTTTTTTTTGCGCCACCTTTGTGTCTTTGATTTTTGTCTTTCTTTCACTCACGCCACTTTTTCTTCTTTATCATATGCATAAAAACCAAAACATATTTTAAGTGTTGGGCCCACGTTACTCTTCCTCTTTTTCTTCTTTTCTTCAAAGTCTTTTTTTTGTTTTCTCTCACTCATCACGCCCATTTCTTCTTCTTTAGAAAACAATAAAGCAAATTCGGGCCCACCTGCTTTCCTCTTTTTCTTCTTTTCTTCAAAATCTTCTTTGTTTTTTTTTTTATTCTCTCACTTCTCACGCCCATTTCTTCTTCTTTAGACAAACAACAAAGCAAATTCGGGCCCACACCCTGTTTCCTCTTTTTCTTCATTTCACGTGGACCTTCGCTTTTAATTCCTTTTCTCTGGCTTCGTGAGCTTCTGACAAATCGAGCCGAAAATCCCTTTTTGTGGTTGTAGCTTGGGGTAGTTGGCCTCACTTTATCTCAACTTTGTCGCCTGTGAGTTCTTTTGTCGGATGAATTTTCTTTAATAGCCATGTGAAGTTTGATGGGTTCAGCATAACTCCTAACGTTTGGGCTTATTGTCTTCATGTGATTATTATGCTTTTGGGCTGCCGCTTGGGTGGCACACATGTTCTATTTTGAACATCCATGCATGGGCCATTCGTGGGCTTAAATGTTTTTTTGTTTGATGTGGGACAATATTTTTGCATGAGAGGCTATGGGTTTTTTTTTTGTAGTGTGGCCGTGTGTGGTTAAGAGTGATCAGTGGCGTGTGGTTTTCCATGCCAGCTGCTTGTTTGCTGGCTTTTTGTTTTTGCGTGGGTAACATGACTCCAAGTGTCACAGCTCCATAATTATGCTCTCATTCAACTTCCAAATAATAATTGTGGCTGAATAAATCTCTTCTACCACACGACTAGTTGAAACTGCACTTCAACTACAAATGCTTATTACGTCGACTGGATTGGATTTCATTCAAATAGTATGTATATGGATTCTTCACTCCGGGTAGTATGTAAAATACATATGGGGGTTGGATTAAAGCTTTGGTAGTCACTGGCTCAATTTCCTTCTTTCAGGTGCTGTGGTTTTTGGTCTCTTGTTGAATGCATGAAGTTTGGTTTCTATTTGTTCCTCGAAGCCATTAGTACTTGTGTTTGTAAGGATTGTAGACTGGGGTCTTTGTTTGCTATGAATCGCTAAGGCCCCACGGTGGGCGCCAAATTGTGGATGCTGGATTTCGGCCGAGGTCCACAATCAGAATTTGTAGATAGGGGGCATCAGCGATCCTGCAAAACAAAGGTAGAGTGAGCGGGAGAAGACTACCCACCGGTGTGGTGGGTGCCGGGGGCACTCCGACGCCTAAGTCAGTAGCATGAAATGAGCAGTGAATATGTAAATGTGAAAGGTAGGTTTGATGTTACCTTGACCTCTTTGGGTGGCCGTGAGGGCGGTGGTAAGTGTATAAGGGGGGGATGGAGAGCTCTCAGAGAGCTAGTGTCAAAGAGCATAGGCTTGTAAGAAATAAGTGAAGCCTGAATTAGAGTTGAGAAGCTCCCCCATTCACTTCATGAATTATGCTTCATTTTATAGGAGGAGAAAGGTGAATTCTCTGATCTGCACATGGGAAATGGGTCCCCATAACATGCTTATTGTCTATGCTTTCGGCAGGGAGAATATTTTGCATGTGGGCGATATATTCTTTGTTGGGGAAAAGAGAGAATCGGTCAAATGGTTTGTCCTTTTATTTTTGTAAAGGGTTAGAGTTTAATGGGTTGGGTTATTGCTTTGGGCCTCACTTGGTATTGTGTTCGAAGTGAAAGACGGTTTTGTCCTTGGCCCAAATTTGGCACGTACAACGGTCCGGTTTTTTTACCTCTCAAACCAAACCATTAAATAACGGTTTGGTTCGGATTGAAAATTTTTTAAACCAGCGGTTTACGGATTGGTTCGGTTCGGTTCGGTCTACGGATTATTCTACTTAAAAAAAAAATTCATCCACTTAAGTGAACGCAAAAAAAAAACTAGTCTAGCGAACAAATATTATGAAGTGCTACGGTTTAAGCTGTGACTCCAGAGAACACATGCACTTAATTCTTGTATTTCTTAAAAATTACCTCGAATAATGATGCTACCATCATTCTAATTAAGAGATAAATCCAACAGCTTACTTTCAAGAATAAACCATAAAAAAAAAATTTAAGAATAAAATTATTAACAAATAAATTTAAGAATAAAAGTATTAACAAAAAAATATATTAACAAAAAAATTAAGAATAAAAATATTAACATACTAATAAAAAGAAAACATAAAGTAAAATTAAAAGAGAAATGCAAATATTTTTATAAAAATATATAATTTTTTAATTATAACGGTTCGGTTCGGTTTAACAGGTGCGGTTCGGTTTAGCATCTGAACCGAACCGTAAACCGTTTGGGGTGTGCCAATCCGAACCGCAAACCGAACCGTTAGAAAAAAAACCGTAATTTCGGTCCGGTTTGGTTCGGTTTGCGGTTTGGTTCGGTTCGGTCGGTTTTTTTGCCCACCCCTACTAACAGCCTTCCAAAACGATGACGCAGACGAAGTCTCCACTCCCAAAATCGACCGCTCCGTCTTCAACGAATCAGCCGGCAGCCACAAACAAACCTTCTCCTGCCTCCGCCTCCGCCTCCTCGCAATATTCAATCTCAGTCGTCAAACTCAAATGAGTCCAATCAGCAGTTAGTTCCCGTTCCAGTTGAATAAAAAAAAACATATTTGAATTGTTGAGGAAAATATCACACATCAGTTGAGATAAATAATTAAACTCAAAATATAAACATTAGACAACTCTCAACTCTCAAGCTGGCTTTTGGGTTGAGTTAGGCCCACGAATTTCAATATGGTATCAGAGCCACACTCATGCACGGGTGGGCCCACACTACCTGTCCACGTGACATGAACCAGCCAAAAGATCGGTTTGCACGTGAGGGGGAGTGTTAAGGAAAATATCACACATCGGCTGAGATAAACAATTAAACTCAAAATATAAACATTGGGCAACCCACAACTCTTAAGCTGACTTTTGGGTTGAGTTAGGCCCACAAATTTCAATATGAATAACGTGAATCGGTGAATGTGAATGTAGACGAGTGGTTGCATGAATTGCCACACTTTATTGATTCACCCCCCTTATTTCTTATTATGTTGTAGAACTATAAAAGGATTTAATGTTTAATTTCAATTGTTCTTGTAGTCTATGTAACGTGGAATTTCTTATTATGATGGACAGGGAACTCTTTAGTGAGAATTATTGCAGTATATCTCGCTTTGAAGAGCTGAGACAAGAGCCGGTCCTCGATTAAGGCGGGCGAAACTCTAGTCTATGACTCCCATATTTTTTTTTTTATCATAACTCTTAAATAACTAATGAATAAAAGATCTCGAAATATAAAAATTGTTTTACTCCCTCAACTCTGAACATATGGAATATAATTTTGGGACTACTCAACCAAGCTCTCATTCCGAGGTTTCCAAGGTCTTACCATATGATGCAGAGATGTCACAAGTGCGTGATTCCTCTGCTTGGCTTGAGAAGGAGATAGGGAGCAGGCTTTGAGTCACTACTGTGTGGGCCTGGTGCAGAAACGAGTTCCATTACGAGCTTATTGACACTGCAGGTGAAACAGGTTCTGTGGGTTTTATTTTATGTGTCCCAGCTGCAAGGCTAAATTCTCCGGCAGCTGCAATCCAAAGTAGAATGGTTTTTTCTATCAAGATTTAAGCTTCTGTGAAAGAACTGCTTCTCGTCTGAACAAGACCTTCTTTGGCTTCAATTTTCTCGCTTTGGCAGGGATCCAGTTGGTAAATACTTGTTCTGGATCATTTTATTTAGATGACAATACTTAGGCACTGATACCTGCTAATTATTTTAACCATGTCAGATTTGCTTGAGATGCTGTCCGTGTATGTAACAAAATGGCTGTTTTTTTTCTTCTAACAATTAATGAATTTTTTTGTTAAAATTTCTTTTTGATTTATAGTTTCTGCATGGATTTTCTTCTTTTTATTGTTTCTCCATGTGTTTGTAAAACTAGCGTGAAGATTTTGACCGCATAGTCTCTCATCCAACCTAAAAAAGTCGATAGTGAACGTGGCTAAACTTAAGCTTACGCACGTGTTAATTTGCAGCATGTTTAGGAGGTAATTTGAATGAATAATATAATATCCATCACAACAAACTCAACTCTATACCAAAAATGGAGATAATGGGTGATATCCTAATATGACGGAAATATAAATTTTATCGATTTTACGCTATTAAGGTAGTAGCTTTACCAATTAAGCTTAGTGATTAATTTATTCAACTTAATGATTTCAACAATTAATCTCAAGTGCAAGTTTCTAAACAATATACATATATAAAATAAAAATTTCAATAAATAAATAGTTTAGTGATAGATAAATTGACAACGATGATTTATAGTGTTTGATCAACTCTTTGCCTACGTCCACTCCCACAAGCTATATATGTTTGAACATTTCCACTAAGTTTAATTCACAACTTACATCGAGGTTCTCCATGGTTCACTAACAACCAAAAGTTTTGTCCCATACGTTCACTCCAAATATTTACACAAGAGTTTTCAAATGGCTCACACCCAAACATTTACAATGAGTTTTCTTTTTAGGCTCACTCATAAACCTTTACAATAACATCCATTTTGAGTATGCCATTCAGAAAGGATTTCTCTACCAAGTGTTTGAATAATAAAGAAGTATGTAGTGAGCTTTAATAATGAAGAGAGTAAATGAATAAGAAGGTTTGTTTATCTCTTTATTTTTACCTTAAAATAAAATGTATGACTGTTAATTAAAGAAGTAGGTAAAAACGAAATTGAAGCTCTATTTAAAGAGAAGATGGAAGTTTACCAATGCTTTATGTCTGAAACCGATATATGTCAGTTCTGTAAAACATAACGACTATATTACCTTTGAAGATTAAAGCGCAATACTAGATTACTGATCGGTAAAGAGGTCGGTATGCCGGCTAGCTCACCAGTATGGGGACCGATATGAACCGTTCCGATTTCAGTGGCTGTGCAAACTCCAGTTGATCGGTATGAGAGACCATTATGGAGCATCTCGATTCCAGAGAGCATGCAAATCTGCCCAAGACAGAGCAAAGTCACCAATATACCGGTATCATGGATCGGTATGCCGGTCTCAATGCCAAAATCTCAGGATTTGAAAGTTGGAAACATTTTGTATATTATCATAATGCATCCAAATGAATGTACATTTACCGTATGAATTTAGAGACTTAAATTATCGACTCAACTTATAAAGAGATCCCTAAGCTAAGACCACATAAGATATTTTTCCATAAGCACTCGAGTCTTCACATTTATTTTATTCTTCATCACCAATTATTTTTTGTAATATCCACTAATGTGCGTCGAAGTCTTCTAGTATTGTATCATCAAAATTCATCTTGAAAATATATCGCTAACAAAAATATCTAATATCTACGGTTTAATAAACAATAAATAGGTCACATATATAAAATTTTATATCTGCGATGGATATCATTATTGGATGTGATTGTAGAATTTGCTTGTGTTAAAATGAATTTTCAAAATTATGATGAATTGATGGTGATGTGTTAATTGTAATGGTCCATAAGGAGCGTGACTTGGTAGTGTAGAGTTCATGATCTCACATTGAGGTCATGGGTTCGAATCCAGATAGTGCGTTTCTTGTAAGAGCATTGGATAACTGGGGGTTTTACCTGCACTGCTTAAGCCCGAATGAGATGGTTTGGCGGTGGGTATTCCAACGATTTCAAAAAAAAAAATGTTAATTGTAATGATCATATTAAATTGATTTTCAAAATTATATTGCATGAAATAGGTATTAGATTATTGGATTGATATTAAATGAAATTGTTGTATTAGATATTTTATATTCATTAATAGTTTTTTTTGTTTTTTTTAATGAATATTTTAAATGAATACGATATTTATGTTGATGGACGGATACAAAAAAAAGATCCTGCATGTCCTCAACTAGGGGTGTTCGCGGTGCGGTTGGGTTGATTTTTTCGTTTTTCACTTCAAACCGTGAGGGTTGGCGGTTTAGGAAATTAGAAACCGAAACCACAAATTTGATAAGGAAAATCACGGCGGTTCTGGTTGGCGGTTTAGCGGTTTGGGCGGTTCGAGTCGGCGGTTTGGATTGTAAATTTTTTAAGGAAATTTTGTGTGTTTTCATATAATAATTGAAGAGAAAAAAATACATAATTTTTCATTTATACATTGCATATTATCATATGATAATTAAATATCTTAAATTTTATGGTTAAAGAAGAAGAAAAATATAAAATAATATCTAACTTGAACGCGGGTCGGCGGTTTAGGCGGTTCGAGTCGCGGTTTGAGTCAGAATTTACGGTTTTTGGTGGTTCGGGTCGCGGTTAGATCAAAACTGCACACTGATCCGAAATTTACGATTCTGTTCCGATTGACCCGAAATTATTTTTAATTTATTTTCAAACCGCACGATACGGTTCGGGTCGGTGCGATTCGGATCAAATTGCGGTTTGACCCGAAACCGTGATCACCGCTATCCGCAACCATCCTTAATAGATTCGGGTAGACCCGGCCAAGATTTCGGTTCGGAACCAGAACCAAACCGAACCGGTTGGAACCGGAAGGTTCCGGTTCCAACCGGTTCCAGTTCTGGTTCCGGAACGGAACCAGAATGGGACCGGTTCGATTGGGGTTCCACACCAACTCGAACCGGTGGAACCGTACGGTTCCACCGATTCGGACGGTTCCAACATGAACCCTACACCCCCAACGGCTACTAGCCGTTGGGGGGGGGGCAGGGAGCCGTTTGGTTCCCTGCCCAATAAAAAAAAATATTTATTATATAAAATATAAATTACTAATGTACCCCTAATAACGGTAATAAAACGGTTATATTTAGGGGCATTTTTGGTATCAAAAAATTCTAAAATTCTATAAATATGATTCATTTTTCATAATTTCATCACATCACAAATTCTCAACTCTCTCATTTTCTATAATCTCTTATTCTCAATCTTACTTCAATACAATTCTCTTATAATCTTATATTCTTATTCTCAATCTCAATTCATTTAGTTGTTAATTTGTTATCATTCGCATCGCAATTATTCAATTTTATTTTTTTCTCATAATTTCTCAAACAAAAAATGACAAGCTCATCTCATAACATTATGTCAAATATGCCAACCCAAAGAGCGGCCCTAGTGTCAGTGCACAATCACGGAGAAGAGAAGTAGGCTTAATCCTCCTCAATATTTTAAAAATTCATTTTACTTTGGAACGCCTAGAAGATGGTTCACAACGAGCAATTTGCAACTATTGTGGGGTTATCTATAAATTTTCTGGTGGATACGGCAATATGATCAAGCACATGGAGAAACATCATCCGGTTGAATTTAGCATTGATACGACGCAAAAGAGATATTAAAGCAGCACCTATTTCCACCGTTGCGGTTGAGCAAGCCTTCAGCTTGGGAGGTAATATATTGGAAGCTAGGCGATCTTCATTACATCCAAGCACTCTAGAAGCAACAACTTGTGTGGATGATTGAACTCGAGCTGATCTGAGACAACAAGAAGATGCCCCGATGATTTTGAAGATTTGTTCGATAATGCTTCCGCAACAAGTGCAAGCGGAACCGAAGCCGAAAGATCAACTGATAATGATGATTGATAATTGTAAAATTATAATTTACAAAGGGGATATGTCTAAAAGACTAAAACTTGTAATGGAACTACGTGAGCTTTGATTTCTCTCACATTTGGAGGATACGTATGCAACTTAAATTTTTAAAAATTTAAGCTCAAGCTTTCAATGTAATAATTTTTTTATTTATAAAATTCATTTCATTTATTTTTATTAATTTTCAAAAAAAAAAAAAATCTTTCAACCGAACCGAATCGGAACCGAACCGTTCGGTTCGGTGTTTCTGTTCCACTTAAGTGTGGAACCGGAAACCGGCCGGTTCGTTCGGTTCCGAATCGGAACCGAACCACCGGCCGGGTCTAGATTCGGGGTCATCGTAGGTGCTCGTTCTAGAGAAAATCTGAACGGTTGGATAGAAAAACATTTCCCCTCAATTTTTTATTATTTAATTTTAAAATTTGGATCGTTTGATTGTGATCTAACTGCCCAGATTTAACACGAGGTCCAGGAGTCCCCCGATCCCATCCTTAATAGGCTTGTGGCAAAATTCTGCGAGGATTGTGTTTGTTAGCAGTGGCAGACAGCTTCCACCCAACTAACACCTAGAACCAAACGACACCGTTCGATAACCCAAAACGCCACCCCGTGCGCACTGCGCATCCCCCTTCACCTTCCTCCCTCCTTCAATCTCAAGAAGAACTAAAATAACAAATTCGTTATTTTTCATTGTCACACACAAAACATTTATTTAATAAGATCATAACATCCTTTTGCTAAAATGAGCCGGGCCCCCTCTTATATCCTCCTATTATTCCTGTAATTTTGATTTTGATTTAGCGGTGGGCACGATTTTGTGTTAGCTATTGACGATGGGGTTGAGATTCTGGGAAACGGGGATCCTGATGATGGTGTTGTGCAGAAGGCTAACGTCCGGTGTCGACGCAGTTAGGGTTCCATTATGTCCGACGGAGTCCGTTACGGACTCGATCTTTAGGTTTCGAGATTCATTCTGTCCAATTAACCCTGCCGATTCTCACGATATGGTCGGTGTTATCGAGGTACGTATTTACGCTTCTGTATTCATGTCAATCGAATTTGAATATTGGAATTTTTTAATGGTATTTTTTAATTTCTTTTTATATGTTTGTGGGACTGAATCTGTTCAAATTTGGCCGTTTGAAATGTAAAAAAAAGTAAATTAGAAATCTGATTTCTATTTTTGGTTGATTTTATACCATTAGGGTTAATTTAGAGGATTCCGTATTAAGAAATTAGCTCTAAGCTTTGTGTTTAATTATCAAATCTTGGAGAAAAAAAGGAAATAAAAGGATTGATTATCTGGTGTTTGTATTGTAGCAGCGGCCTTGTTGGGTTAGTGTTTTGGAAGTAGTTTTGAAGCTTTTCATGGTAAATTTGTCTTCTTATCAGAAGCAACAAACTTTGACTTTACATGTAAAACATTGTAGTGAAAGAAGTTGTTAGATAGTGATTATTTAACTGGATTTTCCATAATCTCACTGACTGTTGATATTCCCAGTTTCCAATGGGCAACTGCTAATAAGATACATTGGGAAAGTTGGAGGATTAAAAAAAAAAAACCTTCCTTTTGTGGTTAGAAATGGAAAAGGATGATACTTTGGGTGACGTAGATGTTGATTGAGTAAATATTTTTTTAATTATTATTTCAATACATTGATTTTCTTTGTTGATTTAAGTCTGTTAGTATAATTGATGTGAATTGTGTATTTTGTTTTTTGGAAAGGGGGATGAGGTATCATTGCAGAGGGCTCTCAAAATGGTTCACAAGAATAGTCATGAATATGTAGCTGTTCTTTTCTACGCATCTTGGTGTCCTTTCTCTCGGACTTTTAGACCAAGTTTTTCTGTCCTTTCTTCTTTATATTCCTCCATTCCCCATTTTGCAATAGAAGAATCAGCCATCAGGCCAAGGTATGCAAAGGGTTATTCATCTTTCTACATTTACAATTTTGAATAAGCCTTGATTGGGTGTTGTATTAACTTTTGGATCATTTCTGCAGCATACTTTCGAAGTATGGAGTTCACGGATTTCCAACTCTTTTTCTTCTAAATTCGTCTATGCGTGTACGATATCATGGCTCCCGGACTCGTAGTTCACTCATTGCTTTCTATAGCGATGTCACTGGTAGGGCATTTTATTATTGGAGTTACTTGTTATAGGGTACTTTGGATCATAAAGATGATTTGTTGATTTTGTTGATGAGAGTTGCTTCTCATTTACGGGGGCCTTAGTTCGGTGTGTCTGGGCAGCAGCCATTAATCTTTGGTTGCAGCTTCGGATCCATGTAAAATTGATATGACAATTTAAATGAATTCTCTCACGGGATCTAATGAACTTCATGCGTTTTAGGTATTAATACAGCATCATTGGATAAAATATCCCTGGACAAAGTTGGGCTGACATCAAATCACGAGAAGCACAATAACACAGAAGAGGAAAGCTGTCCATTTTCATGGGCAAGATCCCCGGAGAATTTACTTCAACAGGAGACATACTTGGCCCTGGCTACTGCATTTGTGCTTTTGAGATTGCTTTATCTTTTCTTACCAATGCTGCTTGCATCTGTTCAATTTACTTGGAAAAGGATCATCCGAAATCTAAAACTGGGTAGCTTGTTGGAGCATCCTCGGACCTATCTGAATAGAGCGATACAGTTGTCTAAATCTCTAAGTGAGCCGTGGAAGAGAAGCAACTTGCAGGAAGGAGCATTAAACGCTAGAGCATGGGCTTCCAAGTCACTTGCCACAGTTTCAATTGGGGATGCAAGCACCAGCTGCGGTGCATGTGTGAATGAATGCCGCTGACCTTTTGCTAATATCGGGTAGATTAAGTTTTGGCTGTCAAATCTGTTATGCTAGAAGTTTTTCTTCTTCTTTTCTTCATTTAATTTTTTTCCCCTTCAGGATAATCTTTTGATTGTTTGGATTAGGTTCCATGGTTGTATGACAAAAGTGAATAATGAATGCTGTATTAGTATATCTGTTATTTGTCTATATTATTAAGAACTAAATTAATTTCGCCTTTTGGTGACCATAGTTCTTCAATATTAAGGGTTTTGTGTGGAATTGAGATATTGTAACTTATAAATTATAATTGGTGAAATAAAAGTAGTTTCTAACAAAAGTGTGTAATTTTTTTTTTTTTTTTTTAAATAAAAAAGGACCGTAAACCACTAGACCCTATGAATAGCTGAAAAAAAAAATGAAAAAAAAAAAAGAAACGAAAAGAAAAGGTAAATGGAAACTTCATTAACGAATTTGATGATCAACTGGCAGAAGTACGTAATTTTGCACCAGAAAAATACCAGAAGGAACTTGACAAAACTAGAAAACATCTAATGCAAGTGGAGCCTAAAGCCTACTGCAGTCTTATCAAAACAGCCGCAAGTCTTCTTCCAGGTCAACAACACGACACGTGTGACCAAATTTCCATCCAACGGTCAGATCACCCCCAAAGGGAAACACTCATCATTAAAGCATTTAAAAATGTCTCTCATTTATAACCGTCGATCTCACTCATTAAACAAATCCAACGGTATGTTTACAAAGTATTCAGCATATATCTAATAACAGCAGTTGCCGTGCGAAAAAGAAAATACGAAGGTAAGAGAGAGAGAGAGCGCGTGAAAGAAGAGAACTAGAGAGAGAAAGAGAGTGATGGAGAAGGAGAGAGAGCACCATGTTTATTTGGCTAGACTTGCTGAGCAAGCAGAGAGATACGACGGTACCGTTTCAATTTTTGTGTGAAATTTTTTGGCGCATGAGAAATTAATTAATTTTGTATATTTTTGTATAGATTTATGGATTAATATTTGATTATGTTAATTTACGTGCTTTGATTAGAGTTCTGATTCATGCAATTGATGAGATTCAGCAAGTAGTGTTGCTGTGTTGGTGGTGAAGCTACTTGTAATTTCAGTTCCATTAATTTTTTTTTATTTTCATTTTAAGTGAATTTATGCTGCTAGAAGAGATTATTTAGGTTGCTGATCTAAAGGTTGTATATAGTTCATTTCAGAAATGAGCTTAAATATAGTAGTAATCTGTGTTCTCTTGAAGCTAGTGGAATTAGCTAATGTTGAAATTGATCACTTGCCTAGAGTGTTGTTTAGAAACATTGCTGTGTCGTCTTGAGTGATATTTCTAACATTGTATGAGAATGAAGTGTAAGATAACAAACACAGATTAAAACAGGGATATGTTTGAAGTTATTTGTAGTCTGGTTGGTTAATTAGCAGCTGAAAACAGTAGAGATTTGTATTTTTTTTCATTTGTGCTTTTGGTCTCTCTGTGGATATTGTGGCTTGCATATTGTGTATGCCTCAGCATTTTCCATTTGTTTTCTCTGGTGCCGTTGCCGTTAATGAATTCGTGATTATATCTCCTGTTGGTTTTGTTCGACCATGGTTTCATATTTGAAAGATGAAATTGAACTTTTTTGTTAGTGGGACCATTTCCAGCTCCTTGTTCTATGTAAGGTGTACTCATTTTATGTCAATTTTCTTATTTTAGAAATGGTTGAAGCCATGAAGAAAGTTGCAAAGTTGGACGTGGAACTGACAGTGGAGGAGAGGAATCTGGTATCTGTAGGGTACAAGAATGTGATTGGGGCAAGAAGGGCATCGTGGAGGATTTTGTCTTCCATTGAACAGAAGGAGGAGGCCAAGGGTAATGAACAAAATGTGAAGAGGAATAAGGAATACAGGCAGAGGATTGAAGATGAGCTTGCAAAGATCTGTAATGACATATTGTCAGTCATTGATGAGCACCTCATTCCATCCTCCACATCTGGAGAATCAACTGTTTTTTATTATAAGATGTGAGGATTCTCTGCCTTTACTTCTTTGTGATTTTGAGTGTTAAGTTACTTAAACGAGAAATGCTTGATTATGAGATGGAAGAAAGCAAATATCCATTTGATGACTCTTGAAACTTTCAATAAATTTTCAGTTATTATAGCTTTAGATTATTTGGATGATGTTTCGAAAATGTTGAGTCTAAAAATTATTTGTTGGAGTAAGCATAAGAAGAATGAGAATAAATGGTTGGAGATTCATTTTTGCCTATAATTGTGCACATGAAGGGGATTTTAATTTCCTAAAATGCTTGTGTTCTTTCTTTACATGCTTCTATTAACTACAATGCATTCACAACCACCAGAACAGGTTTTACAATTTCTCAATATTCTTTTGTTGCTTTTATATATTTCCGTTATGTGGCAGGAAAGGAGATTATTATCGGTACTTAGCCGAGTTCAAAGGCGCTGAGGATCGTAAAGAAGCTGCAGATCAGTCACTTAAGGCTTATGAGGTGTGTTTGATTTTTCTTCTCCCTCCCTTTCTCTCTAGATGTATGTGCTTTGTCCATTTTCATTTATTATTTTGTTGTGGAATATAACGCTTGTTGCGTTTATTATTTGAGTAGGCTGCCACAGCTACAGCAGCCTCAGAGTTGCCCCCAACTCATCCAATCAGACTTGGCCTGGCTCTAAACTTTTCTGTTTTCTACTATGAGATTTTGAACTCACCTGAGAGGTTAACTTACATCTTTCTTGACACACCTGTATTGTTTAAGAATTTTTTCTTTTTTTGGCTGTTTTGTCTCATGTGAAACATTGTATTTGTTGTATAGGGCTTGCCACCTGGCTAAGCAAGCATTTGATGAGGCTATTGCAGAACTTGATAGCCTTAATGAAGAATCCTATAAGGATAGCACCCTTATCATGCAGCTTCTTAGGGATAATCTCACTCTATGGACCTCAGATCTTCCGGAGGAGGGAGGTGAGTGCTATAACTCTCTTTCCCCTTCTTGAAGCTCATGTCAGCTTTATTTATTTATTTTGGTTTTGAGGGTTCAGCAGTCCTTAAGAAACATGTCCTTCAGTGATCACATTACAAAGACTTTGACAGCAGTAAAACTAAGAAGAAATAATGCCAAGTGAAAGAAATACATGACAACACAAAAGGAAAATTCTCTTAGTTTTGTGTTGGAAATCAAATATCAATTGGATCACTCAAAGAGCACCCTTGTTGATGTGGAACACCCATTTCTTCTCAGTATTTTCTTGCTTGCTTGATCATATCACTGATTTCAGATTTTTCTCTCCCACTGTTTACTTCAAGAAGAAAATCAAAGCCTCTTCTTTTTTTTCTTTAACATATATAGTTTCTAGAGTCCATAGTTATTATAGGCGCACCTAGGCGTGCCTCGGAAGCGCCTCACTGCACCTATTTGGGGAGGTGCGTCTCATTGAATATTTTTTTTTAATTAAAAAAATTAAAACGTGAAATAATAAAAACCCATGTGATATGATTGAAATAATAAAACACCAAGGCACGCCTCTCATTAATTCTAATTTTGACATTGGTTTGGCAGGTGAGCAATCTAAAGGTGATGAAGTTCAAGCAGAGGTGAGATAATCAAGCCTTTTACTATTAAAAAGTTGCTCAACAGTTGTTGAATATAATTTTAATCGCAGTGAACATGGATTCAACAGTTATCTCCTTACGTTGTGTGCTTTGAAATTTTGTAAAATTTTATTTACCGTCACTCCACTGTTGAATCTCCTTATCTTGTAGAGTTAGCTGTTGCCGAGCATCATCAAGACTCGAGAGGAGAAATCGTGCTAGTGTTGAACTTCGAATATTTAAATGGTAATATTAGTTTGTGATAGTATAGGGATTGAAAGAAATTGGCATGCATCTAATTCATTCTCTATCTGTTGACCACATGTTTTCAAATTGTCTGTTTAAACATAATTGCATTTGCTACTTTCTATTGGCAGCCTTGTTTTGAACATTATTTTTGTTTGTTTTTTTTGGCATTTTCTATCCTGTTTTAAAAATTGAAATTACTACATTACTGGGCTTCTGAGTTCTGATTTGTATTGATCCCGACCTTAGTGAACCAAAAGTTCTGTAATTAAAAATTGAATTCCATTTGATGTGATCTGGTTTATTCTGAGGAATTTTCTAATCGTTTTAGAATCAAAGACTAAAACGAGCTAAATTCGTCCACGATGCTTAAAAAAAAATGAAAGTGTCGGTGGAAATAAAAATTAAAATTGAAACAAATACAAATTCGAATTCGTTTAAATGGTATTTGTTTTCGAGTAATATAAACTGAGAACTATTTTTCCAAAACTATTAAAAAAAACGAATAAAAGTAAATAACAGTTTCTCAACGTTACCTGAATATATAATATTTTGGAATGCGAAGTTGCAGAAGACAGAAGATGCAATGTTAGAATATTTGTTGGGAGTAGATTTTCAGTCTCATGTCTGGAGATGGGCAGTTAGGGATGGGTAAATTGTTTGGTTTGAACTTAATTGAATCGAATCGAATCGAAATTTTGATAAAATCGAATGGTTCTAAAACCCTTATCTAATAGGTTCTGAAATCGAATCAAACTGAAATTTGATTCATCGGGTCAAAGAATTTAATGGATCTTTATCTGATCCAATCAACCTTGCATGACATTTGAATGACATGTTGACCCTATGTGACACACTCGTAGAATACTCTCCAAACCAATGATTCATTGACTTAGAGAGTATGAGACATACTGTACGGGTCAAATTTGGGTCAAAGACCCAAATGTTATTATGTTTCATGCCCACACATCAGACATGCATAAGAATATGTCTCGTGGCCTTCATCTGGCCCATAATAACATAATGGGCTGCCACCAAGGCCCAATTGATGTAATGACGAGCTTACACACAAGGCCCATGAGCGCATACCCCCAAGGGAAAGAGACCCATATGGCCTAAAGGTCTCCAAGAGCCCACATGACTCAAAATGTCTCAAGCAGACCCTACTCATGCTACTTGATGTCACAACCGACATTGCTTGATCACTGTCCCAACCGACAATCTCATATTATGTACTGTCCCAGTAGACGTTATCCGTCAGTCTACACACAATCGGATTCCTTCATAACAAGAAAACTACATATTTAGTTCAAGACTGGTCACCTATAAACACAGTGGTACAATCCCAGTATAATCGGATAATCCCAGATATCTAGGCACTCCTAATTCAGTCCATTACTCTATTACCATTTCCAAAATAGGGTTGGAATACGACACCTCCAAGAACTCCTAAACTGACTAAAGGGGCTACTATACAGCCTATAAAAGGAGAGAGGTCCAAGTGATTGAGACATTCAAGATTTAACAATTGAAGCTTTGGTTCTCACGCTCAAGTTCTCAAAGCATTTAATTCCTTAAATACCAGCCTACCACCCTTACGACAATCTACGAATATCAAGGTAATCATTTGCCTTTCTCTTTCCCTTCCTTACCGCTCATCACTATCACTGACTTGAGCGTCGAAATGCCTACGACATCCACCACATATGTAGATAGTTACTCCACGCTCACTTTACATTTGTTTTGCAGGATCGATGATGCCTCATCATACAAATTATTGATTGTAGGCTGAAAGCGAAATTCAGAGTTTACAAACCCCAAATGTTAACCCTCAACAAATGTTAATACTTTCCTATAATTTCATTATATATAAGAATATTCATAAATTATAGATTGAGATTATGATATATATCATAATAAAGTTATCATGTCCCAATGCATGATTCTTAATTATAAATTAAACAATTCCTTATAAATATACGAGGATATCTCAAAATGACATATTAGAGATCATAAATTAATATACTGCGTGTTATTTTATCGTTTGATATAATCGATTGTAATATGCAAATATAATCGAACTAAATTGAATTATCAAAACCAAATCAAATCCAATTTCAGCCACTTGTGATCCACTTGTGTTTATGTCTGATTTTTCAATGCTACTATCCAAATCTAAGATTCTTATAAAATGAATCCAAATCAAGAATCATTATGATACTTTTTTTTTTTTTTTTGGAAACGTTGGAAACTCCGCCACCAAACCACCCATTCTGGGTCGCGACGCAGGTAAAATTACCGGCTGTCCCAGGCTTTTACAAGAAGTTCACCCCTGGATTCGAACCCAGAACCTCAAGGTGAGATCCTGGACCCTACACCACCAAGCCACACCCCTTGGAGAAATCGTTATGATACCATTTGGCTAAAACAAGAACTTTGATTCAGTATGATAGAATTTGATTTTTGTAAAAAAAATATATGATATTCATTTTAGTGGAAGCAAGTCAAAATTATCTTGTCCCCAAGGGGTGTGGCTTGGTGGTGTAGGGTTGATGATCTCACCTTAAGGTTCTGGGTTCGAATGCAGGGGGTGCACTTCTTATAAGAGCCTGGGATAGCCGGTGGTTTTACCTGCGCCGCGGCCCAGAATGAGTGGTTTGGTGGCGGGGTTTCCATCGTTTCCAAAAAAAAAAAAAAAAAAGTCAAAATTATCTCATTAATAAACCAGATTTTTCATTAATTTATAAAAAATTATTTTTAATAAAATTTTAGATTGAATGTATACAACTACTTGAAATGAATACTCGCAATGAATGTGACTCCGCTGCAGGCTAAAGCAGAATCGACTTTAAAAGGACGAGGAACCTTTAATCAAACATAGGTCTTGCTTGGAAAGATCCTCGAATTACAATCAATGTCATTCTTCATATCAACACACAGACAGGTGGTCTTATGTGCAAATTGAAAGAAAATAATATACATCAGGTCTCCCTAATTCAATTTCATAAAACAAATCAAACAGTATGACTCAAACAACATAACCTAATCATTCAAAACAAATTTACAGAGTGGGGAAACTCTTTCTTTTTTATTTTTTGTTTTACTCTCATCCATGTTCCTCTGACAAATTCCAAACTTCTGCAGAACTCTGAGAAGGATTTTACTTCAACCAATTGTGTGTATTTTTCCGTCCTTTCGGTTGGTCTACTCCCAGATTGGTATCCCATTAAAAGAAACTCTTATTTCAGGTTTTATACTGCATCTGGCAGTGATTTATAGTTTAACAGACTTTTATCCCCTAAATCTGACGACGACACAAGATATATCATCTTTGCTGTCTCTTTTCAATGCTTCGACTGTTAATTGTTTCGCTGCCTTCTGCGGGTCTTTGATTTTTCTTGCAATATCAACAGCCTCTTGATTGCTCATCACCTGGATAAGTTAAACGAGGGAAAACAAACGATTTACAGGGAAACACAGGTATGCAATAGTTACATCGTTCATAAGGGCCAAGGCAAGCACGGGTATGCAATAGTTACACTGATACACGAAGAGATAAGAAAATGAGGTAAAAATGATTTTACCTTCCAAAGACCATCACTTGCCAGGACTAGGACGTCATTGCGGTTGTCTACGGTAGTATTTTGTATGTCGGGTTCAGATCGCAAATGTGATTTAAGGCTCTTGTCTCCAAAGGCACGAGAAACTGCCAGCTGCCCATTAACTCGAGGGACATCACCTGATAAAAAGATGCAAAGATAGCAGAATTAACAAAAGGTAAACAGTACCCCAATTGGCAATCTCGTCTGATCAATGCAAGAACACCAACGAAAAATTCAATATGCAAAAGTGTTTGAAAATATTATTCACCAAATCAGAAAAGGGAAACACATCACTCAATCTACAACTAACAAAGAGAGAAATCACTTGCATATGATGGAAGGTGACACGTTTGAGAGTTAGAATGAAATTATGGGGTGTTTATGGACAAGTATGGAAGTGGAAAACATACCATCATCTCTGATGTGGCCATATTATATTTGAGTGTTTACAATAACTTCACCCCACAGATAGATATCAAAATCCTTTGGAAACATCAAAATAGTAATTCCTACCGAAATAACTGGATACTCTGTAAGGTATAAATCCTAATGAACCAGAAAAATAGAAAGTCTAAAAAAGCCATGAAGCATATATAAAGGCCATGCAGAATTTACATTTTTTAAGAGACCTTGCAGAAAACTCGACCCACATATTATAGACTAAGTACCTACTCATACACACTAGTTTATGGTGGTCACTAGCGATGGCTGACAGGTTTTTTTTTGGCTAAGATATGGATGACTATTCCTGCAAGAGGTTCCATAACTTCCAAGAGCTCTCAATTCCTACATCCAGTCGTCATTTTCACCTTCTTTTTCCATGTGTGTTACCAATCAAAGAGGCTAACAAAATTAGAAAAAAAAATTATCTTCCCAATTGGTCTGGCTACTAGCATGCAAAAAAAAAAAAAAAGAAAAAAAAAAAAAAAGACATACATGCACCCACATTGGAGAACCTTAAAAGATTCCAATCCTTGACTGAACTAATAGAAAACAGCAAGAAATAGCATAATCCTAAGGTTCATAATAAGGAGATAGAAATAAATGAAGTTATCCTTCAAGACAGAAAAATTATCACTCCAAAAGACAATATTGCAGCACTAGATTTACAGCAGGCACATCAAGTTTTTCTTTCCTTCTATGAAATAATACTAAAGGTATTCATCAATTTGAATGGACTACCAATTATCTCCGATGAACCATTCCAATCTAAATGCTGCCTAGATTATTGCTAAGCTGACAGTTCATTGAACATAAGAAAATTTTTTGGAAGATGGAAGCAAGCTTTCAGAAAATTCAAAAATAGTCTCTATCCAGGTAACTTAACCAATGTAAAATGTTGCATACACTAGAAAATGACTCAAGCAAAATGAGGCTACAAGGAAAAAGATAATCAACTATATTTTCTTCGAACCATCAACTTTAATCTATATAAATTGATTAAATTCCTGAAATATATTTTTTCTCGAAGACATCAAGTAATGAACTTTCTAAACAATGTCTGTAATTAAAACCTGGCATATTAGAGACAAAGCCGCCTTTGTTCTCAATGCTCCCTCGCTCAGTGTTGGGCTCATGGTCTGTAGTCATCTGCACTGCAACACCAGCTGTTGAGAGAACTGCTCGAGAATCTCCAACATTGGCTACCCATAACCTTTGACCATTTATCAGAATTGCAGTTACAGCAGTGGATCCACCCCGGCCCAAGTCAGAACTGTGCGAGAGAATTGCTTGGTCTGTCTTTTCATAGGCTTTAGAGATCGATCTCTGGGGATCAACCCAAAACTCTTCCTAGAACGTTTAAATGTGAAAATTCAGAAGAAACATCCCAAAATACAATCTGTAACTAAAAGTACTGGACCCAAAAGTGTAGTTATACACTACAATTCAAAGCAAGATCCTACCTCCTTTATGATGTTGGAAAACAAATGCTTTTGTAGGTAAGCAGGCACACTTTCTCCCAAATGGCCATCATAAATAGCAAACAGCCCTAATTCATGACCTTGAAGTTGCATGAACTTTGCAACATGATAATCCTCCATGGGATGATTGGCCTTCCCTTTTACTAGGCTGAAACCAAACTTCACTAATCCATCATTGCTTCTTCCCTTACCCGTAGACGACGAGCGTCCTCCCACAAGCTATATGGAAGAAATATGAATAAAAAGATATAACATAATCTAGAGGAAAAACAAAGCAATTATAATTTTATAAACCACTTGCATAAGACAGCAGCAATAACATAGCACAAAGGGAATAGGAAATATCAAATATAACACCTCAAGCAACATTGAATTTAACTCGGTGTCTCTTTGATTCTTAAAGATGGGGATTTTTCTGGCAATATTTTGGAGGATGGGAGACAGGTTAGGAAGAGGTTCAGTAAAAGAATTTAAATATTTGTACTTCAAAGCAAATTCATTATTCACTAAACTCACTACTTTCAGACCAACAGAGGAGCTCATTGGTTAAAAGCATTATGTTGGCCCGCTAACAAGTTTCAGCTAAACTATGATGATGATGATAACATTTCAAATTGAATAAAAATGCACCAAGCTTCAACATCTCCATGAACACAGCACACAAGTAGCAAAAACATCAAAGCAAATCCAACTTATCGAATAAAACAAATCTATACCTCCATAAGATCAATAAAAACAGTCGACCCCATCTCCCCACCAAAAATAAAACCCAGCACGCACAACATATGACTGATGGTCGAATTACTTCAATGTGCAAAAGAGATAAATGAAATTAATTCTCACTTCAATCCAACAACTGAATCAAAACCACAGGAATTCTCAAAGCCCTACGAAAATTAATACAAAAATTTCCTCCTAAATAATACCAACTATAGCCCCATAATCACTTAACCCTTTGTTTGGATTGAGGTTTGAGAAGGTATAGTAAAAAATTCATCATCCAAGCTTTAATAAAACAGAACATAAGCACAAGACCAGCAAAGAATCAACAAAAAAGCATCCTCACCTTCGAGTAAGAAGCATTAAAACAGCATAAACTATCCATAAAATAAAAATTCAGCAAAGCTCCTCCAATTAATTCAACTAAAATTTCAACATCAAAATCTTTGCAAAACGCCTTCGCTCCAAACTTTTAACTCAAGCCCACCTCCCAAAATTCTGAATCTGCACCATCAAAACCAGATCCGATCATTAACAATATCTCTTTAATACACAACCCTAAAACCCTATAAAAATCAACAGAAAAAAAAAGTCAACAACAAGCAAAAACAAGAACTGGGTATTTGAGAACTACCTCTTGTTTGATCAATTGAAAGCTCAAAAAATCATCTTATGATTCTTCTTGTTGATCTTTGGTTGGTGTTTATTAGTCTGTGCAGTCAATTGAATAAAGAAATGATGATTTAGATCATTTCAAAATCTTTTTCTAAAGGAGAAAAAAAAAATTAAAGAGGGAAGCAAATCGAGAGAGTTGCTTCTTATTTATGCTGATTTTGTATGATTGTTTTGGGAGTCTTCGCAGTGATAAAAAATTTATGCTAAAAGAAAATTAAAAATAAAAGGCTGCCACAATTGCAGACTGGTTTCCTGTTGACTTTACTGCTTGAATTTTCTATTCTTCTTCTTTCTTTTTGTTTGGTCCTTTAATTTTTTCATATTTATATTTCGGTCCTCTATGTTTTTAATTCTCAAAAACTTTAATTCTCCCAAGCAAAAAGCAAGATTACAGTTACAGATCATTGCATACAACTGTTGTGACTTGTAACTGTCAAACATAATAGAGCAATGATATTCATAATAGATAAAAATAATTTTATTACTGGATAATTTTTATTTTTATTTTTATTTTTTAGTGTTTTTATATAAATTTTTGTAAGTGTATCATTTTTTAACATAATAATACATTGTATTTATATTTATAGTAGTGAACAATAAAATTTTGACCAAGTCTAATTTCTTTTTTAAAATATTTTCTGGAAGCATGTCCTCAAAGTAAACTAAGATTTAATTTTGGGGGAAATGGGATGTTAATTTAATGCATAAGTAATGAAGGGAAACTAGTGTAGGTGTTAATTTGTTATTTAATAAAATAAACTCCACATTTTAAAAATATTTTATATTAACACTTCTATTCAACAAATAAATATAAAGACTTTTTGGTAGTCAGGTGTTGCGTTTAAGCCAGATTTGTTGTAAAATACAAAATTAAAGTTATCAATAAAATATATATATTTTTTATATTATTACCAAACAATAAAGTTTTGGTTAGGTTTAGGGTTAGTAAACGAGGCAGGCTTCGAAAAACACATCCTCAAATTTAAGCATTGTTTATTAAAGTTTTCAAGATATTAAAAAAGTTCAATTTCTTAAATTTTAAATTGAAGCTCTTATTGTGTTTTTTAGGTATATGCTTAAATAAATAATAAAAGCTCGAAATGTGATTGGATTTTTCAAAGTCCAGCCCACTTGTCAACCCTAATTCTTAATATGAGTGATTAAGATTTCAAGTTAGCATCCAAGACGATTTTAGTTATCAAACGCCTTGGTAGCTCCACAGTAGTGATGGTATAAAATCTCAAAATTTTATTATAATTTGAGATCATGTATCAGCATGTACGATATTCAAACTTATTTTCCGTCATGAATAAAAGTTCTTGCTGAGAATCGATCGGAATTTAAGATGATTTTTATTATTTAGTTAAAAATCCTAAATTTTTATTAAGATTCAGAATTCTGAAACATTTCATCCAAGATCCGAGACGAAAAATCATCCCGATTCAAAAATCGACATAAAATTTAGGATAATTTTTCATCTCAAATCCACAATCAAAATTAAACTAGAATTATCAATCTCAACATATCCCGCCCACCCGATTGTCATCTCTACTCAACTGTGGTAACCCAACTACCACACAACTTAGCCAAATGGACCTTTAGTGATACATCATTATAGAGTATTACTTGGCAATTGGAAAAAAAAAATGAGGATATGTTTTAAATGTAACCATAGATATTAGATTGCCTATGAAGAGGGTCACATTGCTTGCTTGCTTGCAAAGCAACAACAGAGTAACCTCGTTATAGAAGGACCCAGCTGTACATGCTAATCACTTCACAGGTATTATATATAGCTTGGGATGTATACTAAAAAGTGTAAATTTAATAAAGAGAAAATAATTATTTTATACTTATAATTTCATTAATCCTATTAATTTAGTATATTTTTGAAATAATAATTAAAAATCTATGTTTTATATATTTTTATTGTGATTTTTATTTATTATATACGTGAAATAAAACTTTAGATACATAACTAGAAAAATTGATATGATATTTGGATTTTGGAGGCCAGAAATTTGAAAGATCGTTTTAACAGTGTACAATTTTGAAATTCCAACTTTGCACAATTTTGTATTTTGGTCATAACTTTTTACTTCGATATCGGATTGAGGCGATTTGAATTTCAGATGAAAGAAAATTCAAATATCCAAAATTTTGTTCTTACAAGATTTTCTAATTCTGAGGTTTTCAAGGTCGAAATTGATAAAGAAGCTAATGTATGTTGCATGTAATTTTAATTATTAGAAAGCAAAATAAAAAATAAAAAATAAAAATTGAAATGTAGGTTGATTGTGACAAATGTTTGCAAAATGATCAACAAAAAAAAAATAGTAAAAAATTATTGTTTGTATTTGATTTGAAAATTTGTAATTTATAATTGAGAGATGAACAGCTTCTCCAGAAGCAATTGTCAAAGAAGCCAGAGATACTAACATATTTGGTCCTTTTTGCCCCTGAGTGCAGCCATAATGGCTTATAATGCGCTTTGCGTTCCCGGTCATTTGAGTTTCCTTAATAATATAATAGGGGATACATCCAGATCGGTCATGGTTAGTTAAGGCACCCATATTTTTCTATTATATTTCTTAAATAACTAACGGATAAAGATCCCAAAATTTTTATATTATAATATTATATTACGGTCAAATATCTCAAAATATAAAAATGATCTTAGGTCCCGATGATTTCAAAACCGGCGGAATACATAATGTATTGAGTAGGGGCATTTAATTAATTTTGTATAAACTTTTCCTATGTGAACATAAACATACTGAAGATTTGACCTCAGAATGCAGTTTCGATGTAAATATTTGATTATTGCAGTGCCATGAATGTCAAGGAACATTTTTGTTTTTATTTTGAATTTTTGAAGATTTTCTAATTTTTGGTCCATTTGGTCAGAGTTCCCTTTTGCCTCGGCTATCAATCAGGCCGACCATTTGATTTTCAGATTGGTATAGCCTGTTTGTGGGAAGCAATTTTGAAAAGTGAATGATACAGTGCTATATAATAGGGAAAATTGCAAAAACATTCATAATATTTGGTGAATTTCAGTTAAATTTCTCTAATATTTTAAAATTAAGTGAAATTTCATATATGAGGTTTTGCTATAAATATTTTGATTTTTATTATAAAACATGAGGTAAAGATGGCAATCGGGATATCTCATCCTGAATCGGTTTCGTCTCATCTCGTCTCGCCTTGAATTCTGACCAAAATTTCATATAGGGAAATTCGGGATTTTTAAATATGATGAAGGTTTTGTTTAACTTCATCAAAAATTAGAGAAATTTCACTCATTTTTCAACGTATAGTATATCATAAATAATTTGTAGAACTTAATTATTCGATGATAATTTATCATTAAGTGGAGTCAATAACAGAAATTTGAGGCTCATCAAATAAATATTTTTTTTAAAAAAAAAATTGAAATTATATATCTGGACGAAATGTGATAGCTCCACCCATATACGATTTTAAGCTTAATGAAATATGCGATCCTCTAGAACCCTAAATTTTAGATCAACCAATTTATTTATACTCAACATATTTGGGTGGTGCCTTGGCCTTTTAGTATTGTCATTTATCATTGCTAGTTTAATCATTTTGACAAATATACAATAATATTTGAAATAATAAAATAAATCAAATATATTACTATTTTGTACAAGTATATATGCTTATGAACCACAAGTCATATTGTGTAATAACTAATATGAGAAGTCGAAATTTGAATTGGTCTCACATTTGAATATTGTATGATGATACAACAGGCATGGGTCGCACGGTTCAGATTACACTTAAATAGTGCTTATCTTGAATTGGTAATTGCATGGGAAATTAGAAATAACAATTGGGAGGAATTTAATTATAGTATCGATTTGAGTTGTGTAAGTTTTTTTTATAATTTTTTTAATCATGTATATTAAATAGTAATGAAAGATTAAGACTTGTTGAAAATTCTTCTAATATTAATAGGATGAACATTTCTTTTGGATGTGAGAGGTGCATGGGAGGGGTATAACCCTTTAGAGGGTTGCACCACAACCCAAATGGTGCCTTTAAGGCACCCTTCCATGCCTTTATAAAGAATGATCCATGTTCATTCTTGAGATAGAAAGAAAATTCCATCTGAATTTTAGAGTCACAATTTTCCATTGTTTTAAGAGAGAGTATTACACCATATTCCAAGTTCGAGATCTTGTTAAGGAGTGCTCATTGGACAAGAGGAATCCGGGTTATCCTGGGAGAACATTAGCCACAAAATCCGTAGAGCACCGAGACGGGGCTGATAAGTTCTTAAGGACAGAGATTTATCTCGACCTGGACCAAGTTTTAATCTTCTTCAACCTTTTCCAGGTTTTTCTAAGTTTCGATCAATTGCATATTTATTTTTATTAATTTTCTTGAATTATGTATGTTAAAAAGTTATTTACAACACATATCCAACCAACAATCTTAATAACTTAACAATATTGTGTTGTAAAATCATTTTTTCCCCTATACATGATTCACGCATTGTATCATTCAATTTCATGACAAATCATGATTGTGTATTGTAAGAGAAATAATAATAATAAAAAAAAGGATAAGTTTGACGAGGAAAAAAAAAAGGGAAGAAGAAAAAGACCAAACATTAGATTTAATTCATTTGTTTATATTGATGAGAACTCACATGCATTTTTGGTTGTGGTGTTTTGGCGTGTGACGTATCATAGAAGCCTTTATAGTTGGATCTATTCTAGGCAGTTCTATAATTCTATTATATAATTTGTGCTGCTTCGTCCTGGCGATATAATCACGTTTTATTTTGAATAACCTTTTCCAATGCGTCACTTTTGATTCTGGTTAATTAACATATATCTATATGAAGGTCTATGACCTTTCGGCTTCCTAAGCCATGCATGTAATTTTTTGCAACATTAAATAATGTCGTGGGATATTGTGTATCGGCTTCATTTAGAATATGTTTAGAAACTTGAAAGGTTATGATGATTCATTAACCTTATATTTAATTTAAAATAATATAATGGTGCGGGTAACATATTAATATTAGGATTACTCATTAATATTAATTTAGGAAAAGTCAAATGATTAATTTGTAATCCTGAGAGGTTTAAAGAATAATAACATAGATTGAGATTAAAATAAATTAATATATGAGATACATATTATAAAATATGCAATTGACATTATAGAATATATGTAATCATATTAACTTAGTGAAATCATATACTGAATTTTTATAAACTTGGTAGTATAGGTTTAAGTTAATATTATGATATTCAATTATCACAAGTATACACCTAGTTTAATTGTGATAAAGTTGAAAGTTATTTGTTAATTGTATGTTACATATTTGGTTGAGAATTAAAAGTGTAGTAATACACAAGAAATTCCTTCCAATATTGATTGACACTCACATATATCTACACTTATCGTATATTATTTTGTGACATTGAAAAAATGAAATACTGAGTTTGAATTGCTAAGATGTTCTATTGAGAAAGTAGTTAAATGATATTCCTTTATTTACTTTTCATAAGAAATCTTGGTTGGAAATTCAATGACTTGTGTTTATTGGTACTATTGTCCAATAGAACAACAAGTGGATATTTGGTATATCACTTGAGACAAGATCATTTGTTGGTCGTTGTATGATTTGTCTTTTGTAGACTTATTGAACCCTGTTTATTTTCGGTTACATATGGTTAGCGGAAACATCATAATACCGGTCTCTCATGGAGAAAAAACCGGAGAAGTTTGGTGGGGCAAACTTCAAATAGTGGCAGAGCAAAATACTGTCATACCTGACAACTCTGCAGTTGGCTAAGTACCTCAAAGATCCTCCGGGTCATGTGGAGGGTGAATCAGAGGCAGCCAAGGAACTGCGAGAAGAGACATGGTCGTCTGTCGACTTTCTGTGCAAGAAATACCTTTTGGGTGGTCTTGACAATACCATGTACAATGTGTACCAAGGCATGACTTATGCGAAGATTCTCTGGGAATCTCTCGAGAAGAAATACAAAACCGAGGATGCCGGACAAAAGAAATTTGTCGTTGGTAGGTTCCTGGACTACAAGATGGTAGTTTCAAGGACGGTGATGTCTCAGTTGGGTGAACAACAGTAGATCATTCATGAAATACTAGATGTAGGTATGAAACTCTGTTAGACGTTTCAAGTTACCACCATAATTGGAAAGTTGCCTCCATCATGGAAGGACTTCAGGAGCTATCTGCAACACAAAAAGAAGCAGATGAGCCTTGAAGACCTTGGAGTTCGATTGAGAATCGAACATGACAATATGATGTCCGAGAATGCCAGCTACAAGACTATGAAGTCTAAGGCCAACATCATTGAGGATGTAAAGGGTAGCAAGAAAAGAAAGAACAGTGAAGCTGATTCTTCCCAAGCGAACAAGAAGTTCAATGGGAAGTGCTACAACTGTGAAAAAAGCGGTCATATGACAAAGGACTGCAGAAACAAGATATCTCAGGACAATGGCAGGGAAAATGAGGCCTATGTCGCTGAAGATGAGCAGTTAACTGATGAGATTTCAGAAATGAATCTCTCAGAAGTGGTAACTGAAGCCAACTTGGTTGGGAATCCGAGAGAATGATGGGTAGACACTAGGGCTACTCGTCATATCTGTGCTGATAGCAAGATGTTTTCCTCGTATCAGAAAGGTCGATGGCGGCGATCATCTGACAATAGGAAACTCGTCTACCTCTAGAGTGGTTGGACAAGGCACAGTAGTTCTGAAAATGATATCCGGAACGGAGCTTACATATAAGAATGTTTGCATGTTCCAGATATTCGGAAGAACTCGGTCTCGGGTTTGTATTTATTTCTGACAAGATTGTATTGATCGAAAATGATATCTATGTAGGAAAATGATACATCGCTGAGGGCCTTTTCAATGATTGTCAATTGTGCTATTAATAAAGCTGAAACTTCTGCTTATATTATTGAGTCACAAAATGTATGGCATGAGAGGTTAGGACATGTTAATTATGATACAATGCGTACATTAATTAACATGAACCTTATACCTAAATTTGCATTGATAGCCAACATGAGTGTGAGGCATGTGTTGAAGCAAAAATACATAGAACATCATAGAACGAAGTTCTGAACCCTTGGAACTTGTACACACTGACGTGTGTGACATGAATATTGTGCAAATAAGAGGCGGTAAAAAATACTTTGTCACTTTTATCGATGAAAGCACAAGATTCTGTTAAGTGTATTTGCTGAGGAGCAAAGCTGAAGCTATTGAGAGCTTTATACACTGAGAACGAAGTTGCAAATTAACTTGGCAAGTAAATCAAAAGAATCAGAAGTGATAGTGGTGGTGAATATGTTTCATCATTCGGTGAATATTGTTCTGTGCACGGAATTATTCACGAAACCACTGCTCCTTATTCTCCTCAATGGGAATGCTGAGTGCAAAAACCGAACGTTGAAGGAATTGATGAATGTCATGTTGACTAGTTCTGGCTTACCTCAGAACTTGTGGGGGGAAAGCCCTGCTTTCCGCGAACTACATTCTGAACAAGCTTCCTCACAGGAGATTAGACAAGACACCATATGAGTTGTGGAAATGTTATGTACCTTCCTACAAATATCTGAAAATGTGGGGGTGTCTTGCCAATTGCCAAAGTGATGGTTCCTAAACCTAAGAATGTGGAATATGACCCAAAACTATTGACTGTATATTCATCATATATACTTGCAACAATAATGCATATCGATTCTTGGCACACAAGTATGAGATTCCTGACATCAATCCAAATGTGATGATTGAGTCAAGAAATGCAATATTTTTGAAGAGACATTTCCTTGTAAGGAAAGACAAAGAAGATAGTCTCTAAAAAAGATTTGTTGATACTGTCAAGGACAGTGATCAGGTTGACCAAGAGTCAGATCCGATTTTCTGGCATATTTGTTAGAAAATGAGCCTCAAAGCTATAAAGAAGCAATGTCTTCTCTGGAGGCACCTCTTTGGAAAGAGGCGATAAACAGTGAGATTGATTCAATCCTACAGAACCATACTTGGGAGTTGGTTGATCTCCCACCAGGTTGTAAGCCACTGGGCTACAAATGGAAAGTTGAAAATGGATGGATCAATAGATAAGTACAAGGCGAGGTTTGTCATAAAAATTATAGACAGAAAGAAGGCTTTGTTTACTTTGACACATATCCACCAGTGATTCGTATCACATCAGTAGAATGCTTATAGCTATAGCAGCTATATTCGGTCTTGAAATACATCAAAATAATGTAAAGACGTCATTCTTGAATGATGAATTGGCTGAAGAGACTTACATGGAACAACCAGAAGGGTTTAATGTTCCTGGATAAGAACAGAAGGTCTGAAAACTTGTAAAATCCTTGTACGGATTAAAACAAGCACCTAGACAATGATATGAGAACATTGACAAAGAGATGTTATCAAATGGGTTTAAAACCGATGAGTGTGATAAGTGTATATACACCAAATCAACTAAAAAATGATATGTCATTGTATGTCTCTATGTAGACGATATGCTGATAATTGGTAATAATAATGAGTTGATTCAGTTTACCAAGAAAGTGTTAACCAGCAAATTTGATATGAAAGATTTGGGAGTAGCTAACCTAACTCTTCCTTTATCAAAGAATACTGGCTTAAACATATCGCAATTAGAGTATTCAAGGATCATCGGAAGTCTGATGTATCTCACGAATTGCACACGAACTGATATTGCTCAAGCTGTGAATAGGCTTAGCAGATATACTAGCAATCCAGGACATAACCACTGGAAAAGCCATAGTAAGTGTTTTGAGGTATAAGAAACTTCAAAATATGGGCTACATTACGAGAGATATCCTGCTGTTCTAGAGGGATACAGCGATGCTGGATATCTGATATAGTGGATTCCAAATCTACGGTTGGATTTGTTTTCACACTTGGTAATGCAGCCGTGTCATGGAAATCCTCGAGGCAAACATGTATTGCTCGGTCTACTATGGAATCAGAGTTCATAGCATTAGACAAAACAGCGGAAGAAACAGAATGGCTTAGAAACTTCCTGGAGGATATTCCTAGTTGGCCCAAACCGGTGTCAGCGATTAGCATACATTATAATAGCCAATCGGCAATTGGGAGAGACCAAAATACAATGTATAATGGTAAGTCTCGACACATACGTCGGAGACATAATACCATACGTCAACTGCTCTCAAGTGGCATAATAACGATCAATTATGTCAAGTCGATGGAAAACCTAGCGGATCCAATAACTAAAGGTTTACCTCGAGAGCAAGTTGAGAAGTCATCGAGGGGAATGGGCTTGAAGCTTATAATCTAAGAATTGTCACTGTGGAAACCCAACCTAGCTGACTGGAGATCCCAAGATCTAGGTTCAGAAGGGACAACAGAAACTTTGTGCAATTCAAAACAAGCACTGAAGAGTTTTGTACTCTTTCCCATTCCGATAATGACACTGAGTCCTGTCTGTAATTGGTTAGGATAAGCTAAGGCTTTTAATGATCACTATATTATGAGATAAGTCTTAATTAGGGTAAAGACATATTACCTCTTCATAGTAGATCACCTATTTCAAGTAAGAAGTGAGGCCGCTTCCATGATAACCTTTAAAGGCGGGTTACCCTAAAGTGCTTGATGAATCCAGGACCGTTGTTCAGGGCCAAATGAACACAACCGTAGAACGGGAAATGGTCGAAGTAAAGTTGTGTGTTGGCGATTGTCTTGGTTTACACCAACGGCGGAACAGTTCAAGACTATGAGTCACTGGTTTGCCAAGTAAATCCGATTGTCATTCACTAGGAAAGGTTCAAGGCGAAAGCTACCTATTTCGATGGAGCTTTAGTTCACGAAAACTCTCTCAAGTGTCTGTATGAATATTTGAAGAATTGTTGGGGATTGTTGAAAATTCTTCTAATATTAATAGGATGGACATTCATTTGGATATGAGGGGTGCATGAGAGAGGTATAACCCTTTAGAGAGTTGCACCCCAACCCAAAGGGTGCCTTTAAGGTACCCTTCCATGCCTTTATAAAAATGCTCCCTGTTCATTCTTGAGATAGAAAGAAAATTCCTTCTGAATTTTAGAGTCACAACTTTCCATTGTTTTAAGAGAGAGTATTACACCATATTCCAAGTTCAAGATCTTGTTAAAGAGTGCTCTTTGGACAAGAGGAATCCGTGTTATCCTGGGAGAACATTAGCCACAAAATCCGTAGAGCACCGAGACGGGGCTGATAAGTTCTTAAGGACAGAGATTTATCTCGACCTGGACCAAGTTTTAATCTTCTTCAACCTTTTCCAGGTTTTTCTAAGTTTCGATCAATTGCATATTTATTTTTATTAATTTTCTTGAATTATGCATGTTAAAAAGTGATTTACAACACATATCCAACCAACAAGACTTCTATTATATATAAATTTATTATTTAATAACTACCAATCATGATTTATAAAATACATATCATAAAATTCAGATCAGAATCGAAATCAAATCTAATTATGATACTTCTTATCTTTCATATAAGTCCAAAAAAAAGAGCAAAATGGGTTGCCCTTCTCACATCAAATGAGATGTTAAGCAATTTTTATTTTTTTTGGAACGTTGGAAACTCCGCCGCTAAATCACCCGACTCGGACTTAAGCGGAGCAGATAAAACCCCCGGTTATCCCAGACTCTTATAAGAAATACACTCATGAATTCGAACCCATAATCTAAAAGCCAAATCATAAATCCTACACCACGACACAAAATAAATTACCTTCTTTTAGGTGCTATCTTTTTAGCGTAATTAAATCTTGTAAAAGTGTGAAGCCATTTACGTTGTCTGACGTGTCGTTTCTTTTGTTATCTTCAGTACGACATGTCGTTTGCTGTTAAAAGAGTTTGACCATTGGATTTGGACACATGGATGCATCTCCACCGTCGTTTTTTCACTTGCTCTTCATATATATTATGCCTAGGGTTGATGAAATGAGAATCAATACCCATTTCTCTCATTTTTTCTCAGCTACGATTCGTCTCTTTTCCCCTCTGCCTTCTTCATAGCAAAAAAAGCAACTAGAGTCAAGTAGTGACAGCTTGCTTGTAAATCAGTGTGTATTGTCTTGATTCTTCTTGTTTAATGATCGGAGACTGGTAACTGAGTTATAGAGAGTAAGGTGGTTGCGTTGGAATTCTAGGGTTTCTTGTTTGTGCTCTGATTTTGGGGAAAGTTGTAGTGTAAAAGAATAGGAAATGAGTCTTGTACAATCTTGTTAATAATAGTGCAATGAGCTCCAAGTTCCTGGATTTGAACGTGGATGTAGTATGAATCTTTCAGGCGAACCATGGTAAAAATCCTTGTGTTCTTGATGTGTATGTTTTGTGCGTTGTTTCTGTAATTAGTTTATCTGAGTAGGTTACAAAGAAATTAAGTGCTGGGTACGAATTGGAACCAACCTAACAGTGGTATCAGAGCTCGGCCTTCGTCAGAGAACAGAAACAAAGGCAAACCAAGAACCGGTAAAAGATCAAGATTATGGGTAAACCGAGATGTCCACAATCAAATTAGAAGTCGGTATCTTTGACGGTAAAAGAGATTTTACCACTTGGAAGAAAAAGATAAGGGTACTGCTATCACACCATAAGGTAGACTTGGCTCTGGAAAAAGATCCAGAAAAGTGGCCCAAGATTGAAGATGAGGCGAAGGCTGAAATTCTGGAAGAGGCATACAACATGATCTTCATTCATCTTGGTGATTCAGTCATAAGAAAAGTGGATGGAATGGACACCGCCATTCAACTGGTATCAGAGCTCGGCCTTCGTCAGAGAACAGAAACAAAGGCAAACCAAGAACCGGTAAAAGATCAAGATTATGGGTAAACCGAGATGTCCACAATCAAATTAGAAGTCGGTATCTTTGACGGTAAAAGAGATTTTACCACTTGGAAGAAAAAGATAAGGGTACTGCTATCACACCATAAGGTAGACTTGGCTCTGGAAAAAGATCCAGAAAAGTGGCCCAAGATTGAAGATGAGGCGAAGGCTGAAATTCTGGAAGAGGCATACAACATGATCTTCATTCATCTTGGTGATTCAGTCATAAGAAAAGTGGATGGAATGGACACCGCCATTCAACTATGGGGTAAACTCGAATCCCTTTATTCTGTAGTCTCTGCTCCAATTTAGTTTTCTTAAAACGAAATCTGTTTAATTACAAAATGGACACCAGTAAGTCTATAGATGATAACATTGACGAATTAATTAGAATGACTCAAATCCTTAAAGGAACTGACCAAGTCTTGGGAGATTTCAGTGAAGCAATGATCTTACTAAATTCACTACCTGAGGAGTATAGTGTAGTTACAGTACACTGATGTAGTCCATAGAATAGATTTGGTAATATCTGGCATAAGGGCTAGAGAGTTAGAGCTTAAAGTTAGTAGAAGAGGTGGAGCTAACCTCTTTGTAAAAGGAAAAAATGACAGGAAAGAAACTGGGCAGAATAATAACCCACATAATAATCAAGAATCTAAAGGGAAGAAAATGAATCAAAAGAATAAGAACAAAAATACTGGAAAGAAGTGTTATCACTGTGGTAAGGAGGGACACCTTAAAAAGAATTGCTATAAATTCCTTAGGGAACAAAAGAATGAAGGCAGTGCCACTATGGCTGCTGAAAAGGGATCAATTTTGCCTCTCTGAGGCATTGACAGTGTCTAATGATCAGATTAACAAAGAGTGGATTCTAGACTCAGGATGCTCCTTCCACATTAGTCCATGTAGGGACTGATTTATCAACTTTAGAAATTTTGACCAAGTAACTCTGTATATGGGAAATGACAACACCTGTATAATACATGGAATGGGATATCACACTCAAACTCCATGATGTAAAAATTAGGATCTTAACTTATTTAAGATATGGACTTGAATTAAAATGAAATTTAATATCTCTAGGAACTCTAAATGAATTAGGTTTCACATATAAAGCTCACCAGGGAAATATGTATATATTAAGGGTAAGAATCTAATCCTAAATGGTATAAAGAAAAATAGATTATATGTTCTGAAAGGACATCATGTATTATCTGAAAAACTCATCTCTGCCCTAATTTCTAATTACTAAACTTTAAAAACTTATTTTTCCTATGTGAACATAAACATACTGAAGATTTGACCTCAGAATGCAGTTTCGATGTAAAGATTTGATTATTGCAGTGCAATGAATGTCAAGGAACATTTTTGTTTTTATTTTAATTTTTTGAAGAATTTCTAATTTTTGGTCCATTTGGTCAGAGTTCCCTTTTGCCTCTGCTATCAATCAGGCCGACCATTTGATTTTCAGATTGGTATATAGCCTGTTTGTGGGAAGCAATTTTGAAAAGTGAATGATACAGTGCTATATAATAGGGGAATTTTGGAAACATTCATAATATTTGGTGAATTTCAGTTAAATTTCTCTAATATTTTAAAATTAAGTAAAATTTCATATATGAGGTTTTGCTATAAATATTTTGATTTTTATTATAAAACATGAGGTAAAGATGGCAATCGGGATATCTCGTCCTGAATCGGTTTCGTCCCATCTCGTCTCGCCTTGAATCCTGACCAAATTTTTATATCGGGAAATTCGGGATTTTTAAATATGATGAAGGTTTTGTTTAACTTCACCAAAAATTAGAGAAATTTCACTCATTTTTTCGACGTATAGTATATCATAAATAATTTTTAGAACTTAATTATTCGATGATAATTTATCATTAGGTGGAGTCAATAACAGAAATTTGAGGCTCAGCAAATAAATATTTTTTTTAAAAAAAATTTGAAATTATATATTTGGACGAAATGTGATAGCTCCACCCATATACGATTTTAAGCTTAATGAAATAGACGATCCTCTAGAACCCTAGATTTTAGATCAACCAATTTATTTATACTCAACATATTTGGGTGGTGCCTTGGCCTTTTAGTATTGTCATTTATCATTGCTAGTTTAATCATTTTGACAAATATACAATAATATTTGAAATAATAAAATAAATCAAATATATTACTATTTTGTACAAGTATATATGCTTATGATCCACAAGTCATATTGTGTAATAACTAATATGAGAAGTCGAAATTTGAATTGGTCTCACATTTGAATATTGTATGATGATACAACAGGCATGGGTCGCACGGTTCAGATTACACTTAAATAGTGCTTATCTTGAATTGGTAATTGCATGGGAAATTAGAAATAACAATTGGGAGGAATTTAAATATAGTATCTAGTTGAGTTGTGTAAGTTTTTTTTTATAATTTTTTTAATCATGTATATTAAATAGTAATGAAAGATTAAGACTTCTATTATATATAAATTTATTATTTAATAACTACCAATCATAATTTATAAAATACATATCATAAAATTCAGATCAAAATCGAAATCAAATCCAATTATGATACTTCTTATCTTTGATATAAGTCCAAAAAAAGAGCAAAATGGGTTGCCCTTCTCACATCACATGAGATGTTAAGCAATTTTTAATTTTTTTGGAACGTTTCCGCCGCTAAATCACCCGACTCGGACTTAAGCGGAGCAGATAAAACCCTCGGTTATCCCAAACTCTTACAAGAAATGCACCCATGAATTCGAACCCATAATCTAAAAGCCAAATCATAAATCATACACCACCAAACGACGCCAAATAAATTACCTTCTTTTAGGTGCTATCTTTTTAGCGTAATTAAATCTAAACTATACGAGGTCTGAGATGGGGAATAGGCAATGGTGAGAAGGCTTTGATCTATCACAGCAACTGATTGCCACAACTTTACACGTTCAGGTCATTCATGTTGTGATTCACTGATCACTCTCGAGTGTTTTGAGGAAAAACTGAAACATTTCTATTACTGTCGAGAATAGGAATTACAAAGTTTACAACTTGAAACTTATAAAAAAAAATTCACTAACATTCTCTGTACTCTCTCTTTGGGGATGAATATTACTCACTGCAAGTGCCTGAATTTACAGGCAAGGCTTGCACACAATTGTCAACAAGACAACAGTGACTCTCTGATTTTATAGCCAATTTTATGGCAAACCCTTTGGCTGTTTCCACCAAATTCAACTCCACCGAAAGTTGATGTGCATGGTTTGCATGGCAGCTTCCTGGCAGTGGCTTGCAGCTGGAAAACTTTCTGGACATGGTGGGCAACTTGATGCAAAGTTGGACATTACAATTCTCCCTCTCCAGCTGCATCTGAAAACAATCATCATCTGACAGCTATCCCGGCTATGTCTCTGCACAGCTCTACCTTGTCCCGAGTAACTACTTTCGTTAACATGTCGACTTGATTATCATCTGTATGGATATTCACTAGTCTCAGCAGTTGTTGATCCATCACCTCGCATATCCAATGATAGCGAATATCAATGTGTTTCGTTCGGGAATGATACATTGAGTTTTTGCTCAGGTTCAGAGCACTCTGACTGTCACAATGTATCTTATATTCTGTCTGATTGATCCATAGCTCTTGGAGAAAACATTTTAACCACAATATTTCTTTTCCTGCCTCAGCTATAGCGATGTACTCAGCTTTTGTTGTGGATAATGCAATACACCTCTGCAATCTTGACTGCCATAACACAGCTCCCCCTGTAAAAGTGTAGATGAAACCTAATGTAAATTTCCTCCCATCAAGATCTCATGCCATATCTGAATCTGTATAGCATTCCAAGATTGGATCAGCTCCCCCATAGCACAGATGAAATTTCGATGTACCATTGAGGTACCTGAGAATCCATTTGACTTCCTCACAGTGTTGCTTTATAGGTTTAGAGAGAAAACGACTCACTACACCCACTGCGTGTGCAATATCTGACATGATACATACTATTGCATACATAAGGTCTCCAACAGCTGAAGAATATGGTATTGATGACATCTCCTCTATCTTTTTCTTAGATGAGGGACACGAACTCGTGCTCAGTTTGAAATGGTGCGCTAGCGGAACGCTGGCTGGTTTGACTTTCTGTATATTGAACCTCCTGATTATCCATTCAATATAACTCTCCCGTGAAAGCCATAACTTCTTGTTCTGTCTGTCATGAACAATTTTCATTCCTAAAATATATTGAGCTGTCATAAGTCTTTCATGTCGAAAGATTTAGAGAATTCCTTCTTCTGCTGGTTGATTTTCGCTGCTTCTTGTCCAACAATCAACATTTCATCCACATATAGTTGAAGAGCAACGAAATTTCCATCTGGACACCTCTGGATGTATACACACTGATCTGCTGCAATTCTTTTGTATCCTTGACCCACCATGAATGAGTCAAACTTCTTGTACCACTGCCTCGATGCTTGCTTGAGCCCGTACAAGCTCTTTTTCATCTTACAAACAAGGTTTTCTTTTCCTGAAACCTTGAATCCTTCTGGCTGCTCCATATAGATTTCTTCATTCAGATCACCATGAAGAAATATTGTTTTGACATCCATATGTTCAAGCTCCAAGTTCAATCTGGCTACCAATCCTATGCTGACTCAGATTGAAGTCATTTTTACCACCGGTGAAAAGATCTCATCAAAGTCAATTTCTTTTTTCTGTAGGAATCATTTGACTACTAGTCGAGCTTTGTGTTTCACCATTTTTCCGCTGCCATCTTTCTTGAGCTTGAATACCCATTTGTTCTGCAGTGCCTTCATTTCATGTGGGAGTTTGACTATCTCATAAGTGTTGTTTTTCTGCAGAGATTTCATTTCATCATGCATTGCGTGCTGCCGTTTGTCTTTATTTTTATGAGATATAACTTCGTTGAAGGTTTCTGGATCCCCCTTATAAGTTAGCAGAATGTATTCAGATCCTGAGTATTTGGATGATGAAATCCGACCTCGCTCAGATCTCCGTACTGGAGGTTCACTGGTTTCTGGCTGTTTGTTGTTATCCAGATATGTGGATGAACCTGTAGCATCTGATGGAGCAGGTTGCAGCCCCCTGCTCAACACCACATTCCTCATCTGGTTCTGCTTCTGACATATCTTGCACCCTATCATCATTTGTGGCCACTCGTGTTGGTGCTGGGGTTGTGTCTGGATTTGCTTCAGCTTTATCAGCACTGTAATTAGAAGACATCTTGGGCTTTTCAATGTCTTCTATTGTCTGGTCTTCGAGAAACACTACATCCCTGCTTCTGATGACCTTCCTTTCCTTTGGGTCCCATAGCCTGTATCCAAATTCCTCGTCTCCATAGCCTATGAAGATGCATGAAGTAGTTCTTGCATCGAGCTTCTGCCTGAGCTCATTGGATACGTGTGCAAAGGCTAAACATCCGAATATTCTGAGGTGAGAATATGAGGGATTCTTACCAGATCATATTTTCTCCGGAATCTCAAAGTTCAACGGTACAGATGGTGATCTGTTGATCAGGTAGCAGGCGGCACGAACATCTTCTCCCCAGAATGGATTTGGCAGCTTAGCCATGCTGATCATGCTTCTGACTTTCTCCATAATGGTGCGGTTAATCACTTCAGCGACACCATTGTGTTGTGGGGTGCGTGGAACAGTCCTTTCATGTCGTATGCCGTGACTTCCGCAGTAGGCATCAAACTCCCTGGAAGTGTATTCGCCTCCATTGTCTGTGCAAATACACTTCAGTTTCTTCTCTGTTTCACGTTCAACCATGGCATGGAACAGTTTGAAATAGTTCAAGACCTGATCCTTTGATTTCAGAAAATACACTCATACTTTCCGAGAAACATCGTCAATAAAAGTTAGAAAATATTTATTACCGCCTAGTGAATTTACCTCAAAGGGACCACAAACATCAGAGTACATCAGATTGAGTAACTCTGATTTTCTTGCAGAAATGAAATTGAAAGAGACTATATGTTGCTTACCGAATAGACAGTGATTGCAAGGATCCAAAGCAGTATTTTTTGAGACAGAGATTAGATCCTTCTTTGTCAAGGTAGACAACCCCATTTCACTCATGTGACCGAGTCTCTGGTGCCACAGATTCTGAGAAGCCTGCGGTTCAGCTACATTAAGGCTTTCTGCGCATATATTCACATGAGTCTTGTATAGAGTTCCACAAATATGTCATCGGGCGATGACCATGACATATTTGATCATTCTCCAAGTGTCATTGCTGAAGTGGCTAGCATAACCCTGTTTGTCAAGGGCTACCCCCGAGAGTAAGTTGATCCGAAGTTCTGGAACATGTCTTACCTCCTTCAGGGTTATTGTATACCCTGCATTTGTTCGCAACTGTATTTCACAAATTCCCACTATCTGAGAAGAACTGGTATTCCCCATCTTCACTGCTCCAAAGTCACATACTTTGTATGTTGTGAAGAAATCTTTGTGAGAAGTGACGTGGTAGGATGGTGCAGTATCTACCACCCACTCGACATCCTGAGTTGCGGTGTGAATGCATGCTTCTTCCTGGCCGGAGCATATAGTTACATCTACCGTGGTAACTACTAGTGTCTCCACATCATTATTTTTCGGCTGGTTATTGTTTTGTCCCTGCTCTCGTTGTAGTTTTCGGTAATTCTTCTTTAAGTGGCCTTCTATGCCACAATGAAAGAACTTGTATGTCTTTCTCTCATCCTTGGATTTGCCTCTGCTTTTGCTTCTGCCTCTCTTCCACCTTGATTTTTCACATGTTGTCTTCCTCGGTGCTCCGAGATAGGGGTTTATGTTTGATCTGAGCCCACGATTAAGTCTCAGGCTTGATCTTCTCCTTTTGCCATTAAAGCTCCTCCAGCAGCAACATCAATTGTGGTTCTCATTAGTCCAGAAAGTCCATTGTAGAAGGCTTGGACTTGTAGCCACTTTGTGATCTCATGATGAGGACATTTCCGGAGTAAATCTTTGAATCTTTCCCAAGCTTCGCAAAGGGATTTTGAATCTTGTTGCACGAATGATGTGATGTCATTCCTCAACTTTGCAGTTCTGGCTGGTGGAAAGTACTTTTGCAAGGAATTTGGTGGCTATAGTGTTCCAAGTTGTGATGGAACCTGCTGGTAATGAATGTAGCCAAGCTTTAGCTCTGTCTTTCAGGGAATATGGAAAAACCCGCAGTCTCATTGCTTCTTTAGCTGCTCGGTTGTAATTGAAAGTACCACAAACTTTCATGAAGTTGCTGATGTGGGCATTAGGATCTTCAGTTGCATTTCCCCCAAACTGTACTGACTGCTGAATCATCTGGATGCATGTTTTGATGTCACACACGTTTGCTGGTAAAGGAGGAAGTACAATACATGAAATGAAGCCGTCGACCACCGGAATGGTTCTGTCTCGAATGGGTATTGGTGGTGCAACTTCCAAAGGTTCAGGTTCCATGTTGACTAAAGCTTCTTGGCCTTCTCGTCTTTCCCTTCTCAACTGTCTGATGGTTCTTTCAATTTATGGGTCAAGCGGTCGGAGTTCAAAGCTTCTAGTTTGTCTCATGTAGTTTTTGAGAACCTGAAACACAAGAAAACAAAAACAACAAGTAAAAAGAAATTAGATACAAGTAACGTATCTAACCTCAAAACTAATAGTAAAAGATAAATAAGTCACCGGCAACGGCGCCAAAAACTTGACCGGTGCTTTCACACGTGTATAACACAAGCGCATGTATCGTTCAAGTAGTATAAAAAGTATCGATCCCACAAGGACTTAATACATAATCTATTAATTTTATGAGGTCAAATGATTACTAGTATCTAACAGGTTGATTGATTGATTTGAAATGGTGATGATTTTAAATTAAAAACAAGTAAATAAAATTGCACGAAAGTAGGTTTAAGAAAATTCAATATTAGGAAACTATATAGGGTTGTGAATCTTTCTAATATCTTTTAAAAGATGAAGTGGTTATTTCATGTTTGTGTAATAAATCAGTTTACTAACCTGGAACACGAAATTATGCAAAAGCCTATGTCGATGGTCAGACGCAAATACCCAGTTTAACCCAATTGAACCATATGTCTATGTCAACCAAATTATATGGATTCATTAAGTTTAAGTTCCAATTATGGCTACCCCCGCCCGACATATATATGTCTATCATGTAAGAAAATCTATTAAATGATTATCTATTCTCAAGGAAGATCGTGGGCTATTAAGTCTAAGACTGAAACCTAAAATTCATTTGTCAAGTTTATTTTAGATTTACCAGATCAATCTTATTAGTGGCCAATTAACAAGACGCATTAAGCTTAAGACTTAATAAATAAACCTTTAAATTACCCAAACTGTAAAATAACCCCTTATAAACTGGTGATATTAGAATTAATCACAACTCCAGATAACTAACTTAGTTACGACACATAACTAGGGCTAGTAAGAACTTAAAAGTAAAAGACATAAAGTAAAAATGCTGAAAAGTAATTGCGGTAAAGTAAAAGCTGAAAAGTAAATTACAATAAAATAAAATGCTAAGGTAAAAAGATCAACTTTTACTATTTACTATTTAGATATCTTCATTAATATAATATATTAACTTGTGATTATTTTACCAACCAGTCATATATGCGGTAACCTGATTAAGTCAAATTAAGTCCAACCAGTCATAAAGGCGGAACCAAATAAACCTGCCATATAGGCGGTAAGAGAGTTTAATTACCAACCGACCAATCTGGCGGTATCCTTGCTTAGTCAGGTTTAAACCAGTTTAAAATGAATTACCAACCGACCAATATAGCGGTATCATCATTAAGTCAAATTCTAAATAGTGAATATATTATATTTAAGGGAGATTAATCTAAATAGCAATAATAAAAGTTTACATTTCACCCTAGGAGGGGGAAGTTACCTCATCATGTTGAATAGTAAAAACTGTAAAAGTAAATAAAGTAAATTACTATTATTACAGAACGTAATTTAAATTAATTACAAAACTGAAATTAAAATAAATTAGATAGAAAACTCCATATTTACATCAGAGAATTCAGAGAGGAAGGTACGTCTAAAACTGAAATTTCGAGCTCTATTTATAGGCGTCAATAAGTGCCACGCGTTGCGACGCGCAAGTTCTTTCTTGCGTCACGACGCGCTGACGTGTCAGCTTCTGATTGGTCGGCTCAGATTCTTATCTGCCACATGGAAATTGCGGATAAGTGAGTCAATAATTGAGCTGACGTGGTGATGACGTGGCAACACGTGGCGAAAGTGATTGTCAGTACCATAGAAATTACGACACGTGGCACGCTGTGATTGGCTGATGATGACGTGGCGGTGACATGGCATGTTGACTCGGTCAACTGGTGATGTGGACGATGACGTGGCTGACACGTGGCGATGGCGATTGTCGGCACCATATGATGATAACACGTGGCACGGCGCATGTTAGCAAAGTCAAACTTCTCAAATTCTGACACGTGGACCCGGTGTAAGTTAACATGGATCGGCACACGTTAGGTGTCGCGACGCAGGTTGCGCGTCGCAACGCGCCAAATGACCATTTTGCCATTTTGTGTCATTTTTCACTGTTTTGGTCCCAAATCACCTCCAGAGAGTCCTGAAACTTTATTTATCTATAAAATAACACAAAACTCATCAAAATATTCACAAAACTCAAGAAACTATACAAAATATTAGGTCAAATGAGTGGGAAATAATGATGCATTTACCACTCATCAGCGCTGACTGGACGATGATGTGGCAGATGACATGGCTCGTCTTCAACCTCTGAATGCGCGTGGAGCACGTGGCCGAGAGTGGGCATGACGCCTGGCACATGTAGGTGCGTGCGGCGTCTCTGGTTTTCGGATCGGTAGCCGAAAAATACCACCGTGCTCGTCTCTCCATGAACTAGCCGATGGTACCCTCAAAATTGATTTTTGACAACTTTCGTCGGAACCAATTTTCTGAACGGAACCTCTGTTTTTCGGTTGTACGACCCCAAAGAAGAACCGAAGCTCATGATACCACTTGTTGCGATTCACTGATCACTCTCGAGTGTTTTGAGGAAAAACCGAAACCTTTATATTATTGTCGAGAATAGGAATTACAAAGTTTACAACTTGAAACTTATAAAAAAACCTCACTAACACTCTCTGTACTCTCTCTTTGGGGATGCATATTACTCACTGCAAGTGCCTGAATTTATAGACAAGGCTTGCAGTGGCTTGCAGCTGGAAAACTTTCTGGACATGGTGGGCAACTTAATGCAAATTTGGACATTACAATTCAGCCCTCAAACGCTACATGTAGATGCTTAGGTTAAGATGTTGATAAAGGAGGGGAACCCATTGAATGAAGAGTTGTTGCATCAACATTTTCTTCAAAATGATATAGACCAAATCTTAAGCATCAGACTTCCAAAGGCAGATTAAAAAGATAAATGTTTCTTGCATTTTGACAATTTGCAAGCTTGGTTACGAAGGATATAGCAGATGGAGTTTATGGAATGTGTTATACGGAGCAAAAGACATGCTGTCCAAATCAAAATTTTGAACATTTTGCTGTTTTGATGTGGTCCATATGGCAAGCTCGGAATGAATCCTTTTTTGAGAGAATGAAAACTGATACTTTTAAAGTCATTCTAAAGGCAGAAATTGTAGTTGATGCCTTCAAAAAGATTAGCCGCAAAGCAGAAATAAAAAAGGTTCCCTCAACATTGGAAACTCATCGATCATGGTCCCCTCCTCCATTAAATTGTTTCAAGCTAAATATGGATGCCGCAACGAATTCAACAACGATTAAGTTTGGGTGCTATTGTCCGGAATAACTATGGTGAGATAATGGCTGGAGCAATACATATTGGGGATGTGGAGATGGTGGAAGCAAAGGTTACGAAGTTTAGAATAGAAGTGGCAATAGATACGGGATTGAGACCTTTATTGGTGGAATCTGATTCGAGTAATGTGGTTTGGTTGGTGACTGGGGAGATTGCAACTCTGAAGGATATCTATTGGGTGGTATCTGAGATTCGAGACATAACTTATGCAAAAGATCAATTTAGAATTTAATCATGTTTTGAGATCTTGTAATTTAGATGTTCATACGCTAGCTATATTTGCTTGTAGCAGTCAGAGTGCTAGAATTTGACTGGAGGATTGATGAGCGGTTAATATCACTATATTTTACCCTTTTATCTTAATATTTTATGGGTGATTTTGAGTTTTATGTGCGAATTGATGTGTTTTGGTGCGTTTTGCAAATCAAAATAATCATGATTCAACATAATTAATTAGGGATGAAAACGACAATATACGGAGCAAATCGGGAAAAATTGGGAGTCAAAACGGGCGTCGAGACGTGCACATTAAGCAAACATATAGAAAATTTTGTCAACTTGCCCGAAAAGAACAGTGAGAATTACGACGCGCTCCACGTGTGTAGCAACACGGGAGATTTTTCCCATATTCGCCCTGTATCCGATTTTTAAGTATGAAACACCTCATGAACCTCCTATATAAGCACAAGTTCCTCCCAAAACATATAATCAAGACTCATAACATATTTTGAAGCCTCCAAGAGCATAGAAGAACGCCTAGAGTAAGGCAAGAATAAGTGCATCAAGTGAAGTTGGAGTTTGAAAATGAAAACTGCAAATGAGAGTTTATTTCTTCATTTTTCTCTCTAACTTTATTTTTTATGCGTTTTGTGCATTGTATTAATGATTAACTTATTTTTATTAAATATTATGAGTAGCTAATTCATTAAATCTAAGGTTGTAATGGATCTTGAGCATGTTTAATTAATTTAATTGTATATTTTTATTCCTTTGAGTTTGTTATTTATTATTTATTATTCTCTATACTTTGATGCTTATTTTATTTGTTTGGCCAACAATAAAATAGTCTTGGTAAATCCTTAGGAATTCGACATAGGGAATTTGGGTTAGCCATTGGAATAATAGCGTGTGACCTTATTCATTGAATATATTTCCCTACAAGATATACATATATCTAAAGGGCATGCATATAATTTTAGAACTCGAGCTTAATAAATTTGGTTTAATCTAATTAACATAAACATATAGTAAATTGGATTATTATGAATATATTTACATGACCATCGAAATAAGCTTGTGAATAATTTAGTGTTTTATGTTAATAATTAGTAACAACACAATTGAATGAAATGTACATGAACTTATTGTGTGCATGTTTAGGTAAAGTTACAATCATAGAGTCTTATATCTATAAGGTTTTCTTAATGTGTGTCATTTGTTTTTTATTTACTTTGGAATTAAAATCATCAAATCAATTCTCTTTCTCAATAGTTTAGTTTAAGTGAAGTAAGTGAATCTTAATATTAATTAGGAAAATATTAAGTTCATGTGGGTACGATATTCAACATTTTATCATTATATTATTTGAACAATACGTGTATTTGCATGTTAAATTTATAAAATTGCGATGAATGATATATCAGCTGATGTACACGCGCGCTTAATTTATCTTAATTTTGAAAGTATGTCTGTCATTGATTCTTTGGAGTGATTACGTTATCAATAAACAACACGTGCAGGGTCTGAGGGCTCAAAAATACCAAAGAGGTCATGCCCCATAGATTTTTTAGGGTTTTCTAATTTTTAATTTTAATATTTTTTTATAAAGTGTCCTAAATTTATTAATTATTATTTTTTGCCCATTAAATTTTTATATCTAAGACTCTAACTTCATCTTTAACCACATGATATAATTTTTATAAAATTTTAAATGAGCTCGTATCATTAAAAGACGCTGATATTTAAATACTTGTAAACTGCTGTACTTATTTAATGATCAAGGTGTAATCTCAGTTTGTGAGAATTAGGGATGAGCATCGGTCAGTTCGGTCGGTTAATTATTGATTTTTTAATCGAATCGAAATTATTTGATTAAGTAAATGATCAATCGATTTAACCATATGATGACACATAACCATTAACCAACCTAACCATTATTTTTCGATCGGTTTTGGTTAATTCGGTTATTAACCAATCCAGAATCTCCACAAATAACAATTCACATTAACATATTAATACAAATTTAAATTCATCAAAAAGACAAACAGATGTGTGTTTAACAACAGAAGACAAATTTAAATTCATAAAAAAACAGTCAACAATACACTCAGTAGAGGCAGATGATAAAAGTATATATAAAGTCAAATTATGGTTTGTAATCAGTTAATTAATCAGTTCGATTATACAAATCTCATAATCTTAACCGAACTGAAAAATCGAAAAAGTTAAAAATCTTAACCGAAAAAATCGATTTAATCACAATAATGAACCATTATAAAAATATTGGTTGGAATGGTTCGATTAATCGGTTAAAACCGATTAATGCACACTCCTAATGAGAATGATCATGAGTGACATGAATCTTTTTTTTCATTTATTATATAGAGCAATGATAAGTAGGGGTGTACAAACTCAACTCGACCCGTAAGTCAACCTGCAACTTATGCGGGTTAGGTGCGGGTTGGGTTGGATTGGCAAATTAATCCAACTCATTTGGATTGAAATTTTCAACCTGATCCAACCCATAAACCCGAATATATTTAAACTATTTTTTTTTATATTTGTTTTTCATATTTTTTTCAACACCAAACACTATAGAACAAACTAAAACATAAAAGTCTAAAACAGCTCTTCACTCTCAAAAACAGATCTGAAAAATTAAAAATGAAAATCATAATTTCCTCTCTCTAGACTCCATCTCCATTCGGCTTCGCCCCCTGGCTACCTATCTTATGTGACCCTTAAGAGAAAAGGTGGAAAATTTTCATAAGTGTGGAACCATTTTGGTAAATTTTTATAATTTGATTTCAATTTTATGCAATCTCTCTTGATTTTCTCCTTGTATTTGTTATATAATGTTAAACATTTTCCTTGTTAATTATTGTTTAATAAATGCAAGATCGTGTTTGATTCTCTAATCAATATAGAGTATTTTGAGGAAAAATCGAATATATTATTATAAAAATAGAACTTTATAAGTGTTTAAACTCCTTACAAAAAAACTTCAATTCTAACGCTCTCGAATCTTTCTTAACATGAAGTTTTTAATGTTTTAGGATAATTTGAAACACAAAGCTCAAAAGTCAACAAAAATCCAAATACACCTAAAGCTATTTGGTAAGCTTCCACCATTTTCAACACTTCACCTAAAGTTTGTTTAGAGTAATGCAATTATGATGGTGGTGAATGAATGCAGCCGGACTCTTACAAATTGACATCAGAATTTGAAGGGATTAATCTTCATTGATCTACTTTTGAAATGGTAAGAAAATAAAATCTTACTATTATTATCTTTATAAACCTTCTCTCTTTATTTGGTGGAAATTCAATGTATGGATAAGGATTTAGATAAAGAGTTAAAGGGTTTAATGTATAAATTTAATTAATGTTTTTATTAAATACATTTAATGTATCAAAAAAATAAAAAACCTATCTATAAAACCGATCATTTGAACATACGAAACTTAACCTCAAATTAAACACAGTCAACCGTTAGATAACATTCATTCTCAAAATGATCAAGCAACAATAAAAAAAATTATACAATAAATAAGTCTTGTAGTCCAAATGAAGTGGAGCTGAATATATGTCATCGTGCTTACCATTCAAGAAAAACTCAAGTACTGTAATTTATGTGATTATTGTGTTGCCCGGTCTCACTATAATTGTGGGTGGATGGTTCATGTTATCTTAATCTATTTTAACTGTTGTATATATTGTATGTTTGAAAATTATCAACTCTTTTTATTTCTACTGAAAGTTGTTTGGTGTTGCAAAAAAATTGTTTAGGGGAGAGATATTTTATGGTTTTTCGAGTATTCTATGATTCATTAGGATTTCTTTCGGCCTCAATTGGTAGACCCGGCCACGGTTCCGTTCCGGAACCGAACCGGAATGGGACCGGTTCGGTTGGGGTTCCACCCCAACTCGAACCGGTCCGAACCGGTGGAACCGTACGGTTCCACCGGTTCGGACGGTTCCAACAGGAACCCTACGGCCCCCAACGGCTACTAGCCGTTGGGGGCCTAATTCCCCCAACGGCTAGTGCCGTTGGGGGATGCAGGGAGCCGTTTGGCCCTGCCAAACGGCTCCCTGCCAAAAAAAAAATTAACAAAATAAAAAAAAATAATTTGTTATATAAAATATTAATACTAATGTACCCCTAATAACGGTAATAAAACGGTTATATTTAGGGGCATATTTGGTATCAAAAAAATTCTAAAATTCTATAAATAGGATTCATTTTTCATAATTTCATCACACCAAATTCTCAACTCTCATTTTCTATAATTCTCTAGTTCTCTTATTCGCAATTATTCAATTTTCTTATTTTTCTTCCTAATTTCTCAAACGAAAAATGGCAAGCTCATCTGAGAACATAATGTCAAATATGCCAACCCAAGAGAGCGGCCCTAGTGTCAGTGCACAATCACGGAGAAGAGAAGTTAAGGCTCGGTCCTCGGATATTTTCAAAATTCATTTTAATTTGGAACGCCTAGAAGATGATTCACAACGAGCAGTTTGCAACTATTGTGGGGTTATCTACAAATTTTCAGGTGGATATGGCAATATGATCAAGCACATGGAAAAACATCATCCGGTTGAATTTGGCATTGATACGACGCAAACTCAAATGGCCAGGTACGCATCATCAAGTAGAGGTACGAGTGCTTTAGATTTATTTAAATATTCTGATGCAAAAAATAGAGAAGAATTTGCGAAATTAACTTGTATGGCACATCTTTCTTTAAGCTTTGGTGAAAAACTTCATTTTACTAATTACGTGCATAATGCTTTAAACCCTTCTGCATGTAGAATGACTCGAAACACAATAAAACGTCATATTTTTAAATTATACAAAATGGTAAAATTATTTTAAATGAAATATTTAAAGAGATGAAAGGTCGTATTTCTGTATGTTCTGATATTTGGAGTGATCATTGGCAAACACATTCATACATGGGTGTGACTTGTCATTGGATTGATGCATCATTTACCATGCAAAAACGACTAATTGCATTTAGAGTTTTTGATGACCAACATACTGCACATAATATTTATAGAATGATGAAGGTAATTTTTGATGAATATGGTTTAGGAGAAAAAATTTTAACAATTGGATTTGATAATGCATCTGCAAATACTGCATTCATCAATGATTTAAAAGAAATATGTCAACCAAATTTAGGGGGTCGGTTTTTTCATATTCGTTGTACATGTCATGTCCTCAACTTATGTGTGCAAGACGGTCTAAAATTATTATCACCTTTCCTTGATCCAATTAAAACGGCACTTAACTGTATTTGGTCATATTCTCAAATTAGGAGAGAATGGACCAAGTTTTGTAAAATAAATGGTATTAAACCGATTAAATTTTCAAGAGATGTTCCAACACGTTGGAATTCTACTTATTTTCTTTTATGTCAAGCATTTCAATACAAAGATGCATTATGTAGTTTTTTTTCTCAACATGTTCAAAATATCACACTTTATCCTAGTCAATGAGATATTTGTGAAAAAAATTTAGATATTTTAAAAGTTTTTAATGATGCTACTTTAGTTTTTAGCGGCGTTTATTATCCTACAGCACATTTATTTCTTCTTGAGAGTTTAAATATTGTTGGCACTCTCGATGAGCATGTTGACAATAGCGATCCTAATGATATTGTTTTGTTAGAAGCCATTACTGTTATGAAGGTAAAATGGTTAAACTATTTTAGAGAAATTCCTTTACTTTATCTTATTGCTGCTGTTTTTTATCCTAGATTTAAATTAGAAGGTTTGAGTGGTGCTTTACAAGCTTATTATGGTTATTTAGGAATATTAGATGAAATTGACATTACTAGATTAATGACGAAATTAAGAAATGATTTAATTGAGTTATTTAATGATTATATTGTAAGATATAACTTAGGAACATTAGGTCAATCTAGTAGTAGCGAACCGGTAATTCAAACAAGACTTAGCGCAGGGGATCGTTGGTTATTGCAACGAAATAAAAAAGTTAGGGATACGACAACTAATAACCCTGAATTAGATAATTATTTATCTACAAATTTTGAGTTTTCTAATGAAAGTTTATGCAGTAAAATTTTAAAATCCTTGAATGGTGGAACCGGCATCAAAATATATATCCTGTTTTATCTATTATTGTTAAAGAGATCTTGGCAGCACCTATTTCCACCGTTGCGGTTGAGCAAGCCTTCAGCTTGGGAGGTAATATATTGGAAGCTAGGCGATCTTCATTACATCCAAGCACTCTAGAAGCAACAGCTTGTGTGGATGATTGGACTCGAGCTATCTGAGACAACAAGAAGATGCCCCCGATGATTGTGAAGATTTGTTCGATAATGCTTCTGCAACAAGTGCAAGCGGAACCGGAGCCGAAGGATCAACCGATAATGATGATTGATAATTGTAAAATTATAATTTACAAAAGGGGATATGTCTAAAAGACTAAAACTTGTAATGGAACTACGTGAGCTTTGATTCCTCTCACCCTTGGAGGATACGTAGGCAACTTAAATATTTAAAAATTTAAGCTCAAGCTCTTCAATGTAATAAAATTTTTTTTTTTTTAAATTTAATCTCATTTTTTTTATTTAAATTAATCAAAAAAAAAAGAAAAAAGGAACCGAACCGCCGGCCGGGTCTATCAGTTGGGTTGTCACATTTTGGATCAATCGACTGGCCTTTTAGATATACTACAGTAACCATCACCTTAGGTTGATTCTTGCTGGGAGATTGAAAGGATTAAGGGTTGTATATATATATATATATATATATATATATCCTATACAAATCATAAATATTATTAACACAAACAAAAAACTAACCAAAAAAAAAGGAGTTAAGGGACAAAATTAAAAATTGTGATTCAATAGTCACAAGTGGTGAAAACTATATCAGAAGCAAAAATGATATTCTTACATAATTTTATACATAAAATTTTCCAGAATGTCTTAATGTAGCTACAGTGAATTACTGTAGTTACAGTGTAGCTACAATGAGACATTCGGGAAAACTTTATGTACAAAATTATGTAAGAATATCATTGTTGTATCAGAAGTGAAGGAAGCAAAAATAAAGAATAAAAAAATAAAATAAAATAAAAGACGGCCACATTATCACATTTTTCAAAAAATATTTTAAAATAAACAAATAAAAAAGTACAAATAAAATAATAAATATCCAATAAATATAGAAAGACCGCAACCAAATAGAACAACACACAACTATCGGTTTTAATCATATCATACGACCCACAAATCAAATTTAATAAAAAAAAAATAAGAGGAGAACAAATAATTTTAAAAAATATAAATATATTAATTTAAAAAAAAGGAACTCGTACAACGAACGAGATTCTAACTAGTTATTTATAATTCTATGCTTTAAAGTATTATATGACTAATTAATTGCTTATCCATCCATGTTGTGAATACTTAATAGTTAATAGGGAGAATATCAAGACGCTGCTACTACTCTTTGTCAAGACTGATACTGCTGCTTTTTTGGTTTATGAACTATCTACTAAACTTCAAGTTTTCAATGTATTTTGGATTTCAAACTTATTTATGATGTATTTTTTATGTGTCTGAGTGTTGATGCATTTTTTTTTTTAAAAGTTTTTTTAACTGTTAATGCCAATGTCTCAACTGTGCATTTGGAATTTTTGAAATGTGTATCCTTTATTTATTAATTGAATTTAGATTAAAGCGCAATCTACATCATCCGACCTGATCCAACCTGCATACTTACGGGTTGAGTTAGGTAAGGTTAAAGGTTATTTGCGGGTCTGATTAGATTGTAAAAAACTCAACATGCACTGTTTGCGAGTTGGACGAGTTGAGTTCCAACCCGACCTATACACAACCCTAATGATAAGGATTGAGGAGACAAAACAAAAGTTAAATGGTGATAAAAACACAATCAAAACTAAGTTGTTTTAATTATGTTTCAAAAAAAAAAAAAAAAGAAGAAGATAAAATGATGTAATATTAATGTTATTTTTATATCCATTTAATTTCTGTTTATCTTTTTATCATTTTTCTTTATTATATTTATAACTGATTGTTTTATCTTTCTTCAGGATTAAAAAGGAGCGTTGACTTATATAGTGGTCCCAAATTGAATCCAATGCATTTCTTTTTACCCTACAAAATTTGCAGAACCTTTGATGCAAATTCTCTACACAATAAATATATTAAAATAAGAAAATTGCCGATAACTCAAGGGAAAATATCATTTTTAGGTAATTCAAAAAAATTTTCTATCAAATTGGAACATCTAATTTTTCTCTCTAAAAATAAGTAAATACAATCATTTTAGACAAAATTATATCCCATTCTGTAAATTTTTTTTTTTACAGGAGAGTCTCAACCCGTTATAAGATGACTTAAATCCGTCGCAAGAGCCCGTCTCAAGATGTCTTAATATATCGTAAGCGACTATCTCAAATCTTATACTTAGTGTTTTTTTAAAAAAATTTCAGAGGAAAAAAATATATTTTTATCTAAAATCACGACCTTATTCATTTATTGAAAGAAATATTTTGGATGTACTATTTTAATATATATAAAAAAAAACCTTTTAGATAATTTCCCATAACTCAATGCATTATGAGACTGGCTAGGCTTCTATGCCCTATGACAACAACAGGGGTTTAATTTATAGTTCCCAACATTCAATGATTCTCATTCTCTCTTTGCTTCTTAGTATGCCACAAAAAGAGATCTTGAAAAAGATTTTCAACTTTTTTAAAATGAATAAATGATACAAGGTGTCAACAAGCTCCATTAGTTGTTATGTGAAGATTCTGATAAAGAAGTGTTAATGGAATCCTACATCAGCATTAAGAAAATGATTTTTAAGCAAATGGGGATATATTTTTTGTTCAAAGAAAAAGTTGGAACAAGTTGATACAGAGGATTAGTAACTTTTGATGAGAGGCTTAAAAGATGATAGATTATTGTTGTTAATTAACAATATAAAGCATTGCACTAGTGCTTTAAATTATTTAATGCAATCCTCTTCTTAATTTCCAGACTTTAATGATAATTATTTTTAAAGAGTGTAATTATAGCAAAAAAGAAAAGCACAAACTACTTGAAATACAGCATACACTGCAACTTGGACACTTCAAGATTAGCCATGGCCATAAGCCTGGAAGTTGAATGGATTCTACATTGATGAGGCTATTGGTAGTAGGGTTGCACTCTAAACCATTACATGTTCGAGTAGTAACGTCCATATTATTTGAAATGATAATGTGAGCAACCGCGGTCACGTGTGTGAGATTTTCTACGGAGATAAAATAATATGAGATTATTTAGAAAACAGCCCTCAATACTTTCGTCGAGACTCAAAATAGATAATTGACCTCGTAGATCCGAAGAACGTATGAAAAATTCAGTTACAATTATCATTATCCTTTTAGCACAAACAACATGCTGTACATATCGCCGTTGAATTTTATGTTATCAAAGGCCTAATTTGCAAATTATTGTATACAAGATAATTGTCAGTCATCATTCTGGTGACGATTACGTCTTCAGGCAAGACAAATAGAAAACTTCATTAAGTTCAATGCCCTTTAGATTCCCCATATGATTCCCAGATGCTTGATTGTTGACTTCGTCCGGCTTTCAAATATAAAACAAGGGACAACTGACAACTTATGGCACAATAAGATATTGGAAAATGATAGATAGATTAAAGAGTGAAAGAAGGGTAATTAAAATTAGTCACAGAATATCTCGATATTCTATTGTTGAAAATTTTTAACAGCAGAATACCAATAGTATGTGACTAGTTTTAATTACCATTTATTACATATATTATTACTCTAAAATTTAAATTTGTCATTCATTATAAGGTGAACACGAATATCCTAATGACAAATGCCACAAACATAACTTTTTTTTAGGGCCTCTTTAATATTGTGGTTTGATACATGATGAGATAATAAAACTGTGTTTAGGTCAAAATACAGTTTTTAAGTATTTAGTTAATGATGAGAAATTACGATTACTATTAGTGATTTCTTTCAAAAATTAAGTTTTGCAAAAACTAAAAATTTTAGTTTTTCCCCATCGTTGTAATTATTTTTCTAGCATAAATCAAAATTTAATAACACATTGTAAACCATCCTTTGTTTATTACATTTTTCTAATCGCAACACCACCTGAAAAATGCTCATAAGTATAGTTTCATAAGTGACTGCCACTTGCCATTTGTGGTCTAGTTTCTAATTGCAGCAGCCAGCAAGCAATGGCTAGCTCACCTGCAAATGGTTGCTACTAAACAACCATTTGCAGAAGCAGCAAAGGGTCATTGCATAAAATGACCTCCCAGAGACGATGCTTCTCCGTCTCATTTCCAAAAGATAACCTCAGTTTGTGAATGTAACATTAACCACCATGGGAGGTATTACTTTCATCCTCGAGAAATGAGAAATACGAAATGCATCGACTCTCATCTTCATCTTCGTGATAGATGTTACAGTGCTGTTTAATGTCATTGTTTCTGGGTAATTGATTCACCATTTAATTCTGTACTAGTGCTGCACTCGTTTCTGTGTGACCCAACAGAAATACACTGAATTCTGCAGGCCAATGACGATCTTCGATGAACCCTGGGAGAAGTATAGGCCCTGCTGTGGTCTCTGGTGTTTACAAGAATCTCTCCCATTGCTGGAGCCTTGGCTGCAGCCATGATGTACGGCGTATGCAGCAACTTATATGAATCTACCAGCAGACAGTGATGAAGCAAGAAGGGAATAAAATAAAGACAATATAAACATGAATTACAATAAAATATCAGCCTAATCAATTCACAAACCTGGGTTTATTAGAATACTACACATCCCTACAGTGACTCTTCTCTGCCTCGTGAGAAACAACAAATACTATACACACGAGCTATGTATACGGTACAAGGAAAAAAAGGGTAGCAGATCAGACGCCTGTACTAATATGGAGTTTTCATATGCATTGGAATGGAGGTGAAATATCAGTTCTTAGACTAGTGAGACCAAACTGGTTTATCATCCCTTTGGCCAATAGGATTGGTAATCATTTCATCTTTCACCTTCCCAGCTTCACATTTGTGTTACCTGTTAAGAGGAGAAAGATTCACGGTAAGAAAAACCAAACCTACTCATACCATGGGAATTATTAACACATCATAAAACTTCTATTCACTTATAATCTGTCGGATACATCAGGATGCCGCTAGGAATTTCAAGAGCTATCAGTACTCGAGGGAAAGCAGATGTACAAATCTATATGAAATATTTTTGGATCATATACAATGTCAGAACAGATATTTTCAATCCTAATCCAGAAAGAAATGGTAGACAAAATTTGTAGTAATACACAGATCCAAGGAAAAGCGGTTTACTACCAAATGCTTTGAAGATCTCTTACCCAGTTTGAGAAAGCCGCCTCCAATTCATTATTTGGTGAGACTGTGGATGCCTCTGCAAGTAAGACGAACTCGTTCCAATGTCATTTTCGTCGCCTACTAACTGCTCCGAGTAACTAGAAGTTGTAGGAGACCAAGCTGGAACTACCCCTCCTTCTCTATCTCTTCTAGTAGTGCTTGAAGATTCTGCCGTTGAGTCTTCAGCATTTGCCAGTCCCATTGCGGCATTATTGTTTCGAACTATTTGCAGAACACCTTGGTTTAAAGAGTCTCTTCTAGGTTCTTGATTTACATTTACATTTCTTGGCACTTCTGCTCTGCTATCTTCTACTGAATTTTGAAGATTCAACGAAGACTCTTCCTCTTCAACTCTCACCAAAGAGGAAGTCATTGTTGGAACCATCTGATCCTCATAACACCGAGCTGTGGCAGGAGGGTTGTTCCTAGCAGGTTCAGGGTTTTCCTCCATTTGTATGTCTTGAGGAAAGGCAATTGGGGCTGATTCAAAGGAGTCTCCAAGTCCTTCCTCAGTTCCATTCTCAATTGCAGCTCTTGAAGCTGCTTCTTGCTGCCACATTTCTGAAAGTGCTTCTTCCAACCTGACTTTTGCTGCGTCTATCCCTACTATGGGAAGAGGGTAATTGGAACCCAGCTCAATGCCAGCAGCTTGGAGTACAGACTCTGGTGCATTCCACGGGTGGTGTATCCATTCAGTGGGCAGTCTGGCAAGTTCAGGGAGCCACCGTCGAACATATTCTCCATTGGGGTCAAACTTGTAACCCTCAATCTGTTGAAAAATAATAATAAATCAGAACATTCTTTGTAATGAAGACCTATAATTGAATGCTATGAGGTCAATATTTCAAATCCTTATAATTTCATTCTGAAATGTTGTCTAGAAAGAGGTGCATAAAAAAACTTATAAAACAGGAAAATTTTAGTTTAGAGAAAACCAGCAACAGAGGCTCCAGTTTTCTCGTCTGTTTTTTAATATTATGCAAGCGAGTAGGACAGAGAAAGTATGACAGAGAATGGAAATAGTTTAGAAAGAACAAAGAGAGGTTAAGAAAAAAAATTATAAAAGGCAGTACCAAAATGAAACATTGGTATAGAAGTTTAGTTCATGTAGAATACTATGATCAAATTTGGAGGAAAAGCACTGCTAAATATATTATCTACAAAAACTTGTTTGAGGGATCTTCACCTTTATTCCCATCTCTGAACACTAGAGGTCAGGTAAATAGAAAAATATATTGTCAATATGAGAAAAGGACTCATGATTTCCATCAGTAAGGTATCTTTTAACAAAGGTATATTCATGTGAACACAAATCCAAAAGTAAAATTATAGGACAGAGCTGCACAAGAACTATTAAAATATCATCCACACCTGTGGATTGTCAATCCGATCGAACTCACGGCCATCGGGGATAGTACCAGATATGTACTGCCAACCAAGAGCATCACTTTCTAAATCTGCATCTAAGAGGGTATCCCAGAAATACTTCATCCCCCATCTCCATGGAAGCTGTAGAACTTTTACAAAGAAGCTAGAAACTACTACTCGTATCCGATCATGAAGCCAACCAGTGGCCCACAACTCTCTCATGCCAGCATCCACCAGCGGATAGCCAGTTCTACCTTGCCTCCATGCCTTAAAATAGCCCTCATCTACAACCCAAGGAAAGAACTTAAGGTGCCCAAGAAGAGGCCTTTCATGACTGTAAGGATGGTTAAAACTCATGTATCTTGAGTATTCCCGAAGACCAATTGACTTAAGAAACAAATTCACACTCTCTTCACCAGACTTGTTCCCTTCATTGGCCCATGAAACCTGCTTGATGCGGACAAGATGAAAGACTTTCCTCACACTTACCTCCCCAAAATGCAAATGTGGAGAGAGAAATGAGGTCGTAGCACTATCAGCCTTTCTCCGATTCTTAGAGTACTCAATTAAAGGCCCATTAATGAAAGTGGTTAGAGCCTTATCAGCGTTGCTCCAGCCAGGTGACCACGCTCGAGCAAGAAGTGCATTGCTTCCCTTTTCTGATTCATCTTCAAACACCAATGTATCTGAAGGACACTTGGATATGTCACCTAAAAGAGAGCAAGCATGTTTGAAAGAAGATTAGTACACCAGCGGGTTAAAACAGAGAAAGAAAAACAGGGGGGTACACAAAACATACAAACACATATCATGATAAAACAAGTCCTTCAAAGCTAAATACTATATGGCTTTAAGTTTTTTTTCTTAAATGGCAGTAACAGTATTGTCACAAAAACACTTTAATGTTCATGAAAATAATACATGTTCGCAATTCTGCCAGGTTACTACTAACAGGAGCAGGGGAAAAAAAGAGTTTGCCAACAGAAATTTTATTGCTCAAGCATAAATTCGCTGAATGTTTCTAAAATAGTCATTTTTCACTTAGATCTCTTAGCATGATATCTAGGAAAAGCTCCAACAACATCCATCAACCAGTTCTGTACAGAAATTCTTGAAGAGGCTAGCAAGTGGTTTATTAGACTAAACTTGAGGTTTTTAGATATTTAGAAAAAAGGATGTGCATAACATTTCTTGAATTTCACATAGAAAAATGTCCCTTTATACAGATGCTTCAAATGATTCTTGCAGTATTTTCTGAATTGAATTTTACCACAAACATGAAAATTCATTTCTGTATAAGCTCAACATTTTGAGTAATCCCTTACAGTTCATGGAAGATCATTTATCCAACAACAAAACTTAGCATCATGGTCACAAGCAATACAAACCTGAAATTATCCTCTTAGGTGGGAGAAGAGGAGCGTCAGGGTCAAAAGGCATACTAAGGCATCTCTCCCAGAAACCAGCAAAGGTCGTGAAAGGTTGGCCTTGGTCATCATTTACATCCCACGGTTCATAGAGCAGATCCGCATTAAAGGAGCGCACAGCAATTCCTTGAGCAGTTAGAGCCTCCTTTGCTTGGTGATCCCTAACCAGGGACAAGGGGTCTGAAAAACAGTTGAATAGACACTAACTGTTGAATGCAAAATTCTTTTCATTATTTTCCCAAAACTTATGGCAAGCAATTGCCCATAAATAAATGATAAATGATCTCTAATAACAAAAAATTACAGAACAATTCAACAGCCATTGATAAAAGAACAGGAAACAAAAACTTTATCCAATCTATAAGAAAATACTACACCAATTCAAATATCAATAACATCACTAATAGAACAATTCAAACAAAAAACATAATCATGCCATCCATAAGGAAACAAACTATAAAACAAAGGAACTTACAGAAAATTAACTACACAAAAATCAATCCACATGATCCAATATTCCCATACAAAAGAACAAAATATAAATGATCAAATACAGAGAAAAGAAGATAAAGCTGACCATATAAGTGGTTGAAGAAAAGCTGAGAAGCACCAGTAGCTTTAACAACCTCAAGAAGAGAAGAAACAGTATCAGTTGATCTCTTAGTGATAAGAGAAGTACCAAGTCTCCTCAAAGAAGAATCAAGATGAGCTAAGCTGTGTTTGAGCCACCACCTAGACACCCTCCCTGGATAATAAGGGCCCTCTTCTTCAGGTGCCCAGATGAAAACAGCAATCACAGAACCAGCTCTTACACCAGCTGCTAGTGCTGGATTATCTTCAACTCTTAGATCTCTTCTGAACCAAACTATGCTACAACCACCACCTGACATTTCACCACCAACCAAAAATCCTAAACAATCCCACTTCCTAAATTTTATGCCTCAGTTAATCTTATCTTTTTGGTCTTTTTGTTGTTTATCACAAAGTACTTTTGTTTTAAGGTATCAGGATAGGAGATCTTAGGCCATAAACCAGAGGAAAAAGTGCTTACTTTTCACAATTGCACTTCCTTAATTATTATTATTTATGCATCTGTCAGTTATTTTGGGTGGTATTAATTTCTTTTAATGCATATAGGTTTTTTTTTTTTAGTTCTTTTTGGATCAACTATATTTTGATCCCCAAAAAGGCCATGCCCTTGAGAGAGTTGAGTGAATAAGATTGGTCAGTGGAGTGGGGGATGCAACAAATTGATAGGCAAATTGTGGCCACAACTTTCAATTTTTTTTCTAGATTTTTTATTATTATCTATTTATCTTATGCTACAAAACAAATCACTACCCACGTCGCTGGTTCCTTCTCCAATCCTCTCTCTTTGACAGGGTGGAAGATATGCTCAAAAATAAAAAGATGGTCTTCATCTATTATTAGTCATTTTTTTTTTTGGTAATTTCAAGCCCTATTTTTGTAACTGAAAATAGACATGTATCATTATTATAAAAACATGTTTTTGGGAGCACATAATTCTGAATATTTTCTATCCATATAATTATAATTATAACACAAATTTTAAATTACTATGTCATACAATCTAATTATAAATGAATTAATATCATTAAATATTATTTTAATTTTCTATATTTATCGTCAAATTGTATAGGATCAATATCTCAAAATTTATATTAAAATTTTATCAAAAATAACCCCACCCATTATCTAAATTCTGAACTTGATATAGCATTTCAAGCTTGGATATTGGAGGGGAACAAGAAGTCATGGGATAGATAGGGTTCGCTGACTACTTGGATTTGGCTTTTTAGCAATTCAAGTGGACATTTGGTCTTTTTTTCTTCTATTTTTTTTTGGAGCTGTTCATAAAGCTTAGATTCCATTTATACATCACTATTAAAAGTGATTTATGATATGTGTTTTTTTTTTTTTTTTTAAACGTTCAAAATCCAACGTCAAATCACCTGGTATGTGCATCCAATTCGAGTTTAAACGGTGCAGATAAAAATCATTGAACTCGAACTCATGACCTATCAATCAAGTCTTAAGTCTTTTATCACTAAATCATATCCCTCGGGGCCCTTTTCTCTCTTGTTGTATACAAGTATTAACATCATTGATTTTCTGGTCGGCAAAACCTGAGTAATGTATTTATGTTGTATTTTGGTTAAAACATTATTTTTAAATATTTGATTAATAATAAGAAATTATGATTATTAATGATGATTTCTCTTCAAAATGAAATTTTTTTTTTTTAAAGGTTAGAAATCTCATCGTCAAACCACCTGACCCAGGCTTAAACGGTAAAACATATGGCTGCCTCATACTCTTACAAGAAATGCACATTCTAAACTCGAATCTATAACCTTACAATCAAATCATAGGCCCTTTTCCACCAAGCATGGACTTAACGGGTAGGTAATAACTTACTAGTATTTACATCTTCTTGTTAAAATCAAAATATTTCTACATTCTGAAGCATGTTTGGAGTTTTTTATCACGAAACTTTTATATTTCCATTAAAAAAAAAAAACAAACTAATACTTATACTCATTATCAAATATTAAAAAAGAAGACTAAAATTATTTTTTTAACATCAAATAAAATTACATAACATTATTTATGAATCACTATTTGATCACCAAATTTTTTCAATTGCAATATCAAATAGAGACTTAATAAATCTAAAACATTAAAAGGAGCAATTATAATATGCTAATTCCCATTGATCCTTGAATTATATACCACTGATTTCACGTTTCAACTACCATTTCTTCTTATATCTTGTGCTAATGTCGGTAATAATTTTTTTATATACAGTAATATCTCTCTGTAGTGCTACTCTTTATAAGAATAATCTCTATGTAGTCATAAAAATTATATTATCAGTTTGGGCCAATAATAAATAAGAATAAACTCCATATTGTAATAAGTTATAATTTTTTAAAATTCCGTATAAAGGAACTTGTCACTACATAATAATAATTATATGTATATTTATAAAAAAAAAATATACACGTTATGTTATATTAAAAGTTTAAGATATAATAAAATATTTTTCTAAAGTTGTGTACAGTAATTTATTATTTAGAATTATTACCACATTTTTAAATCAATGGGTACGTAATAACGCGCTGGTTTTTACATTTTTTTTTGTTAAAGTCAAAATATTTATACATTCTAGTTTTTTGCCACTGAACTTTTTATATTTCCATACTATCATTCTCTTGATTATTTCATTTTTCTCCTTGTCTAATTGCATCAATGATTTATTGTTCAGTTAAAATTGTGGTAAAATTTTCTAAATATATAGTATAAATATTTGAGAGACGTGTCCATTCAGAAGTGTCTTATGGGAAATGCATAAATTGAAGGGATATGTCCTCGAAGAATATATCTCTAAGTTCCAAATGTCATAACGAATGGGTATAACCCTTAGGAGGGTTACAACCTAAATCAAATGGTGCCCACAAAGGCACCATTTCATGTCTGTAAAAATGGAGAAAATTTTTGGTGCAACAGTGGTACCACGTCATCCATGCAACAAGCCAATCATCCATTGCCACGCGTGCTAAAAAATTAAAAAACAACTAAAAAATAGGTATTAAATTATACATGTCATTTTTTAATTCGATGGTGGTACCACGTCATCCATACCACTGTTGCACCAAAGATTTACTCGTAAAAGGGGCCCTTGGGTTCATTTTCAATCATAAAAAAATTACATTATTCATTCATTATTAATAAGTCTAAAATAAAATAGAGTTTCCACCATAGTTCATAGTTCATGTTTTTGATTCAAAGAGTGTCCTTAAATCAATAAGTTACCAAAAATTATGTGAGAACATTAGCCACAAGAATCGTAGCGCACCAAGTGGGGCTAATAAGTTATTAAGGACATATAATATCTCGGCTTGGTTTTGTTGGGGTTGGTGCTCACAACGCCAATTCCCGATTGTATTTCTTTATGAATACTTTTGTAAATCATTATTATTTTGAATAATATATGCAATTTCTATAATATAATGTATCTTTTAATATGGTAAAGACGTAATGACCTTAGAATGACTAGTCATGGTGCAGTTGCAAAAGCGTCGCAACTGACATTGAGTTGTATCATGACGTTATCATTCTCAGACAGTTCCTGGTCAAGGTTTACACCACTTGGTCAGTATAGTAAACCCGTTGAGATAGGTACATGTCGTATACTAGAATATATTATTCCAATGGTTCTCAATGAATCATAAGTATTGAAGACTAGTATAGACGTGTAGGTGTTTATAGCGGATAAACACTGAACGACTCACCGAAGATTCTTAATGGATGGTACACCAACATCAATAAGAATCTTATCGGGTTGAGTAACACTTGTGATTCTTAGACTTGAGATGCCACTGTGGGCACATGAGATATCTTCTACACTTAGATGACAGTCACGTCACCGATCTATTTAGATCAGACCTCTGCCTGTTCGTTGGGTGTAGATAGATCCTCAGGGTGTCCTGTGTGTATCGAGATAGGATCCGCCAGTTTTGTGTAGCAGAGCATAGGTAGTCCATATGATTAGCAATCAGATAAAATCCATGGGCCCGTGGTACATTTAGAAGTTAGTTTTAAATATTCTTTTTTTAGATTGCTAATAGAATAGTCGACTGGATAATCCCTATAGAGATTTGACGTTTACATCTATATCTCTGGGATTTATCCGGATACCTGTGACGGAGGAATTATACATTTTCCATGACCTCGACCTGTATGATTCAGCGAGTTTATCCGTGATCGTCATAATTTACGGGTGGATAAATTATGGACACGAAATTGGATTTCGTGACGGATATGCCTGAATTTAGAGAGTCTCAATAATGAAATATACTCTTTAAGTACTAGGGCAACATTAATAAATAATATTGATTATTTATAAAGTCGTTTAAAGGTTAAACGCAAAATACATGTGTAGGGACCCGATAGTCATTTCCTTAATTTTTGTGTATTTGCATTTAATACTTGATTAATTCAAATACACATTAATTAATTGTCAAATTGAGATATTTGACTAATTCATAAATGAATATATGTATTTAATATTTAATGTAAATATTATACATATATTTATTATATTTGTATTTAATTAATTAATTATTTATTTTATTGTTAAATGATTAAATTAATTAAAGTATAGATATTTTAAGTTATGATATTTGTTTTAATGGCTAAGTTGCAATTGTTGACTTTGTTGAAAAATAGCATTAAAGTGTAATGATCATTTTAACAAGTTAGCAAAATTCAAATTAAAATGAAATGAAAAATATTTGTCTTGTTTTTCTTTAGCCAAAATTCGGCCAGGTGTAGTAATAAGCAATTATATATTGTTTCTTTTATTTTAGGGTTTGAACAACCTAATATACTTTATCAAACTCCATTAAAACAAAAGCAAAGAAGGTAGAGAGAAAGAAAAAGAAAAAGGAAATCAAAGAAAAGTTTGGAATTTAGTAAGTATTTCCAACATTCCATTAGAGAGTAAATTATTCCTCTTGTTGTGGGCTTCACTTGGTGATGTTCTTGAGTTTTTCTATTTTTTATTCTTTGTGTTTTTTATGGATGAAAGTTTGATGAAGGGGTTAAGCATGTATGAAGTTGGAAGAATGTTACTAGTGTAGTGATAAACATTCTTTTCATGGTTTTAAAACCTTGTTGTCATTCTAGAGTTATTGACCCACTCTTAAATAACCTAGAATTGTTCTATAGTTGTTTCATTGTGTTGAGACTTGATTTGGATGGAAGAAACATGATTGAAGTAATTGATTTAACATATTTGGTCTAATTTGTCCATTTTGAATAAATTGAAAAATTAGGGTTTAAGCCACTTCCAAATTTGGGGCTTTTCATTTATATGGTGTATTTGGATGTGTATATGATGCATGTAAAATATTGGGTTGATTGGATTTTGCCTTGATGTGTTTTGAACCATGGAAGTGCAAAATGCACATTAATTCACCATTAGGAGGCTCTCGGCCTTGGGCTTATTTTTTTGGGAAATTTTGTTGCCAATTGTATTTTGACATTTGGATATGTTAAATTCATATTAGAAATGATTTAAAATCATTCAAAATTATTTGAACAATTTCGGATTAAAAATAAACAAAATGCTTGTTTAAGGGCAATTGGTAAATTCACATAAATTTGATTTATAGTGTTTTATTTCATAATTTGATTATTGGATAATAAAATAAATGAGTTTATTTTATTAATTCGAGAAAAAGTTTTGAAATCGGAAAATTTGATTTTCCACTGTTTCTGTTGCGTTACCGGATATCCGCAATAAAACCCCTACAGGTTTAATATAATTATTTTCTTCAACACATTTTCAGGTTTTTCTTATTTCTCAATTTCCATGTTTATGGTTTGTTGACGGCTGATTTTGGTCTCAGGGCAATATGAGAATATTACTCCCGAGACAATCCTCCCTCAATAGTGAATTTGTTCGGTTAAGGGGAAACCAAAAGCAAATTTAGCAAAAGACAGATAAATACACCAATCAACAAGGAGATTTAACGTGGTTCGGCGGATCAGATCCGACCTACGTCCACAGGCACAGAACGGGTGATACTTTTTATTACTGAGATATGCTTCTCTGATATCTCTTGTGTTTACAAGTGTGATGATAATGATATTCATGCTTCTCTCCTGTTCTCTTTTTCTCTTGTCCGTTTTCTCTCTACACTCACTCTACCCTCCTATTTATAATGGTGAAGAAATCATATTCCTATTTGTACAAGAATTTCCTAGTTGAAACAATTTCTTTTTCCCATAAGGATTCATAGTCAAAACTATTCCCTTTTCCCATAAGGATTCCTAATTAAAACTACATTCACTTCTTTTATCCTATTTGGACACTGACTCATCAGTTTTCCCCATGAAAGTAGGATAACTTATCTTCTGGAGCATATCCCGCCATATTCCCGGTCTTCATGAGGTCGGTCATGATGGTCATTTGAACTGAGAATGCTTCCGCCGATCTGATAATTCCCGGTCATCCGAACCGAAGTAGTCGGTCACCTACCATTAAGTGCTCGACCCTCACTTATGTGGTCGGTAATGATGGTCCTTTTTAATGATTTTGACCAATGAGGGAATTTACCCTTTTACCCCTGCCGTGCTGCTTAAATCATAATGCCTAAAAAACATCATTAACATGGTTTATAGTAAATTTTTTAATTGAATGATGCATGTTAAATTTGGTTAACAACACCTTATAACTAATAAAAATATACTCAATTATAAATAAATATACACCTCTATTATGTTATAATCTCTTCATGATAATAAAATTAGTTTCATCTTAATATTATCACTTTTAAAAAGTTTTATTGTAATGACTTCGGATATTTATTCTTTCATCATTCATCTTTTTGCACCTCATAATCTCGAAGGATCTTAAATTCACACCCTTTTTGTGCTATCAATAACAACCCATATATTTTCTCATTTATTGCACTGTGATCCCTACATATTCTTTTCTTCTCGCAAATCACTTTCCCCTTGCTATTTCGAAGAGGTGTGATCTTCCCTTCACTGACAATTCCCATCCCCTTGTCTCCCCTCAATTTCATAAAATACCCTCTCTCTTTGTCAAAATTTTAATTCCCTAATAAACCAAATATATCTCAATTTTATATATATTGATAAATATATATATATATATATATATATTTATTTGATTTTATTAATTAAATTTTTTATTTTATAATTTTTTTAAATTTATATTTTTTTGCTCTTTATATATATATTCTTTTTTATTTGTTTAATAAATATTACAAATTTCATATTTATTGTTATTTATTTTGTGTTTATTTACTCATTTAATTTTTGTGATTCTTTTTAATTTATTTAACACTACTTATGTATTATAAAAATGTTCTAATATATATTAGAAAAATTTATATTTAAAAAATAGTACAAATAACAACAGTTACACTTAAAAATATAAAAAACATAAATTATAATCTATGTTACACTTAAAAATTTAAAAAAAATTATTTTATAAATTAATTTTATTTGATTAAATTATATTTTTTTATACATAAGTAGTATTAACTAAATTAAAAATGAATCAAAAAAATTAAATGAATAAATACGAAATTTGTAATATTTATTAACAAAAATTATAAAATTATAAAATAAAAATAATTAATAAAATGGCTTATAATTAGTATATAATAATTTTTAAATTAATATATATAAATATAGAATTTTTGCCATGTATAATAATTGAGGGAGTGATTTCATACGAATGGAGGGATATTGTGGTAAAATTGCAAGGGGACAAGGGGGAGTATATATTTCAAGTATAATTTGTGATGTAATATGACACAAATGCCTTTGATCAGCTTTTGCAGATTATCAAATAAGAAAAGACACATTTTGTTCTTTCAATTTATAGCAAATGCCTAAACATATCATAACTTTGCTATTCTCGTTAATCAGGTAAAAACAACTACTTTTAAAACTAACCCATGTTGTTTTTTTTAGGAGATTAGGCCATAATAAATCTGAAAAGTCAAATCAGAATTGGTTTTTTTTTTTTTTTTTTTTTTACTTGGTGGTAAATGAATTAAAATTTGATTCTCAAGTCATGTAGTACATTTATCGTAAGAGTCTGAGGCAACCGAGATTTTACATGTTCCATTTAAACTCTGATCAGATGATTTGACGATTAAATTTCCACCGTTTCAAAAAAAAAAATTGATTCTTTGTGCCTGGAAACAGAAAAACAAAGCAAGGACGAGCAGAGTTGGCTTTGAGGAACAAGACTAGACAGGATTGTCAATATATTGCACATGCCATGTGGGAGTAATATGTCTTATTTGTTTATACTTCAGAAAGCTGCCATTGCCATTGCCATTGCCAATTTTCTATTTCATTTGCACAAATTGGTCCCCTTGCTCCTTTCCAGCTTCAGTCACATTCACATTCACTCCTCTCCTGCACTTCACTTATGCCATTCCTTGAATCATCACAAGCCAATTCCACAAAACCCAGATTTCAAATCCTTTTTTTCCCACTAGTAATTTGTAGGGGTGGCAATTTGGGTCAGTATTCGTTTATTCGTTCGATTCGATTCGCTTTAAAGCGAAAACGGATTTGGAAAAATGGATTCGTTTAATAAATGGGTCAATTCGATTCGATTCGTTTAATAAACGAATCGAATACGAATTTAAGCTCATTAATTCGTTTATTCGTTTATGATTCGTTTTATTATTTTTATTTACTAATTTATATTAATTTTAAATTAAGATTCGAGAAATTATAGCTAATTATCATAGACAAATTAATATTTTCGATATTTGGTGAGATATTTTTAGTAAATATATTAATTACATATTTCATATGTATATATTTATGAAGAATTAAAGTAAATCGAGCATGGTAAATTATTTTATTAAATAATATTATTGACTAAACGAATAAACGAATATTCGTAGTCGATTCGTTTATTAACGAATCGAATACGAATCCTGATATTAGGATTCGTTTAATAAACGAATCGAATACGAATCCATCACATTTTGATTCGATTCGTTTATGATTCGATACAAATTCGATTCGTTGATTCGTTTTGTCACCCATAGTAATTTACTAATTTGGGTGTCTGCTAAGAGGTCGTCATTTGTCGGTTCGGTTCGGTTTCAAAGAACCAATCATAAATCAAAATTTTTGAAATCGAACCGAACGGATCTGTTCGGTTCGATTTTAATTAATTAACCCATAAAATTTAATCAATTAATCCACGATTCAGTTCACATTTTTACAAATTAATCAATTCATCGATCTGATTAACGATTCGATTTGAATCAAATCGAACCAAATTGATTAATTTAACTCAAATATAAAAAAATTAAATCAAATTTATATTTTCAATTCGAGTCGGTTCTATTATAGCCTGCCTATGCGGCAGAGGAGGACTTTTTGGTTGAAATTTAATCCACTCACAGTATTTAATGAGAGATTTTATTCTTGGAATACAAAATCTTTGGAAGTTAATTATTTGGTAGTGCGGGCCACCGAGGTAGCTGTGTACAAACTTCATTTATTGTATGTTTCCAATCATTTGACTTCGAGTTAAATTGGGATAAGAATTCAGTGCAGATAACTGTATAAATTATTATTATTTATTTAATATTAGTTTTTTAATGTGTTTTATTTATCTCATAATTATTGATTCAACAAAAAAATCAACTAAAGTGTTGTCTGTTTTTATGTCTAAAGTGTGAATAAAACTGATTTAAAGCAATTTTATTTTATAGGTGGTTTGTTTTTTTAAAATATCACTTATTTTAAGACAGAAAAATTAGAATTTATGACTTTTATTTAAAATTTGAAGTCTTCATAGATTATTTAATTTCAAAATATCAAATATACCCATTTATAATTTATTATTTTCTAATTATAGTTAAATATTATTTTGATAACAATGTCATAGTGATAACAAATCATTTATTGAAATACAATTTCCGAACTTAAACTCTGACATTCATAATTAAAAAATTATTTAGAAAAATCTATTTAAATTACCTATATCATAGCTTGAGAATCTACATTTTAATATTTATTTTCTTTTTAAAGAAAAAAAGTAAAAGGGTCCAAAATCTTTTTTTACTATCTCCTGAAGACTCGAATCAGAATAGCAATTTTTTTATTTAAATATTTTAAAATCAACTCGTCTACAAACTCATATTTATATACAAAATGGAATTGGCTTTGATCCGTTTGTTTATTTATTTAGCACTATTTGCGAGTGCCATGTTTGGGCCAATGGGCTCATAATTTTCCAGGTTCGTAATCCTTAAAAGTTGTGATTAAGATAATTAAATCACATTATGCTTTCCCTCTTCCACCAAAAATGAAGCTTTCTACGGGCCAAAATTGGGCCCAAGGGTAATTTCGGTCTTTCGCTTCAGACCCTCTGCTAAATGCACCCCTGAAGCCTCCTAATCCAAACCCCAAAGACATAATGTCGGCCCAGGCCGATGAACACCAACACCCGTAACCGAAGGACCATCCAGAGGCCGGCCCACGTAACGCCTCAGTTCATAAACTACACCCACAAACTCAACGGTTGCCAGCCAACAACGGGCAAACACAATAAAACCCTCCTCATGAAGTCAACCGTTATCGACGCCCAACGGACAAGCAATCAAATAGCAATAAATGCACACAAAGGCGTGTATATAAGAGAAGAGCTCCAGAAGAAAAGGGGATTCAACTTCTAGCTCTCCTACTCACAACCTTGAGACATCTTCAAGCTCACCACACCACTGACTGATCGCCCTCACGGCACCATACTAAGTTCAAGGTAGCATCTAACATTTGACTTCTCACTTTCTAATTCCTTAGTACCTTCACTAACTTGAGCGTCGGAGTGCCCCCGGCACCCACCACACCGGTGGGCAGTGCTCCCGCTCATTCTACATCTTTGTTTTGCAGGATCGCCAGTGCCCCTATACAAAATCTCGATTGTAGACCTCGGGCGAAAACCAGCGTCTACAATTTGGCGCCCACCGTGGGGCACTAGCGATTCTTAGCATGCAAAGATCTCTCCATTTACGATCTTATCAAACACCTCTCCAAAATTGGCGTATTCTACTCCACCTCGTGTGGCGTCATGAGATGAGCAAACACTAGATCTCATGATCACTTAATTAGCCATCCTCCAAGAATAATACGAACATTGGAGCACATTTCTTCAAACTCCCAAATGCACGAGGCTACGAGTCATCCAAGTGATCTTAACATCTAAACTAATCTCTTATGAGAATTCAACAATATGAAAATTGAAAATCCACCATCAAGTGACCATCCACTTAATCGCTAAGAGAGCCACCATATTTCATTAGCCGACCGTTCAAAAGTCATATCTTCTATGCAAAATGAAATGCAAGAGCTCAAATGAGCAACTATCCCTAGTTTACCTGGGGTTAGACTACCAACCAGTAAAATCGACCCGACCTTCATACTCCCACAGAACTCCACAGAAGTCCATTCCTCAGGCATGAGTCTAAGTGATGGGTCCACAGACCTAGACTATGTGGAGGGATTGTCATAAGCTCCCAATAACGTGGAATGGTGGCCATATTCTCCATACGACGTGGAAAAATCGATGTCAACTCTAAAGTACTTACGAATGAATGTCATCTACATCATATTGTATGGAGGGATCGTCATCTCTCATATGACATGGGAGGACTGTCGCCCCTTTCAGACGACTGAAACAATCTCCATCTCCTCCGTATGGCATGCATGGATTGCCTTTAGCTCCATAGTACGTGATTGGGAACAAGTACTTGGCATGAAGATGGCGTCACGGTCGACAATACCCGACTGAAGTTGGCGTGGATATCCCAATTGACGTTACCAGGTATGTCTTGCACTATTTAAGAATGTCTTAGTCGACGTCAGCAAGGCAAGAGACTTGCAATAGATGTCATAGTTGGTACCACCATTTATAGTATGAGACTTGCTATGGTGTCCCAGTCGACACTACAATTACAACCTGATAATTGATAAGAAGTCACAGTCGACATTTACAATGAGGCATAGGACTTGTTAGGGATGTCTCACTCGACATCAGTGTATTCGAGGAAGTCCTAATTGACAATACTATATACAACTAGCCACAATCGTCACTATATAATAGATTGGCATTTATCAAAGATTTCATTCGACACTCCATGTATGAGTCTGACACTTGTTTAAATTCCCATTCGATATGAGATAAAAGAAGACTTAGTTTGATTGAGATACCATTATATAAAACATAGCCCAATTACCTATATGACAGTATAGATTGCCAATAACTTCAAACTACATGGGATGATTCTTACCTCCTTCGGTTGACATAAAAGGATAGTCATTTTCTCCATGCGACAAGGTGGTCATCGACTCCTTGCTACATCCAAATATGACATTTTCTCCAAACGACGAAAACCATTGTTATACCTCCGGACGATATATATTGTTTACCATCCCTTCAAACGACATGGATGAAGTGATATCTTCCTCGGACTACATTGATAGAATGTCGTATGTTCCATAAGATGTGGAAGGGTGTTATCTTTCCATTCAAGCAAAGTGAAGGGATTGTATTGTTCCCATGATGACATTAAAAGTTCTTGTAAACTGAGTGGAGAACTTTTTAAACCTCTACCAGATCCATTCGATCATAGACTCGTGGATTCTCATCGAATCCAATAGAATGGACTCATTGACCTCCATTTTGTTCAGAAATGGCCTCAACGTGCCAACTGAAGCAGCCCCACTCGTGGAAACCTCATACGCCCAGCTGTCGCAAACAGGGCCGTGTGGAAGAGAAGAGATTGCCAACATAACACACGAAAGAGCTGAACTCCAGAAAGAAACCCCCAGCCCTTTGGCCTTAGGCTACAGGTTGATCGAGATCATTCAAATTCTAAGCTTGTGAATTAAATAGGTTTCCAGGATTGCTTCATGTCAGTCAATTTATAGTTGAATGGTCTTGGTTATTGACGAGTTGACCTTGCGAAGAATCGAAGTTATCTGGGCTGGTTAAGGTAATGTCGACAGTGTTGTCGTTAAGGTGGTGTGAGCCGACTGACATATTGCTGGCCACTCCTTGCGCGTGATGCTTAAAATCAAAAGAAAGACTGAAACCATTCACACATGTGTTTGATTAAAATCATAAACGACGCAGCCTTCATCCGTTCAAAAGGTAGTATTCAGCCTAGTCGACATAAAAAGAAATATCACATGGCATTCCATCTTATGGCTTCGGCTTCGGCGCATCGTCGTGGGAGTTATGGTCTCCTTTCCTACTCATTCGATTCGCAATGGGGATATGGGAGTTATGGATCTTGAGCAGTTATGATTATTGAGCTGTGGATCTTAGTTTTGGTGTGTCTCTTGAGCCGACCTCTGACAGAGTCCAAGCTCTCCAAACATATTATCAAGAGCAGTAGCCCGACATTCTCTCAAGCACTTGGTAGGCTCTATTTGGTTCTGCATGTGAAAGTCAAAAGCTAAATTTCTTACCCCCATTACGCCTGATAAAACATAAGAAATTACATCGCTTCTGTGTTACATCTTTCGACATTACTTCGTTCATTAATTCAGTAGTCTCTCTGAGAATACATACGACCTCATATGGCAGTTCAACATCGCCTTCATTTGGTCTTTGCAATATTATTAGTTGTGGCATTTGCAGTATCAGTAACCGGCATCATTTTGGTGATTAGATTAGTAGTTGGGCATGACAAGATGAGAACAATGTGGGTTACTGATAGCGATGGGAAAATGTGGCACATCTCCTGAGTTTATCTTCTGATGGAACAATATCTTCATACCGTTATTTGCTTCACAAATATGTCGTATGTGGTCTTGGACAAATCGGCTTGTCAAACTTAACCTTGCAATTTTCTTACTCAACTAGGAGCTCATGTGTGAGCCTGGCACAGTGGCACATCTATATATCTATTTCCTTTGTGAAAGACCCTTTCAAGTGCTTAAAAAGTGGAGTTGGAACAGGGTATTGAGATGTTGAACATATTAAGAATTATGAAATGTATCATCCATTCTAGACGACTTTCACTTCTACGAGCAGCGGCAGAAAGCAATACAGGAAAGGAAGGCTGGACATCAACCAAGCCGAGTGGCTCCTCCATCGTTGGCAGCAGTCAGTGAAAAAACAAAATCCAGTTTCAGGATCCCCTTATCAAATCTCTAATTTTCATTCGACGTCGCAGGCTCATGCCTGGTGGGTTTGCTGAAGGTGGCTAGAAGACTTTGTGATTATTGAGCCTATGGTCCAGTCTTGTAGACTGGACTCAAGTAAGAAAAGAAGCCATTTTACATAAACACATGACACTTAGAGGATTCCGTGCTCGAAATACCCTTTATTTAATCTCCATCAAATTCTAGATGGTTGTTGAGGAAGTAATCACCCGACAAAAGAAACCTCCAAAATGTTAAAATGTTAAAATAAAGTGAGACCAATGCTGAAAAAGTTGAATAAAGAGCTTACTGCCTACAGTATAAATAAAGCCACACAAAGTGAACAAGATGAATGGTCCCAACGTGCCTAAATAAAGTAGTCCGCTCGACAAAGCCATATATCTTCCTGACATCATCAAGTCCAGTCGACCGGGGACAACCCCCATGGACTCTTGTCGAGTCAAGTTGTAGACATGGACTACACATGTCGTATGACTTATATCTTCCTGGCATCATCAAGTCCAGTCGACCGGGGACATCCCCCATAGATTCATTTCGATTCAACTTGTAGACATGGATTACGCATGTCGTATGACTCATATCCTCCTGGATTCATCAAGTCCAGTCGACCGGAGACATCCCCATAGACTCACGTCGAGTCAAATTATAGACATGGAATACACATGTCGTATGGCTTATCAAATCCACTCGACCGGGGACAACCCTCATGTACTCATGTCGAGTCAAGTTGTAGACATGGACTACACATGTCGTATGACTTATATCTTCCTGGCATCATCAAGTCCAGTCGACCGGGGACATCCCCCATGGACTCATGTCGAGTCAAGTTGTAGACATGGACTACACATGTCGTATGACTTATATCTTCCTGGCATCATCAGTCCAGTCGACCGGGGACATCCCCCATAGATTCATTTCGAGTCAACTTGTAGACATGGATTACGCATGTCGTATGACTCATATCCTCCTGGATTCATCAAGTCCAGTCGACCGGGGACATCCCCATAGACTCATTTCGAGTCAACTTGTAGGCATGGAGGGCACATGTCGTATGACTGGTATACTGACCTTCATCGGGTCCAAACAATTGGGTACTTCCCCAATGACTCATGTAGAGTCAAGTTCATTATCCCGACCATCATCTGGTTCGGTCGACTGGGGACATTCCCCAATGACTCATGTAGAGTCAAGTTCATTATCCCGACCATCATCTGGTTCGGTCGACTGGGTACTTCCCCAATGGCTCTGGTAGAGTCAAGTTCATTATCCCGACCATCATCTGGTTCGGTCGACTGGGTACTTCCCTAATGGCTCTGTAGAGTCAAGTCATTATCCCGACCATCATCTGGTTCGGTCGACTGGGTACTTCCCCAATGGCTCTGATAGAGTCAAGTTCATTATCCCGACCATCATCTGGTTCGGTCGACTGGGGACTCCCCAATGGCTCATGTAGAGTCAAGCTCATAACTTTACATTCGTTTAATTCAGTCAATAGGCAGCTAATACTCGAGTACGCCTACATACTATGGCCTCGTCCCAAGTGACACACGCGTCAAGTACTCTCCAAGCCAAGGGCTCCTTGACTTAGAGAGTAGGGGACAAACTGTACGGGCCAAAATTGGCCCAAGGGTAATTTCGGTCTTTCGCTTCAGACCCTCTGCTAAATGCACCCCTGAAGCCTCCTAATCAAACCCCAAAGACAATAATGTCGGCCCAGGCCCGATGAACACCAACACCCGTAACCGAAGGACCATCCAGAGGCCGGCCCACGTAACGCCTCAGTTCATAAACTACACCACAAACTCAACAGTTGCCAGCCAACAACGGGCAAACACAATAAAAACCCCCCTCATGAAGTCAACCGTTATGACGCCCAACGGACAAGCAATCAAAGAGAAATAAATGCACACAAAGGCGTGTATATAAGAGAAGAGGCTCCAGAAGAAAATGGGATTCAACTTCTAGCTCTCCTACTCACAACCTGAGACATCTTCAAGCTCACCACACCACTGACTGATCGCCCTCACGGCACCATACTAAGTTCAAGGTAGCATCTAACATTTGACTTCTCACCTTCTAATTCCTTAGTACCTTCACTAACTTGAGCGTCGGAGTGCCCCCGGCACCCACCACACCGGTGGGCAGTGCTCCCGCTCATTCTACATCTTTGTTTTGCAGGATCGCCAATGCTCCTATACAAAATCTCGATTGTAGACCTCGGGCGAAAACCAGCGTCTACAAGCTTTCATCTAGTCCTATTAATTTATAAACAACTATTAAATTAGTAAGCACACTGATTTTCGAACCATCATTCAGAATTTAGAATATCCAATATGCTCAACTACCACTTTAATATTTAATCCCTAATATATATATAATCATTCTCATGTCAGGTTGATAATTTATCGTCCAGATACACAGCAAAGTATAAATATTTTATCGTGTAAATTATATATATACGGTAAAAATCCAGTTCACCCAATATATATATATAGTATCTTTACCCTAAAACAAAGAGAAATGATATACTTACTCTCTCTATACTTACTCCCTTCCAAAACGATATTGGAGCTTGCGTTTTGACTAAATGAAGCTGTCCAAGAATTCCCTTAAACCAATAGCCAAACACCACTGGAGAAATGCCAAACTCTAATCCCCAAATCATCATTTCACCAAATCCATTTCTTTCTCCAACTCTGCTCTCCAAATCGTCTATCACCAACGTGCAGAGCTGGAGCTTACCACTTTAAACACCGACGTAGTGAAACCACGTGCAGAGCTGAAGCTGGCTTGAAACCAGCAACGAAGGAACAGAGCTACACCGAATTTGGAAATCGTCAATCTCGTCGCTGACATAGCTACACCGAATTTGGAAATCACGTGCAGAGCTGGAGCTGGCTGACGAAGAATGAAGGAACAGAGCTGGAAGGGAGAACGAGGGAACAGAGCTCGCTCACTGGAGAACGAAGGAACATAGGTGGAAGGAATAGCGAAGGTAACAGAAACAGTCACTGGATGTTTAATTTGGTTTTTGTTTGAAGTGGTTCAATTTGAAAAACTGTGAAATATATGTGTATTATTTTTGATACAGACTTCATCTATAATTTGGGGGTGACAGACAATGAAAAATTTAGAATTGGACACTGAATTCGAAGAGGATGAAGGTGTAGATGTAAACATTGATGAAATTGATGATAATGACAATGATGAACCAAATACATATATGGTTATTGATAATGCTAATGAAATGTTTAATTATTTCAAAGAATATGGTAAACAAAAGGGGTTTCCAGTAGTGCGGAGAAGTAGTAAAAAAAGGGTGATGGGAATTGATAGAAACCTGTCTGGAACAAAGCCAAACAAAAACCCTTCAACGTGTTCTAAGCCTCAAGAACCGCGAATCGTGATTTTGTAAGAACAAAATCCTTCCAAGATCAAGTCCAATCCTTAAGAACCTTGTCCTTACGAACCTTCATTTATTTCTTTGGAGAATCATGTATAGCGATACATCGTCACAACGCTTGCCACACGTTGGTAAGCTTTTGTTCCGTAGAACCAAGGAAGAATCCACTCCCTCAAGATGACACAAGTCACTTTGTTTTGTAAAAAAATATATTCTTAGTTAATTCCCAATTACAATGAATAATGCCCCTTTAAATAGGTGGCTAACCCTAATTCTACCCAAATATAATAAAATCATAGTAAAATAAATCCAATAACACATAAAATACTTTAAAATTCTGTGCATAGGCTTTGTAATATAATTAAAGTTCAGCCCGAGACTTAAACAACACAAAACCTTAAAAAAATATAAAATATAAAAACTATAGGGATATCTTACGTCCTCATTTTTACCAAGAATAAGTCCGAACTGGACTTTGATATAGGCTACAAAGTTGTAGAGCTACGAGTTCTCTTTTCAATGCAACTTGAATCACCAAAATATGACATCGGACGAGAAAGTTACGTCCAAAATACGAAGACTGCGCAAATCTCGCCACTATTAATGCACCGATCGGAAATAAAGCCGAAAATAAATCAAGGCAGCCCATGCACGTCTAAAACCCATTTCATTCTTGATTTAGACATAATAAATCATTCATATAAAGTCTCATTCATGGACCAAACTCCAGAACCCAATGAATCTTCCAAATCCACCAAAATGGCCCAAATACACCGTTCTGACCAAGCCATGCAATCAGCCACAACTTCAAGTTAACTTGGCCCAACAAACAGAGCTCATTCTGGATCACATCAGGAATGTTAGGTATGTGACATTTGCTTGTGGGAGAAGTGACTTTTCAAAAACGACATCGTAATATTTTAAGGCCCCAACCTAATTCAAATTTGGTGTAGCTCTGTTCCTTCATTGCTGATTTCAAGCCAGCTCCAGCTCTGCACGTGGTTTCACTACGTCGATGTTTGAAGTGGTACTCCAGCTCTCTAGCTCTGCACTTTGGTGATAGACGATTTGGAGAGCAGAGCTGGAGAAAAAAATGGATTTGGTGAAATGATAATTTGGGGATTAGGATTTGGCATTTCTCCAGTGGTGTTTGGCTATTGGTTTAAGGAAATTCTTGGATCGTTTCATTTAGTCAAAACACAAGTTCCAATATTGTTATGGAATGGATTAAATATAAAAGGAAGTAAGTATATCATTTCTCTAAAACAAAACATCATTTTCTTGATGTTGCCACTTGCAGTCATTGTTACAATCTCTTATTTATTGATTTTTCTTAAAAATTATACATTATATATCATATAGCATGACTGCAATGACATAAGAATCTAGCAAATGGGGTGGGATTAGGTGGTGAAAATTGCCACTATCTTTTATAAATTTATAGGAAATGGGTGAGGAGAAGAAACCTAACCAGAGCTTGTGTCTTTTTATATGTCGCTTTGACAACCAAGACCAACTTGACTTTTATCAAAAAATTTGTGATATATATACACACACATATATAAATATCAAATTTTAAAAGAATAATAATAATTATCAAGTCCATTTATTAGGTCGTTGACATGTCACACGTGTAGGATTTTATAGCTTGATTAATTGCCAGGACCTAGTAAACAAATGAATAGTGTAAATCAAAAGAGGGGAAATGGAAGAAATTCCCTGGATATTTGGAGAAATTAAGTAAGATTTTTAAGATTTTGTTTAGTTTTAAAACATCAAAAATATTTTATTTAGACTTTTACTATTTTCTTTTCCATTGAATGATGTAGTGTCAATGTATTGATGGAAAATAAATCATTAAACATCTAACTAATCATGGAAAATTGGAAATAAGGCTTTCTTGCTAATCCTGGTTTTGGTAGGACCATTATTTGCTTAATGACAGTTTAATTTTCTAACTAATAGGGTGATTTCTCTTTTAGTTTTTAGGGTTTGAATTACCTAATTAATTTATGTATATTTAAAAATTATTCAAAAAATCCATGTTACATATATATGTTTTTATTAAAATTTGTCCTAAATGAGGTGTGGCTTGGTGGCAATTGACAGATTTTGAGTTCAAGTTATGAGGGTGCATTTATTGTAACAGCCTGAGGTAATCAGGAGTTTTACTTGCTCCGTTTAAACCCAGATAGGATGATTTGGTAGTGGAGTTTCCAACATTTCCCAAAAAAGTAAAGTTTATATTAAAATTTGTCTTATTACTTTTTATTTTTGGATTAGCCGTGAGAATAATAGCTTGTGATTTATTCGTTAAATAGATTTCTCGGGATAGACATATACCTGCATGACATGCGTAATTATTATTAGAATTTGACCATAATGAATTCATTTTAATTTAATTAACATAGACATATAGTTAATTGATTTATTGTGAATATATTTACATGTGACCATCAGGGCCGGTCCTGAATTTTTGGGTGCCCGGTGCGAAAGCTCAAAATGTGCCATTTTTATTACGAAAACATATGTTTTAAAAAAAATAATATTTAACGAGGGCTGGAACCCAAGCGAAGTTGGGGGCTAGGCTCTCACGCCCAAATTATATTACTTGAGAAAATATATAAAGGGGGGACATAGTACCTAAACCCCGACAATAAAAAATATAATCATATACAACTATTTCTAGCAAAGCTCCTTAAAATTTCAATAGTTAAGAAATTGTCTTCTAGCATTTTTTGAAACAAAATCATCAATTATATCATCATACTCTAAATCTTCAATCTCATCATTTTCAATGCATAAGATTGCTAATCCATTTAACCTATCTTGAGTCATAGTGGTCCGCTAGTAAGATTTTAATAATTTCAATTTATAAATTGTAAAAACAAATTTCAATTTAGTGCCCCCTTAATTTTTGGGCCCTGGACAGTCGCCCTTGTGGCTCCTGCCCAGGGCCGGCTGTGGTGACCATCGAAAGAGGCTTGTGAATAATATAGTGTTTTAGATTAATAATTAGTAATAACAACCCAATTGAATGAAAAATGTCTGAATTTATTGTGTACATGTTTAAGTGAAGTTACAACCCTAGATTCTTCTCGCGCATAAAGTTTATCTCCAAATTATTGTTTGCTCTTTATTTACTTCTTAGTTATTCAGCTTTATTAAATCTCTCTTATCTAATCAATAGTTTAGTTTAATTTAAGTATACTAGTCTTAATATTAATAAGAGAAATAATAAGTACATGCGGGAACGATATCCAACTTTTAGTTAGTATACTATTTTATCGATACGTACGTTTTGTGTGTTACATTTATAAAATTGCGATGAACATGATCCAAATTCTATTACCAAGTGGAAGGACAAGTTTCATGCAATAACAGGAAACACGTGTTTATACTGCCATATAAGAACTTGCATGAAGAACGAAAGCAGTTTTATCATTCTTACTCGGACTGATGCAGAAATTTTATATAAATCAAGCACACAGAAGAAAATTGTCAAACGAATCGATAAAAAAAGAGTAATGATATATATTGGTGTAAAAAAGTAACACAAGTGTGACAAAAAATAAAATAAAAAATTCTTTAACATCCAAAACTATTTTGTCATTATTTTATATACATATCATTTAAAAAAAAAAAAAAAAAACCTTCATTTCTCTATTTCTGGTGGGAAAAACAAACTGTCTTGTATTTTACGAAACAAAAAGGCAAAACTCAAAATAGATCACAGATGATAACTATCCAAAGATTATGTACATGATATAGATATGTGTCTATATAAATACACGTATATATGAGGGTATTTGTACAGTGTACATTTACATACCCGTATATAAAGTGTAATTAATACGGACACATACATATATATAACTTAAGCTATATGCATGATGCAACTTCAAAAACCTTAATAACTAAGAAATCTCTTGCAAAATAGGATCTTCAAAATAAAGATCAGGCCAGTATGAAGAAGTTCCTCCAGTACCATAGCTGGAAGTGCTGCTTGCATCTCCTGGATTGCTAATCGACGTCGTTTCTGTTACCGGTTGATTAACAGCAGCAGGAGGAGGAGGAGGAGGAGGAGGAAGCATCCATAATGAACAATCAATTGGGTAATTATTATTAGTATCTTGGCTGAGCATTGCAAAGTTATTAGAACAGTACTCATGACCCATCATCTCATAATTATTCAACGATGTTTGGAAATTGAAAGGGACTTGTGGTGGGTCTGCTGGACAGTGGAGTTGTTGAGACTCGGAGGTTTCAATAATATTTCCCAAATCCTGAGAAAATAATGAGGCAGCTGGATTATGAATGCCATTTTGATGACCGCAAGGGATTGAAGCTGTGGTAGTAGCAGATTGGAGAATAAGGTGCTGTATGTATTGAAGTTTGCCATTTGTACAGCTTCTGCTTGTAATAATCTCAATGGATTTTCATCTATTTGTTGATTCTCTAAGAGGTGTTTTCATGTTATTAGCTAGTGCTATAAGATGAGGCAAGCTGGCGAAAATATCAGTTCTTGGTTGGTGGGTCATTGGATCAATTTAGTAATATATGTCATTAAACAGTAATATAATCATGCAAATCAAACGGATCAAACTTCCACAATAGATCTAATGCAAAACCCTAAAACCAGAAAAACTTAAAGACTAAACCTGGAAATTGAGATTATAGAAACAATCCAAGTCGAGATGATCTCTGTCCTTAAGAACTTATGGCTCCGTCACGGGTGCTTTACGGATTCGTTTTGCCAACGTTCTCCCAGGATTACTCGGAATCTTCTTGTTCAAGGAGCACTCCTTAACAAGTGTGTGAACTAGGAATAATGGTGGATTCTCTCTCAAAAAACAAAGGAAAACAATGTCTCTTCTTAGCAAAATTCGGATATCTTTCTGTCTTTTTGTTTTGGAATCAAGCCTACTTATATAGGCATGGAAGGGTGCCAATAGGCACCCTTGGGATGGGGTGCAACCCCCCAAAGGGTTGTACCCCTTACAAGCACCCAATCCAATCCAAAAGACAGAAATACCCTTAATGAAGAATTTCCTACAATCCCCCACAATTCTTCAATAACCACGGAGACATTTGAGAGTTACCATGAACTAAAGCTGCATCGAAATAGGTAGCTTTCGCCTTGAACCTTTCCTAGTGAGTGACAATCGGATTTACTTGGCAAACCAGTGACCCATAGTCTTGAACTGTTCTGCCGTTGGTGTAAACCAAGACAATTGCCAACACACAGCTTTAATTCGACCATTTTCCCGTTCTACGGTTGTGTTCATTTTGGCCCTGAACAACGGTCCTGGATTCATCAAGCACTTTAGGGTAACCCGCCTTTAAAGGTTCCCATGGAAGCGGCCTCACTTCTTACTTGAAATAGGTGATCTGCTATGAAGAGGTAATCTGTCTTTACCCCCATTAGGACTCATCTCCTAATATAGTGATCATTAAAAGCCTTAGCTTATCCTAACCAATGACAGACAGCACTCAGCGTCATAATCGGAATGGGAAAGAGTACGGAACTCTTCAGTGCTTGTTTTGAATTGCACAAAGTTTCTGTTGTCCCTTTTGAACCTAGATCTTGGGATCTCCAGTCAACTAGGTTGGGTTTCCACAGTGACAATTCTTAGATTATAGGCTTCAAGCCCATTCCCCTCGATGACTTCTCAACTTGCTCTCGAGGTAAACTTTAGTTAGTGGATCCGCTAGGTTTTCCTTCGACCTGACATAATCGATCGTTATTATGCCACTTGAGAGCAGTTGACGTATGGTATTATGTCTCCGACGTATGTGTCGAGACTTACCATTATACATTGTATTTTGGGCTCTCCCAATAGCCGATTGGCTGTCACAATGTATGCTTATCGCTGGCACCGGTTTGGGCCAACTAGGAATATCCTCCAGGAAGTTTCTAAGCCATTCTGCTTCTTCCGCTGTTTTGTCTAACGCTATGAACTCTGATTCCATAGTAGACCGGGCAATACATGTTTGCCTCGAGGATTTCCATGACACGGCCGCATTACCAAGTGTGAAAACAAATCCACTCGTGGATTTGGAATCCACCGTATCAGATATCCAGTTAGCATCGCTGTAACCCTCTAGTACAGCAGGATATCTCTCGTAATGTAGCCCATATTTTGAAGTTTCTCTCAGATACCTCAAAACTCTTACTATGGCTTTCCAGTGGTTGTGTCCTGGATTACTCGTATATCTGCTAAGCCGATTCACAGCTTGAGCGATATCGGGTCGTGTGCAATTCGTGAGATACATCAGACTTCCGATGATTCTCGAATACTCTAGTTGCGATATGCTTGAACCAGTATTCTTTGATAAATGAAGAGTTAGGTCTACAGGGGTTCTAGCCACGTTTAGATCCCCTTTGATATATTTATCGAGTATCTTCTCAATATAATGAGTCTGTGATAATATATATCCGTCTGATGTCCTAGAAATCTTTATTCCTAGGATCACATCAGCTATCCCCATATCTTTCATATCAAATCTGCTGGATAACACGTTTTGGGTAAACTTAATCATTTCATGATTACTACCAATTATCAGCATATCGTCTACATAGAGACACACAATGACATATCCTTTTTGAGTTGATTTGGTGTACACACACTTATCACACTCATTGGTTTTAAACCCATTTGACAACATTTCTTTGTCAAATTTCTCATGCCATTGTTTCGGTGCTTGTTTTAATCCGTACAAGGATTTTACAAGTTTGCACACCTTCTGTTTTTGTCCAGGAACACTAAACCCTTCTGGTTGTTCCATGTAAATTTCTTCATCCAATTCACCATTCAAGAATGCTGTCTTTACATCCATTTGATGTATTTCAAGACCAAATATAGCTGCTATGGCTATGAGCATTCTTATCGATGTGATGCGAGTCACCGGTGAATAGGTGTCAAAGTAATCAAGGCCTTCCTTTTGTCTATAACCTTTTATGACAAGTCTCGCCTTATACTTATCTATTGATCCATCCGTTTTCATCTTCCTTTTGAATATCCATTTGTAGCCCAGCGGCTTACAACCTGGCGGAAGATCAACCAACTCCCAAGTATGGTTCTGTAGGATTGAATCAATCTCACTGTTAATAGCCTCTTTCCAAAGAGGTGCCTCCGGAGAAGTCACAGCTTCTTTATAACTTTGAGGCTCATTTTCTAACAAGTATGTTAGAAAATCGGGACCAAACGACTTAGACGTTCTAGCTCTTTTGCTACGTCTAGGCTCGATTGTCTCAGCATTTACACGTTGATCTGATTCTTGGTCAACTTGATCACTGTCATTGACAGTATCAACTGTTCTTTTGAGAGACCCAGTTATTTGTCTTTCCTTACAAGGAAACGTCTCTTCAAAAAATATCGCATTCCTTGACTCAATTATCATATTAGGATTGATGTCAGGAATCTCCGACTTGTGCACCAAGAATCGATACGCACTACTGTTGTGAGCATATCCAATGAATATACAGTCAACAGTTTTAGGTCCTATTCTAACCATCTTAGGTTTAGGAACCATTACTTTGGCAAGACACCCCCACACTTTGAGGTATTTGTAGGAAGGTACGAAACCTTTCCACAATTCATATGGTGTCTTGTCTAGTCTTCTGTGAGGAAGCTTGTTCAGAACGTAGTTTGCGGAAAGCAAGGCTTCCCCCCACAAGTTCTGGGGTAAACCCGAACTTGTCAACATGGCGTTCATCATTTCCTTCAACGTTCGGTTTTTGCGTTCCGCAATTCCGTTCTGTTGAGGAGAATAAGGGGCAGTGGTTTCGTGAATAATTCCGTGCACAGAACAATATTCACCGAACGGTGAAACGTATTCACCACCTCTATCACTCCTGATTCTTTTGATTTTCTTGCCAAGTTGATTTTCAACTTCGCTCTTATAGTGTACAAAGCTTTCAATAGCTTCTGCTTTGCTTCTCAACAAGTACACATAACAGAATCTTGTGCTGTCATCGATAAAAGTGACAAAGTACTTTTTACCGCCTCTTGTTTGCACAATATTCATGTCACATACATCAGTATGTACAAGTTCTAGCGGTTCAGAACTGCGTTCGATAGAATGAAATGATGTTCTATGTATTTTTGCTTCAACACATGCTTCACACTTATGTTGGCTATCAATTGCAAATTTAGGTATGAGGTCCATGTTAATTAATTTACGCATGGTATCATAATTAACATGTCCTAACCTCCCATGCCATACATTTTGTGACACAATAATATAAGCAGACGAACTAGCTTTATTAATAGCACGATTAACAGTCATTACATTTAGCTTGAAAAGGCCCTCAGTTAGGTATCCTTTTCCTACATACATATCATTCTTAGTCATTACAAACTTGTCAGAAACAAATACAAGCTTAAACCCAGCCTTACTAAGAAGAGATCCTGAGACTAAGTTCTTCCGAATATCTGGAACGTGCAGTACATTCTTCAATGTTAGCTCCTTTCCGGATGTCATCTTCAGAACAACTGTGCCTTGTCCAACCACCTGAGAGGTAGACGAGTTTCCCATTGTCAGATGATCGCCGCCATCGACCTTCTGGTACATGGAAAACATCTTACTTTCTGCACAGATATGGCGAGTAGCCCCAGTGTCTACCCACCATTCTCTCGGATTCCCAACTATGTTGGCTTCGGTTACCACTGCTGATAGTTCCATCTCTGAGATATCATCAGTCAGCTGCTCGCCTTCAGTAACATGGGCCTCATATTTCTTTTTCTTGCCCTTGTCCTGAGACTTCTTGTTCCTGCAGTCCTTTGACATATGACCTCTTTCCACAGTTGTAGCATTTTCCCTTGAACTTCTTGTTCCCAGAGTCAGCTCCACTGTTCTTTCTCTTTTTGCTACCCTTTGCACCTTCAATGATGTGGGCCTTAGACTCCAGAGTCTTGTAGCTGGCCTTCTCGGACATCCTGTTGTCCTCCTCGATTCTCAATCGAACACTGAGGTCTTCAAGGCTCATCTGCTTCTTTTTGTGTTTCAGATAGCTCCTGAAGTCCTTCCATGATGGAGGCAACTTTTCAATTATGGCGGCAACTTGAAACATCTCACAGAGTTTCATCCCCTCATCCAGTATTTCATGAATGATCAATTGCAGTTCACCCAACTGAGACATCACCGTCCTTGAATCTACCATCTTGTAGTCCAAGAACCTACCCACGACAAATTTCTTTTGTCCGGCATCTTCAGTTTTATACTTCTTCTCGAGAGATTCCCAGAGAATCTTCGCAGAAGTCATGCCTTGGTACACATTGTACAGGGTATTGTCAAGACCACCCAAAAGGTAGTTCTTGCATAAGAAGTCTCCAGACATCCAAGTCTGTTCTCGCTCTTCCTTGGCCTTCTCAGATTCACCCTCCACAGGACCCGGAGGATCTTTGAGGAATTTTGCCAACTGGAGAGTTGTCAGGTAGAACAGCATCTTACTCTGCCATTGTTTGAAATTTGCCCCACCAAATTTCTCCGGTTTTTCTCCATGAGAGACCGGTACCGTGATATTTCCGCTAGCCATATGTAACTGGAAAATCAACAGGGTCAATTAGTCTACGAAAGACAAATTGCACAACGATCAACGAATGATCTTTGTTCAAAGTGATAAACGATAAATGTAGATATATATAATTCAATCAAGATTGGATGGAATTACTTGTGTAATATTACACTTTAAATTCTCAACCAATTATGCAACAATCAAACAATTTTCAACTTTATCACAATGTGTATGCTTGTGATAATTGAACAACCTAATAATAACTTAAATCTATACTTCCAAGATTAATGTGTTAACAGTATATGACTTACCAAGTTAATATTATTTATGTTTGCATTTTATAAGAATTACAGGACTATCTCGTTAGTGTCGCGTTCGTATCTACGTTCGAACGAGACTGTCCAGTGTGTGTGCGTTCGTGTTGCGTTTGATAACGCGTTCGAACGAAGTGTTTCCAGAGAGTTCACGTTCGAGTAGCGTTTGATAACGCGTTCGAACGGTGTGATCCCAGAGAGTTCACGTTCGTATAGCGTTCGTGAACGCGTTCGAACGGAATGATTCCAGAGAGTTTGCGTTCGAGTTGCGTTTAGTACGCGTTCGAACGTTCTAAGGCAGAAGGCTTGCGTTCGAGTTGCGTTTGAAGACGCGTTCGAACGTTCTAACGAAAGTTCAAATATTTAGCCTTCGCGTGCGTCGGGCGTTCGAACGCCCTACGGGTATTTCATGCACAGTTCGTATTTTCCAGAAAATATTCAAACCCTAACATGCGAATTACTATCTAATAACATTAAAGCAATAAGTTCTTAAGATTGTTAGTAAATATATGTCATTAAACAGTAATATAATCATGCAAATCAAACGGATCAAACTTCCAACAATAGATCTAAATGCAAAACCCTAAAACCAGAAAAACTTAAAGACTAAACCTGGAAATTGAGATTATAGAAACAATCCAAGTCGAGATGATCTCTGTCCTTAAGAACTTATTGGCTCCGTCACGGGTGCTTTACGGATTCGTTTTGCCAACGTTCTCCCAGGATTACTCGGAATCTTCTTGTTCAAGGAGCACTCCTTAACAAGTGTGTGAACTAGGAATAATGGTGGATTCTCTCTCAAAAAACAAAGGAAAACAATGTCTCTTACTTAGCAAAATTTCGGATATCTTTCTGTCTTTTTGTTTTGGAAATCAAGCCTACTTATATAGGCATGGAAGGGTGCCAATAGGGCACCCTTTGGGATGGGGTACAACCCCCCAAAGGGTTGTACCCCTTACAAGCACCCAATCCAATCCAAAAGACAGAAATACCCTTAATGAAGAATTTCCTACAATCCCCCACAATTCTTCAAATAACCACGGAGACATTTGAGAGAGTTACCATGAACTAAAGCTGCATCGAAATAGGTAGCTTTCGCCTTGAACCTTTCCTAGTGAGTGACAATCGGATTTACTTGGCAAACCAGTGACCCATAGTCTTGAACTGTTCTGCCGTTGGTGTAAACCAAGACAATTGCCAACACACAGCTTTAATTCGACCATTTTCCCGTTCTACGGTTGTGTTCATTTTGGCCCTGAACAACGGTCCTGGATTCATCAAGCACTTTAGGGTAACCCGCCTTTAAAGGTTCCCATGGAAGCGGCCTCACTTCTTACTTGAAATAGGTGATCTGCTATGAAGAGGTAATCTGTCTTTACCCCCATTAGGACTCATCTCCTAATATAGTGATCATTAAAAGCCTTAGCTTATCCTAACCAATGACAGACAGCACTCAGCGTCATAATCGGAATGGGAAAGAGTACGGAACTCTTCAGTGCTTGTTTTGAATTGCACAAAGTTTCTGTTGTCCCTTTTGAACCTAGATCTTGGGATCTCCAGTCAACTAGGTTGGGTTTCCACAGTGACAATTCTTAGATTATAGGCTTCAAGCCCATTCCCCTCGATGACTTCTCAACTTGCTCTCGAGGTAAACCTTTAGTTAGTGGATCCGCTAGGTTTTCCTTCGACCTGACATAATCGATCGTTATTATGCCACTTGAGAGCAGTTGACGTATGGTATTATGTCTCCGACGTATGTGTCGAGACTTACCATTATACATTGTATTTTGGGCTCTCCCAATAGCCGATTGGCTGTCACAATGTATGCTTATCGCTGGCACCGGTTTGGGCCAACTAGGAATATCCTCCAGGAAGTTTCTAAGCCATTCTGCTTCTTCCGCTGTTTTGTCTAACGCTATGAACTCTGATTCCATAGTAGACCGGGCAATACATGTTTGCCTCGAGGATTTCCATGACACGGCCGCATTACCAAGTGTGAAAACAAATCCACTCGTGGATTTGGAATCCACCGTATCAGATATCCAGTTAGCATCGCTGTAACCCTCTAGTACAGCAGGATATCTCTCGTAATGTAGCCCATATTTTGAAGTTTCTCTCAGATACCTCAAAACTCTTACTATGGCTTTCCAGTGGTTGTGTCCTGGATTACTCGTATATCTGCTAAGCCGATTCACAGCTTGAGCGATATCGGGTCGTGTGCAATTCGTGAGATACATCAGACTTCCGATGATTCTCGAATACTCTAGTTGCGATATGCTTGAACCAGTATTCTTTGATAAATGAAGAGTTAGGTCTACAGGGGTTCTAGCCACGTTTAGATCCCCTTTGATATATTTATCGAGTATCTTCTCAATATAATGAGTCTGTGATAATATATATCCGTCTGATGTCCTAGAAATCTTTATTCCTAGGATCACATCAGCTATCCCCATATCTTTCATATCAAATCTGCTGGATAACACGTTTTTGGTAAACTTAATCATTTCATGATTACTACCAATTATCAGCATATCGTCTACATAGAGACACACAATGACATATCCTTTTTGAGTTGATTTGGTGTACACACACTTATCACACTCATTGGTTTTAAACCCATTTGACAACATTTCTTTGTCAAATTTCTCATGCCATTGTTTCGGTGCTTGTTTTAATCCGTACAAGGATTTTACAAGTTTGCACACCTTCTGTTTTTGTCCAGGAACACTAAACCCTTCTGGTTGTTCCATGTAATTTCTTCATCCAATTCACCATTCAAGAATGCTGTCACATCTTCTCTCTTTACATATGATGTATTTCAAGACCAAATATAGCTGCTATGGCTATGAGCATTCTTATCGATGTGATGCGAGTCACCGGTGAATAGGTGTCAAAGTAATCAAGGCCTTCCTTTTGTCTATAACCTTTTATGACAAGTCTTGTCTGCCTTATACTTATCTATTGATCCATCCGTTTTCATCTTCTCTTTCCTTTTGAATATCCATTTGTAGCCCAGCGGCTTACAACCTGGCGGAAGATCAACCAACTCCCAAGTATGGTTCTGTAGGATTGAATCAATCTCACTGTTAATAGCCTCTTTCCAAAGAGGTGCCTCCGGAGAAGTCACAGCTTCTTTATAACTTTGAGGCTCATTTTCTAACAAGTATGTTAGAAAATCGGGACCAAACGACTTAGACGTTCTAGCTCTTTTGCTACGTCTAGGCTCGATTGTCTCAGCATTTACACGTTGATCTGATTCTTGGTCAACTTGATCACTGTCATTGACAGTATCAACTGTTCTTTTGAGAGACCCAGTTATTTGTCTTTCCTTACAAGGAAACGTCTCTTCAAAAAATATCGCATTCCTTGACTCAATTATCATATTAGGATTGATGTCAGGAATCTCCGACTTGTGCACCAATCGATACGCACTACTGTTGTGAGCATATCCAATGAATATACAGTCAACAGTTTTAGGTCCTATTCTAACCATCTTAGGTTTAGGAACCATTACTTTGGCAAGACACCCCCACACTTTGAGGTATTTGTAGGAAGGTACGAAACCTTTCCACAATTCATATGGTGTCTTGTCTAGTCTTCTGTGAGGAAGCTTGTTCAGAACGTAGTTTGCGGAAAGCAAGGCTTCCCCCCACAAGTTCTGGGGTAAACCCGAACTTGTCAACATGGCGTTCATCATTTCCTTCAACGTTCGGTTTTTGCGTTCCGCAATTCCGTTCTGTTGAGGAGAATAAGGGGCAGTGGTTTCGTGAATAATTCCGTGCACAGAACAATATTCACCGAACGGTGAAACGTATTCACCACCTCTATCACTCCTGATTCTTTTGATTTTCTTGCCAAGTTGATTTTCAACTTCGCTCTTATAGTGTACGAAGCTTTCAATAGCTTCTGCTTTGCTTCTCAACAAGTACACATAACAGAATCTTGTGCTGTCATCGATAAAAGTGACAAAGTACTTTTTACCGCCTCTTGTTTGCACAATATTCATGTCACATACATCAGTATGTACAAGTTCTAGCGGTTCAGAACTGCGTTCGATAGAATGAAATGATGTTCTATGTATTTTTGCTTCAACACATGCTTCACACTTATGTTGGCTATCAATTGCAAATTTAGGTATGAGGTCCATGTTAATTAATTTACGCATGGTATCATAATTAACATGTCCTAACCTCCCATGCCATACATTTTGTGACACAATAATATAAGCAGACGAACTAGCTTTATTAATAGCACGATTAACAGTCATTACATTTAGCTTGAAAAGGCCCTCAGTTAGGTATCCTTTTCCTACATACATATCATTCTTAGTCATTACAAACTTGTCAGAAACAAATACAAGCTTAAACCCAGCCTTACTAAGAAGAGATCCTGAGACTAAGTTCTTCCGAATATCTGGAACGTGCAGTACATTCTTCAATGTTAGCTCCTTTCCGGATGTCATCTTCAGAACAACTGTGCCTTGTCCAACCACCTGAGAGGTAGACGAGTTTCCCATTGTCAGATGATCGCCGCCATCGACCTTCTGGTACATGGAAAACATCTTACTTTCTGCACAGATATGGCGAGTAGCCCCAGTGTCTACCCACCATTCTCTCGGATTCCCAACTATGTTGGCTTCGGTTACCACTGCTGATAGTTCCATCTCTGAGATATCATCAGTCCTGCTCGCCTTCAGTAACATGGGCCTCATATTTCTTTTTCTTGCCCTTGTCCTGAGACTTCTTGTTCCTGCAGTCCTTTGACATATGACCGCTCTTTCCACAGTTGTAGCATTTTCCCTTGAACTTCTTGTTCCCAGAGTCAGCTCCACTGTTCTTTCTCTTTTTGCTACCCTTTGCACCTTCAATGATGTGGGCCTTAGACTCCAGAGTCTTGTAGCTGGCCTTCTCGGACATCCTGTTGTCCTCCTCGATTCTCAATCGAACACTGAGGTCTTCAAGGCTCATCTGCTTCTTTTTGTGTTTCAGATAGCTCCTGAAGTCCTTCCATGATGGAGGCAACTTTTCAATTATGGCGGCAACTTGAAACATCTCACAGAGTTTCATCTCCCTCATCCAGTATTTCATGAATGATCAATTGCAGTTCACCCAACTGAGACATCACCGTCCTTGAATCTACCATCTTGTAGTCCAAGAACCTACCCACGACAAATTTCTTTTGTCCGGCATCTTCAGTTTTATACTTCTTCTCGAGAGATTCCCAGAGAATCTTCGCAGAAGTCATGCCTTGGTACACATTGTACAGGGTATTGTCAAGACCACCCAAAAGGTAGTTCTTGCATAAGAAGTCTCCAGACATCCAAGTCTGTTCTCGCTCTTCCTTGGCCTTCTCAGATTCACCCTCCACAGGACCCGGAGGATCTTTGAGGAATTTTGCCAACTGGAGAGTTGTCAGGTAGAACAGCATCTTACTCTGCCATTGTTTGAAATTTGCCCCACCAAATTTCTCCGTTTTTTCTCCATGAGAGACCGGTACCGTGATATTTCCGCTAGCCATATGTAACTGGAAAATCAACAGGGTCAATTAGTCTACGAAAGACAAATTGCACAACGATCAACGAATGATCTTGTTCAAAGTGATAAACGATAAATGTAGATATATATAATTCAATCAAGATTGGATGGAATTACTTGTGTAATATTACACTTTAAATTCTCAACCAATTATGCAACAATCAAACAATTTTCAACTTTATCACAATGTGTATGCTTGTGATAATTGAACAACCTAATAATAACTTAAATCTATACTTCCAAGATTAATGTGTTAACAGTATATGACTTACCAAGTTAATATTATTTAAGTTTGCATTTATAAGAATTACAGGACTATCTCGTTAGTGTCGCGTTCGTATCTACGTTCGAACGAGACTGTCCAGTGTGTGTGCGTTCGTGTTGCGTTTGATAACGCGTTCGAACGAAGTGTTTCCAGAGAGTTCACGTTCGAGTAGCGTTTGATAACGCGTTCGAACGGTGTGATTCCAGAGAGTTCACGTTCGTATAGCGTTCGTGAACGCGTTCGAACGGAATGATTCCAGAGAGTTTGCGTTCGAGTTGCGTTTAGTACGCGTTCGAACGTTCTAAGGCAGAAGGCTTGCGTTCGAGTTGCGTTTGAAGACGCGTTCGAACGTTCTAACGAAAGTCAAATATTTAGCCTTCGCGTGCGTCGGGCGTTCGAACGCCCTACGGGTTTTTCATGCACAGTTCGTATTTTCCAGAAAATATTCAAACCCTAACATGCGAATTACTATCTAATAACATTAAAGCAATAAGTTCTTAAGATTGTTAGTAATATATGTCATTAAACAGTAATATAATCATGCAAATCAAACGGATCAAACTTCCAAAATAGATCTAGATGCAAAACCCTAAAACCAGAAAAACTTAAAGACTAAACCTGGAAATTGAGATTATAGAAACAATCCAAGTCGAGATGATCTCTGTCCTTAAGAACTTATTGGCTCCGTCACGGGTGCTTTACGGATTCGTTTTGCCAACGTTCTCCCAGGATTACTCGGAATCTTCTTGTTCAAGGAGCACTCCTTAACAAGTGTGTGAACTAGGAATAATGGTGGATTCTCTCTCAAAAAACAAAGGAAAACAATGTCTCTTACTTAGCAAAATTCGGATATCTTTCTGTCTTTTTGTTTTGGAATCAAGCCTACTTATATAGGCATGGAAGGGTGCCAATAGGGCACCCTTTGGGATGGGGTGCAACCCCCCAAAGGGTTGTACCCCTTACAAGCACCCAATCCAATCCAAAAGACAGAAATACCCTTAATGAAGAATTTCCTACAATCAATTCCCATTTGAATCAGTTTCTTCCTCAAATTGGTGTTCCAGAAATTCTTGATTTCATTATCTGTCCTGCCTGGTAGGTGCGATGCAATTGCTGACCATCTTGTGAACAAATAATATATACGTACGTTAGTGTTTGTGTTTTTCTTATCATGGTAATTTCATATCAGCTAAATGATTTGAAAAAACTCACTTGTTTCCGAGGATGGAATGAAGATGTAAAATTTTTTGCTCTTCATCTTGAGAAAATTTTCCTCTCTTGATATCAGGCCTCAAGTAATTGGTCCATCTTAACCTACAGCTCTTGCCACATCTGTTAAGACCTGCAAATAGAAACAAGAAATGATCATCAGGAAATTAAAATGTAAAAACTCTTGACACTAAACAGAGTGCATGACAGAAAGTTCTGTAACTAATAATATTACCTGCAAGGTTGGGGAGAGCTTTCCAGCTTCCATGGCCATGTTTCTGAATGAAGTGGACTAGTTTTTTATCTTCTTCAGGAGTCCAGGGACCTTTTTTTAGGCCACTCTCATAAGAACAAGGAGACCTCCCCATATTTTTTAATTAATTTTGTTTTTCCTGAAAGTATAGGCTTATTAGGTTGCTTCTCTACTTTGCCGCCACCAAAACTGATGCTTCCTATTTATACAAAATCTTCAGTGTTGATTCTTGTCCGAGATCATTTAAATTAAAAAATAAAAATAATTAAAAAAAAACCCACTTTTTTTTTTTGGCCAATCAAGATTTGGACATATCCTCCCTTCTAATCAATTAAAATATTAGAAGTAATCACTGGCTAAGTAGGGGGATTCTTTGAGGAGGATTTTATAATTTTTAAAAATTTATAAATTCATGAGATATTTTTATTATTTACTTAATATTAACAGTTGAAAATGAATTTTGAGCGATACTGAACCCCTAACATAAAATAGGCTTCTTCATAAAGGTAATTATTTGATACAATTAGATATAAGTATCGGTACCATCTGAAATGTACAAGCAAGTTGTTCTTCTCAGGTGAAATAGAAGGATAGCTTGAACACATGCGTCTCTTTAATATACTAACACATAATAATATATTATTATATGAGTGACATGATGCATTCTTGAATTTTTCAAAATTTAGAGATGCCATCTCTTTAATGGAATGACTAGTATAATTTTATTTTATATTTTTGAAAAGCATATTACTATCGATATTTATAATTAGAAGTATATGGAAGAAACTTTCTAAATCAACTTTGTGATTGTGCACTAGCCCACAAATTGGTTGAGTTTATTTTTAAATTTTTATAAGATAATTAATTTCCATAATACACATTGATATAAAATTAATTTTTAATGGTTTGCATGCCTATAAATATAATCACACTTGCATTTATGGATGATCTGTAGGATACACAGGAAAATTAAAGAAATATTGAAGTCCGAATTGTCATTGTAACTATGTGCTTCATATATTCTGGACTTATATTCATTACTCAACAAAGCTTTAGTACAGACTTTTTTTTTTTTTTTTTATTTATAAATTATTACTGTTAATTATTAATTAAGAATTTTTATATAACTAAATATTAAACGTTGATTCCTATTCATAGATACATGATAAAATATTTTTTAAAAAAAACTGAAGCTCTAAGTTTTGGTGCTGGTATTACTACTGCTACTGTTACAGTTGACAACCCCCTCTTTTCTGTTTGCGTAGGAGTTCTTCCTCTTGCTCCCATGAAATGCATTGAACTCAATTTCTATAATTTTAGCTAAATTAGCTCAATAGGGTTGAAAATGCAAATCAGATTACGTAATACTTTTTTTTTTGGGATAACCGGGGTGTCTGGACCAGCTTACACGCACCTCGACTAATTCCCGGGACCTGTGCCCCGTGCCCTCAGAAGTTTCCCAACACAGATCAGGGAAGGGTGCGCTGGCTTTTCACACCAGGGGGCATGACCCCAAGGAAATGCATCTAGTGAGATTCGAACCTTGAACCTGAGAGGGAGCAAACCACTCAAGCCCAAAGCCTTTATCACTGATATGGGTGTGCATTAATCGGTTATAACCGATTAACCGAACCGTTCTGACCCATTTTTTTTATTACGGTTCGGTTAATTCGGTTAAATCGGTAATTGCGGTTAAAATTTTTAATTTTTTCGGTTATTCAGTTCGGTTACAGTTATGAGATTCGTATAACCGAACCGACCGATTAACCGAAATTAAACTATATATATATTATATATATATATAGCGCATGCGAATCCTTTAATTTTTTAAAATTAAGATAGTCTGCATGTAAACTCTCAATTGGTTGTAGTATATTGATTTGATAATACTACCCAAAAATAAAATTGATAAAATTCAAATGACAAACTGCATTAACAGCTTGATTTTGACTCGTTTTAATTCTCTCAAGAATTTAAAGGTAAAAATACATAAAATTTCAAATATGTAGATTTTGCATCGTGGTGGATTCGTGACCCTTAAAATGTCTAACATGCATGGTGTAAGAGCCAAATTTGGTCTAAGGGTATAACTGTCTTTCACCTTAAGCCCATCGGCATGTTAGGCCTAAGCCCAAAGAATTATGTATTTGATTACAATTAAAATCATGAAGCATGACCACTTAACCTAACTCTAGCACTAATCCCCACCACTCCACTTACCTAACTCTAGCACTAATCTTCACTTACTCCAAAAACCATTACCAAATACACCAAACCTCAGATCATGTTTTATCTATAAATATGAAAAGAATACAGGAAGAATTGATTCAAGTCACATTTCTCTCACCCTAATACTTCATGCTCTCGATCCTTAATCCCCTCATTATTACACGGCTCTCACGGCCAAACAAAGGAAGGAGAGGTAATATTCAACCTTGCTTTCCATTTTACAAACTTATTTCCTGCCACTGACTTGGGCGTCGGAGTGTACCCGGTATCCACCACACCGGTGGTAGCCTACTCCCGTCCACTCTACTTTGTTTTTTGCAGGATTGCTAGTGCCCAACTTACAAATTCTGATTGAGGACCTCGGCCGAAATCCAGCGTCCACAATTTGGCGCCCACCGTGGGGCCCTAGCAATAATTTGCAGACAAAGTCTTTCCACCAAACAGTCGCTGCTTAGTCAATCATGACTTCAAGCAATGAACAAACACCTGATCCAGTGGCATCACAATTGGCCATGCTACAAGACAGATTAAAAGCTTTAGAAGAAGAGAATTTTACCTTTCGTAGTTCCAACATGAACCTCCAAAAACAATTGGAACTTCTTTCATCACCCACTCAGCTTCCCAATACATCAGAACAACACAACAACCGGATCACTCCAGCTAATCTTCAAGGAGCATTTGACGAAACAACAGACGACATTCCTTCAAATGATGTGAACCAAAGGAACTTACCAAGTTCACCAGTCAACCAAGCCCAGCAAATTGTCGTCACAATGAGAAAGGAAATGAAAGAATTTAAAGAAGCTATTATGTCCAGTCTACCAGGGGTGAAACTCTCAATGAAGAAGAGTAGAGCTGGAACCATTTCAGATACCCCTTTCATTGAGACGATAACATCTGTTGAGCTACCACGGAAGTTCAGCCCACCAGACATGAAATTATACGATGGATCTACTGACCCAGACGACCATGTCATTCATTATAAATACAAAATGATGTCAACAGGCTTAGCTCCTCATCAATGGGAAGCTGGAATGTGCCGAGGATTTGGAGAAACTTTGGGCGGTCCAGCTCTTACATGGTTCATCAACCTACCATACAGATCCGTCAAATCTTATCAACAATTAGCAGACAAATTTGTTGAACATTTCGCCAGCTCTTGCAAACTTGAAAAAACTACTGATGATCTTAGTGGCATCCTGCAACGGAGGGGAGAATCATTACGAAGCTATGTTGCTCGATTCAACACAAGAAAGAATAACAATCCCAGACCTTCATCAACCAACAGCTGTGGAGGCTTTCAGGAACGGATTACTTTGTGAAAGTGGACTCTACAAAAAGCTGACTAAGTTTCGATGTTACACGATGGACCAGGTCATGGCTCGAGCCCAAGTCGAAATCAGGTGGGAAGAAGATAAAAGGAATAAAAGGAAAGACATTTCCTCCAGCATGCAGAACGAAAGAACAGTCCATTCTACCAAACGTCATAAAGAATTTACAAATATGATGCCAAAGCGTCATTCGGAGAAATGGAACCACCCAAGGAGAGAACATCAGCCCCCCAAAAAGGTTTTGATCAAAGACCTCCATCATACAGAGCTCGAGAAACAAATCCAATGGAAAAACCCAGACTCCCAGACTACAATTTTTCTATCTCCCCGGGAGAGTTAGTCTTGGTACTTAAAAAGATGGGAAATGAAGTAAAGTGGCCACCACGCAACAGAGAAAGTTTCAAAAATAAAGACACAAACAAATGGTGTGAATTCCATCGAGACTACGGCCATACCACAGCTGAATGTGTAGCATTAAGGTTGGAAGTACTTGAATTGTTGAACAAAGGGTTTTTAAGGGATCTACTTACAGAGAAGGGACAAGCCACCTTAGCTCAGAGGAACGAGAAGGATGGACATGGGGAAACACCAATTCAACCTCCACCAATTGATAACACAGTGAATCTCATTTCAGGAGGATCAGAGATTAGTGGAGTATCATATTCATCAGCCAAACGACATTCCAGAGCAATTGTATCAAGCCTTCAACATTCCACGACGTCTCTAGAAAAAATGTTTACAAATCTAATAATGGAGTTTCCAGACGACATCAACTCTGGTAGCATGAACCCTCATCATGACGCCTTAGTAATCTCTCTACAGGTGGCAAATTTTATGATCAAACGAGTTCTGGTAGATACAGGATCATCAGCCAACATCATCTTTACAACAGCTTTGGCAGACATGGGAGCTGAATTAGAAAAAGTTAACAAAAGAACAACTGTGTTGATTGGATTCAGTGGTGAACAAAAATTTACTTTGGGAGAAATAAGCCTTCCAGTCTACGCAGGGGGAATCAACAAAATGACAACCTTCCTAGTCCTAGATTGTCCTTCAGCCTACAATCTAATTATTGGGAGGCCATGGATTCATGAAATGAGGGCAGTATCGTCCACCTATCATCAAACTCTAAAATTTCCTACAAAGTGGGGGATTCAAGAGATAAGGGGAGATAGAGTTGCTTCCAGAGGATGCTACCAAACAACAATGAAGGCAAAGGTCCATTCAGCATAGCAATTACAGAACGAACCTCATTCGCAGGAGCCCACACTTCCAAATATTGAAGAATTGGATGAGGTTCAAATCCATGACGAATATGCAGACCATAAAACTCAAATTGGAGCAAATCTAGATCCCAGACTTCGGGCAGACTTAAGTGAATTTTTGCGAAAACAACATGACCAATTCGCTTGGTCGCATGAAGACATGACTGGGATTGATCCCAGCTTGATTACTCATCAACTCCATGTGGATCCAGACTACCCTCCAATCAGACAGAAAAGAAGGAAGTTTGCCCCAGAGAGAAACCAGATCATTGATGAAGAAATCCAAAAATTGTTGCAAAATGGTGCCATTAAAGAAGTTCAATTCCCAGCCTGGTTAGCCAATGTGGTGGTAGTACGAAAGAAAAATGGAAAATGGAGAGTTTGTATCGACTTCACAGATCTGAACAAAGCATGCCCAAAAGATTCATTCCCATTGCCTCATATTGATCAAATGGTTGATGCTACAGCCGGACACGAATTGCTAAGTTTTATGGATGCATATTCTGGGTACAATCAAATCCTTATGCATCCAGGCGACCAAGAGAAAACAGCTTTCATGACCAATAGGGGAATTTTTTGTTACAAAGTAATGCCCTTTGGTCTCAAAAATGCAGGTGCCACATATCAGAGAATGGTCAATAAAATGTTCTCACAACAGATTGGAAAAACGATGGAGGTGTATGTAGACGACATGTTGGTGAAATCATCAAAATCTGATCAGCATCTGCAACACCTGGAAGAAGCATTCAAGGTGATGAATAGGTATGGGATGAAATTGAATCCAACAAAATGTGCATTTGGAGTAGCTTCTGGGAAATTCCTGGGATATGTTGTTACACAACGAGGGATTGAGGCAAATCCAGATCAAATCAGGTCTATACTTGAAATTCCATCTCCAACCTGCCCAAAGGAAGTCATGCGACTAGCAGGGAGAATTGCGGCGTTGAACAGATTCATCTCCAAGTCGACAGACAAAAGTTTTATGTTCTTTTCAGCCATCAAAAAGACAAAAAACTTTGAATGGACTCCCGCCTGCGAACAAGCTTTGAAAGAGCTGAAGCAGTACTTAACATCACCACCATTGTTGTCAAAACCACTCGACAACGAAAGGTTATTCTTGTACTTGGGAGTGTCAGACCAAGCAGTAAGCGCTGTTTTGATTCGAGAAGAGAACGGCACCCAACTTCCAGTCTACTATGTAAGCAAAGCATTACTTGATGCGGAGTCACGTTATTTGCATTTGGAGAAATTGGTACTAGCCTTGGTAATGTCTGCCAGGAAAACGCTACCATACTTTCAAGGGCATCCTATCACAGTTTACTCGGAGTACCCCTTGAGGAGCATACTACACAAGCCAGAATTGACTGGGAGATTAACAAAATGGGCTGTCGAATTGGGAGAACACGACATCACTTACCAGCCCAGAACAGCGATCAAATCTCAAGCCTTGGCTGACTTTGTAGCAGATTTCAGTCCAACTCAGAATCCCTTGGAAGGTACCGAAGTCAATTCAATCCAATCAAATTCACTTTGGAAACTTTCAGTCGACGGTTCTAGCAATAAGAAAGGGTGTGGCCTTGGCATAGTGATCACTACTCCTGATGGGGATATACTACAACAAGCAATCAAATGTGGATTCCGAGTTACAAACAATGAAGCAGAATATGAAGCTTTGATTGCAGGAATCAGCTTGGTCAAAGAGCTTGGGGGACGAAGAATCGAAGTGAAATCAGACTCCCAATTGATAGTGAATCAGCTCCAAGGTTCATATCAGGCACGAGACCCTCAAATGTTATCCTACTTGCAGAAAGTTAAAGAAGTCCAGGCGACCTTTCAAGAATTCAACATATCTCAGGTGTCAAGAAGTGAAAACACTCAGGCGGACGCGTTGGCTACCCTCGGGTCGACCATGCATGGAGACAAACTACAATCAATTCCAGTAGTGTATTTAAATTGGCCATCAATTTGGAAGGAGAACAAAGAAATCAACACCATCACTTCAGACGACTCGTGGATGACACCAATCATGAAATACTTGCAAGATGGACTGCTTCCAGAAGAAAGAAATGAAGCAAGAAGGATTCAAAGGCAAGCGGCAAGATTCACCATTTTTGATGGACATCTATTGAAAAGGTCATTCTCTGGACCCTACTTGAAATGTCTTACTCATGATCAAGCACAACATGTACTATCAGACTTGCACGAAGGAGAATGCGGAAATCATTCTGGAGGACGAAGCCTTGCGTCACGCGCCCATTCGACTGGGTATTATTGGCCAACTATGAGAATTGATTCAGTCAATTACACGAAGAAGTGTGAAAAGTGTCAGAGATTCGCTCCTATTCCACATCTTCCACCAGAAAAGCTGAATCCTATCCTATCCCCATGGCCGTTCATGAAGTGGGGTATGGATATTGTAGGGAAGCTACCAATCGCCCCTGGACAAAGAGTCTACATGCTAGTCTTGACAGATTATTTTTCAAAGTGGATTGAAGCAGACTCCTTTGCCAAAATACGAGATAAAGAAGTTCAAACATTTGTCTGGAAAAACATCATATGTCGTTTCGGCATTCCCAAGGAGATTGTAACAGATAATGGCTCCCAGTTTATTAGCCGACATTTTCAAGACTTCTGTAAAAATTGGGGGATCAAGTTAAGTTTTTCAACCCCACGCTTTCCACAAGCTAATGGGCAAGCCGAGTCTTCCAACAAGACACTTTTGAATACTTTGAAGAAAAGATTGGAGAAGGCGAAAGGATCATGGGCAGACGAGCTTCCTGGAGTATTGTGGTCCTACAGAACGACCATCCGTTCTTCGACTGGAGAAACTCCTTTCTCTTTGGCATTTGGAACAGAGGCAGTAATTCCAATCGAAGAAACCATTCCTTCTTTACGCTACCAGTACGCTAATGATGACGCAAATCAGCAGTTGATGTATATGAATCTAGATACAATCGACGAAAGACGAGAAAAAGCGACCATACGACTAGCGTCTCATCGACAAAGAATGGCGAAATATTTCAACAAAAATGTCAGAAGTCGAACATTCAAAGAAGGGGATTGGGTACTACGAAAAGTTTTTCAAAACACAAAAGAAGTCGGAGAAGGAAAGTTGGGACCAAATTGGGAGGGGCCATACATCATCACAAGAGTTATTGGACACGGAGCCTACAAATTACAAACAATTGAGGGGAGACAAATTCACAATAGTTGGAATGCAATTCACCTTAAGCAATTTCACCGGTAATTTATGCGTGCGTTTATTTATATTTTATGGTTCAGAGTAAATTTCAAATTAATGTATTGTGTGATTCGACTTAAAAACAAATTTCATTTGAAATATCATCCCAAAATATCATTAATTCATTAAAATTTGTTCTACAAAGAGGTTAAATTAAAATTACAAAATATTCAAATTTCCGGAGTGGCTTCTTCTTGAATGCATTCAGCAGCAACTTCAGGTGCAGGAATTTCTTGAACTTGTATAGTCGGCTCGATTTCCACTCGACTAAGTTCTTCATTCTTATTATCCGCTTCTTGAACTTCAGCCGCCCCCTCGCCATCAATAACTTCTTTTTCTGCCACTTTCGAGTCGACCTCTTCGCCTTTCTCTTCCACATCACCCTCGTCTGAAAAAGAAACTCCTGCCAATAATTGATCATACTGCTGAATCCATTTCTTTGGTTCCCAAGCTCCTGTCTTTCCTTCAAGGAAATCCTTCATCAGATGGCTGCGTTCTTTCATCATTGATTCAAGAGCGATCCCTTCAAGATTCTCAAGTAATTCTTCATTCTCCTTCTTCACATTCTCGAACGCATCCTTATAGCCTTCAATTGTAACTTCAGAAGTCTCCTTTTCCATCTGAAGTGTTGCCTTCACTTCCTTCAACTCCTTCTCCAATTCAGCATTTCTTTTTTCAAGCGACCTCTTTTGGACCACTTCCTTTTTCATAGCTGCAAATGATTTATCCATCTCCCTCTGTTTCTTAAGAGTCGATTCGACATATCGCTGCATATGTAGACTGCACTCCATTGCCTGGAAAAAGGATTTAATTAGAATCCATTCTACAAATTATTAAGAAATTTCTATCTACTTTCTTACTTGGTAACTTAAAGCCGCAGCCTTTTTCATCGACTCGACCGGGCCAATCTTGGATAACCTCTGTTCATCCTCCTCCAGCAATAACTTCTTAATAAAAGGGTCAAGGCTTGATGGGTCCGAAATTGCAGTCGACCCTGCTGGAATCCTGACAACTATATTATCGATTTCTTCGATTTCATCCGCCTTCCTTTTCCCCCTTTGACAACTATTTCGGTCGACTTCCCCTTATGCTTTGGAGTTCCAGTCGACGATACCAATTGTGGTTCTGGAACCTCCACTTCTGGCTCCTTTATCTTGAGCTTCCTAGCCTTTTTTCGGCTCATCAACTCATCAATTGATGCTACTTTTATTTGCCTCGACGCCATGTCCTCTGCGCATAAAATTTCTTTTGGAGTTAATGTCTTTATAAACCACACCTTTCCGTACAGTGCTCGAATCGACCGAGTACAGTAGATGACTTCCAATACGTTTTTAGAAAGTGCCAAAGGGGTAGATATACCTTCTGATTCGAAGATTTCTTCCCACTGTAAAGTTGCTCTTAATCTCTGCTCTACCAAGATTATCCTCCAATCTCTTTGTTCGACCGGTAGATCAAGAAGAGCTTTAGTATTCGACAAAATGAGAGGTGTTTTGTCGAATAAACTGTTTCGAAAAGGACCTGCATAATAAACAATCCGGCATTAGTTTCATACGACAATAATATTGATAAATTATCAATTAATAGAAGAATTTGATACTCACTAAATACACCCCAATATTCTGAAACTCGACCCATTCCAGTCGACCCAAAGATACCCTCATTTTTCACAAAGAAGTACTCTGATTGCCAATTACCCCTATCGTTTGTTGGAAGCCCCCATTATTTGTTCCCTCTTACGACGAAGATACAAAGTATATCTCCCTTTCTCAGTAAGATGCTCTTTGAGGTAGTATGAATATAAAACATCCTTCACCTCAAATAATAACCCCTGTTCGAATGCTAAGCATTCAATCGACATTAGAATCCTCCAAGCATTCGGCATTAGTTGTGAAGGAGCAATCCCGTAATGATCCAAGATTTCCCAAGCTAACCTCGGAATAGGGAATCTAAGCCCATTAGAAAACGGTACTACATAAAAACCCACCCAACCAGGAATTTTATAATCAATCCTTTCAGACGGCAAAGGCACCCTCAGTTCCATTGTTCTAGGAAATCTATACTTAATCCTAATTTCCATTAGCAGGGTAGCCGTCATTCGACTAGCTGGGTTCTTGGAGAGTATATTGGTAGGCTCACTTGTGCTCACCCCTCCACTAAATTCCTCGACAGCTGCCAATGATCTAATAGGAATTGCCTGCAACGGAACTTCATGCGACATAACGGTTACAGGTCCTTCCTCAAAAAACTCTTGACGCGACCATTCCCTTAATGATTTTTCTTCTGTTGATTCACTCGATGATGATCCTACGAATGTATCGATCTGTTCTCCTAAACTTTCTAAAGAGTCTCCACTCGACATATTCTATTCGACGAGTCTACAAACAGATAATTTCTAAGGTTTGGGTTCCTTAAAGATCAAATCCTACTCCTATCTCCAAACACAAATCCTCCAAATAGAGTATGATTCTAAAGATCAAACAACCTAATTTAGCTAAGAACAGATTAAAGCTACTCTACGAACATTCAAAGCAAATGAAGAACGCGAAGAGAGTGAAAGAAGTACCTTGGAGCCTTGAAGTCTCTCCCAAATCGATTGATCTTGTGAAATGAAACAAATGAACCCATCAAGCCACTTTTATACTACTTCTTTTGGCGGTTTATTTCCCGCCATGAAAACTCCTCGTTATTTGCGCTAGGTTTTACTCCATTAAACGACACGTGGAAGATCAATGAAATATTTAGCAAACCCCGGTGCAGATAGTACACTCCTGAACCTATGTTTGGTTCAGTCGACAAAGGGACATTCCCATGGACACATGTCGAGTCAAAATGGACTCCTGAACCACCGTTTGGTTCAGTCGACAAAGGACATTCCCATGGACTCATGTGGAGTCAAGTGAACTCCTGAACCTATGTTTGGTTCAGTCGACAAAGGGACATTCCCCTGGACACATGTCGAGTCAAATTGGACTCCTAAACCACCGTTTGGTTCAGTCGATAAGGGACAATCCCCTGGACTCATGTCGAGTCAAGTAAACTCCTGAACCACCGTTTGGTTCAGTCGACAAGGGACATTCCCCTGGACACATGTCGAGTCAAATTGGACTCCTAAACCACCGTTTGGTTCAGTCGATAAGGGACAATCCCCTGGACTCATGTCGAGTCAAGTAAACTCCTGAACCACCGTTTGGTTCAGTCGACAATGGACATTCCCCTGGACTCATGTCGAGTCAAATTGGATTCCTGAACCACCGTTTGGTTCAGTCGACAAAGGACATTCCCCTGGACTCATGTCGAGTCAAGTAAACTCCTGAACCACCGTTTGGTTCAGTCGACAAGGGACATTCCCCTGGACTCATGTCGAGTCAAATTGGACTCCTGAACCACCGTTTGGTTCAGTCGACAAGGGACAATCCCCTGGACTCATGTCGAGTCAAGTAAACTCCTGAACGCACGTTTGGTTCAGTCGACAAGGGACATTCCCCTGGACTCATGTCGAGTCAAATTGGACTCCTGAACCACCGTTTGGTTCAGTCGACAAGGGACAATCCCCTGGACTCATGTCGAGTCAAGTAAACTCCTGAACCACCGTTTGGTTCAGTCGACAAGGGACAATCCCCTGGACTCATGTCGAGTCAAGTAAACTCCTGAACCACCGTTTGGTTCAGTCGACAAGGGACATTCCCCTGGACTCATGTCGAGTCAAGTAAACTCCTGAACCACCGTTTGGTTCAGTCGACAATGGACATTCCCCTGGACTCATGTCGAGTCAAGTAAACTCCTGAACCACCGCTTGGTTCAGTCGACAAGGGACATTCCCCTGGACTCATGTCGAGTCAAATTGGACTCCTGAACCACCGTTTGGTTCAGTCGACAAATGACATTCCCCTGGACTCATGTCGAGTCAAGTAAACTCCTGAACCACCGTTTGGTTCAGTCGACAAAGGACATTCTCCTGGACTCATGTCGAGTCAAGTAAACTCCTGAACCACCGCTTGGTTCAGTCGACAAGGGACATTCCCCTGGACTCATGTCGAGTCAAGTAAACTCCTGAACCACCGTTTGGTTCAGTCGACAAGGGATATTCCCCTGGACTCATGTCGAGTCAAATTGGACTCATGAACCACCGTTTGGTTCAGTCGACAAAGGACATTCCCCTGGACTCATGACGAGTCAAGTAAACTCCTGAACCACCGTTTGGTTCAGTCGACAATGGACATTCCCTTGGACTCATGTCGAGTCAAGTGAACTCCTGAACCACCGTTTGGTTCAGTCGACAAGAGACATTCCCCTGGACTCATGTCGAGTCAAATTGGATTCCTGAACCATCGTTTGGTTCAGTCGACAAAGGACATTCCTCTGGACTTATGTCGAGTCAAATTGGACTCCTGAACTACCGTTTGGTTCAGTGGACAAAGGACATTCCCCTGGACTCATGTCGAGTCAAATTGGACTCCTGAACCACCGTTTGGTTCAGTCGATAAGGGACATTCCCCTGGACTCATGTCGAGTCAAAATGGACTCCTGAACCACCGTTGGTTCAGTCGACAAGGGACATTCCCCTGGACTCATGTCGAGTCAAATTGGACTCCTGAACCACCGTTTGGTTCAGTCGACAATGGACATTCCCCATGACTCTTGTCGAGTCAAGCGGGACTCCTAAATTTACATTCAGTTCAGTTGAATAGAGAATATTCCCCATTACTTATGTCGAGTCAAATGTATCCATGGATCTTCAAAACTGATCATACGACCAAGAACCAATTACCATAAGTCAAGTCAAATTAGAATGACTAAAGACTTCGTCTGCCCAGATAATACACGCGATATTTTCCAAAAAACCCACATTTTGCATGAAACTCTTATAAAACAATCCAACAGAAGGTGATACATTCTTGTCACGTGCTTTTGTGATTAGTATCATTCGACACAAACGTATATACTCTCTAAGACAAAATTTCTTTGACTTAGAGAGTAAGGGACAAACTGTAAGAGCCAAATTTGGTCTAAGGGTATAACTGTCTTTCACCTTAAGCCCATCAGCATGTTAGGCCTAAGCCCAAAGAATTATGTATTTGATTACAATTAAAATCATGAAGCATGACCACTTAACCTAACTCTAGCACTAATCCCCACCACTCCACTTAACCTAACTCTAGCACTAATCTTCACTTACTCCAAAAACCATTACCAAATACACCAAACCTCAGATCATGTTTTATCTATAAATATGAAAAGAATACAGGAAGAATTGATTCAAGTCACATTTCTCTCACCCTAATACTTCATGCTCTCGATCCTTAATCCCCTCATTTATTACACGGCTCTCACGGCCAAACAAAGGAAGGAGAGGTAATATTCAACCTTGCTTTCCATTTTACAAACTTATTTCCTGCCACTGACTTGGGCGTCGGAGTGTACCCGGTATCCACCACACCGGTGGTAGCCTACTCCCGTCCACTCTACTTTGTTTTTTGCAGGATTGCTAGTGCCCAACTTACAAATTCTGATTGAGGACCTCGGCCGAAATCCAGCGTCCACACATGGAAGGTTTAGAAAGAAATTTGAGGCCGTGACAATCATCGAGAGTTTCAAAAATATTTCTCTCGCATGTAATTAAATAAAGATATATTTAATCAAATGTTAGTTAGAATCGGATATGTGATCGAATTAGTGATCCAAAAAATTTAATGAGTCAGTTGTTCGACCGGTTGAAACGTTCCGAAAAAATCGGTAGAACCGACCTACATCATATATAATTTTATTAATTAAAAATTATAACAAATATTAAATTTTAATTTATTGGATTGGTTAATAACCGAATTAACCATAACCGACCGAAATATAATGGTTAATTGGTTAATGGTTATGTGTCATAAATTGGTTAAATCGGTCACACTTTTATTTAACCGAAAATTTCGGTTACGGTTAAAAAATCAAGGATTAACCGACCGAACCGACCGATGCACACCCCTAATCACTGAGGCAACTCCTTGGGTTCAGATTACGTAATGCAAGTCATGTTCAAAGGATTACACTTCATGCACGCAAGAAAAGGATCTTTAATTAATTTCGTTAATGTTTATATGGCTTCCATATCTATATATATAAATTTGGACTTTGGATTTTGTAGGAACTTGGAATCTACCTACGTAGTACGTATTAACACAAACTGTATTTTAATTATAATATAATTCAACTATATCTACGGCATGCGTCTTGGGTATTTTATTTTTCGTTCAAGACATTCTTCTCGATCGACTGATTACAAACACGAGCCCTAAATTGAAATATTTAGGGTTAGTTTATTTTCATTCGGTAATGTTTATTTACAAAATTAATTAATATATTATATATGAAAAATAAAAAGTATTTTTAATTAAATTTAATCTATTATTAATGTTCGTATTTTTGTTGGAAATTACTAAAATAGACAATAATTTAATTATATATACAGTAATTTTTAGTAATATATTATATATTTATTAAAAGGCTATTTTTAGAATTATAAAACTAATGTTGCTTCCCTCCAAGCCTTTATCTTTATCTTTCTAGACCCACATGACTTTAGAAATATGAGTATTAATTCATGTTTCATGTGAGGATCAATCTCTCCCCCTTATTTTTTTTGAAGGAGAGGAAAATTTATTAACTGAAACAAGGATATATTACAAAGGATAACATGAGGGAAAATTCTCATGCAAAAACCTGAAACACTATTCTGACAAGAAAATTTTACTAGTTCGTGAGCAATCTGATAATAGGCTCAAGGTCTAAAAATGAATTTTATAAGAGATCAGCTTATCGATTGCATTCTGGATTTCAGCAAAAATTATTTGAGATCGAGGATGAAGCCCTTCCGTTTAAATGGTCTTAAAATTTAGTTATTCATATTCCACGCAAATATATCAACCTCTTAATTACTGGACTCTTGTTTAGTCTCTTTGAATTCATGACCTTAAAATTGAATATTTATGCTTCACCTTACGTGTGTTGTTATTACCAAGACTTGTCTTTAATGCCTAAATTCGCCCTTACCACCAAATAGTTTATCAGTTTTTAAAAGAAAAATGGAAAACAAAAATAACACAATTAAATTAAAGTGTCCAAACGAGTACCCAATTCACGTGTATTAGTTAAGCTTGGATGTTGTATCTCATTGCCTTCCTGCATATTTTTTTTTTTTTTTTTTTTTGGGGTTAAAAAAAAAAGCATGACATGTTGCTCGCAATTAAACAATTCCATTGGTTAAATATGAGATTGGTTGGTGCTTTATAAGTTTTTCGAGTTTTCTTTCTTTATAAATAATTTCAAGGATGAGTTTTATTTATAAATTTTTAACAAGTGATATCAAAGCCAATATCATGTCTCTCAGTTGTAATCGTGCAACGCAATGGTTGACGTTGATATTATAGTGTTCTGTTGGGAGAGTAGTGGAATGTTATGATTCATTTGTCTCATATTAGTGAGCGTAGTGATGAAATGTTATAATCTCTTTGTCTCATATTAAAAAATATGTGAGTGTGAGGCTGAAGCCTCCGTAGGATGCTGGAAGAGAACCATCCTCTTATCTTTTGAAAATAATTTCAGAATTCTGGATCGGCTGAGAACTCTATTTCCTTACAAGTTATTTGTAATGATAAGTTCTATTTACGAGTTTATAATATAAAAATTATTAATAAATTTGGAGGAAATCAATCATTGATCAGATATAAAATAAATCAATAATGAGAATCCAACAAAAAAAAAATGGACAAAAGGAAATAAATAATTGGTAGAAAAAGACATTACAGGATGTGACCCGTTTGACCAAAAGAAGAGTGGCCTGTGGCCAATTAATTAAAGGGGGGAGTTGGTGTAGCAAACGCCCCAAATCTACCAATTATTTTGCAACTCGTGAGACATTCTTCACACGCTCAAGAATGCTTCATTGCATTCGTAATTAATTGTTTGTCCCCATTCTACTTCTTTCTTTAATTAATCCAGGGGCATTTATGTGATTTGCCTTAAAACTCTGACTGTCAGTTGTTCAAAAGGAGTGGTTCTTACCTTATTTTATAAGCTAGTAGCACTTTCAAACCTACATAATCAATTTTTTTTTTTTTTTTAATTTGTCAACTTATTTTACTGTCAATATCAATTGCCACCAACCAATGCAGACCATTTTTTTTTTCCATTTAACAATCATTTGCTTAACCTACTTATTCATTAAATATATAATTAGTAATTATAAAAAAAGATAACAATCTAATGAGTAATTATAAAAATAAATAAATAGGGATCATAAGCCACCTTTACTTAATTCTCTTAATCATATGCAGTAAAACTTCTTTGATTTTCCTATCTACTTGCTCACTTTTTATTTTTAGCTTGTAAAAAGTAAAGACTAAAGAATATGAATCCAACCAAGGTTCCTTGTCGAGTGGACCATGAATGATTTTTTTAAAAAATGGCTAAATGATGTCACATGAACATTAGATTATTTCATTTTAATATGTTTCAAGAGTGTCAGCTAAATAAACTGATTTGCTTGCTTCAATGGGTTTCTAACCAAAACCTAAGTTACCTAACTTTGTGAACTGTGGAGAGATTCTTTGGTGCAATAGTCGTCTGGGTGACGTGGTATTACAAGCGAATTAAAAAATGACATGTAGAGTTTTTTCACCTATTTTTTAGTTATTTTTTTATTTTTTTAGCACGCGTGGCAGTGGATGATTGGCTTGTTACATAGATGACGTGGTACCACTGTTGCATAGAAGATTTTCTCTGAACTGTGACCATCTATTTACCTTTACTGCTTCAATGCCACGTAAAATCGTAAATGTCCCTTCACCTGCATGCATGCAGACATTTCATTAATAAAAAAAAAAAAAGATCATTCTATTAAATTTTCTTGCAAGTGAAAATGATCAAAATAATTTTATTATTTGTCGAAATATATCATTTCTTAAGCTGTGTTCTAAAGCCCATAAAGAAAAATCTTAATGTCATTAAAAAAATGATTATTTATATTTTATTACTAAATTTATAGTAAATTAATAATTTGATACTGTGAATTTTGAAATATTATATTTTATTATTAAATTTATAGTAAAATAATATTTTAAGTTATATAAAATCTAACATTTTATTATTTTTCATTAGTTGATCGACAGCTGACTTAGTTGACTTTAGTGTTAAAACGTAACGGTCAAATAAGGTTTTGACGAAAAAATAATAAAATATTATTTTGTCATAAATTTAATAGTAAAATGTAATATTTTAAAATTCGTAATATTTTGTCATAAGTTCAATAGTAAATTTTGTTGAGGTTTCACACCTAAAACGACGGAAGTGTCATGTAATAAGGTGTTTGGAAATGGTTGAAATAATTAATATATAGGACCACCGTTGCGACTATATCCCTTGGTAAATTTATCAAAGATGAAAAAGATTTATTTGATATTGTGAATGATTGGTTACGGAGGGACCGATTAATTTTTGTATGTTAGTTTGGTCTATTGCTATTTCCTTGTGCTTATTTCGCTTTAGGGGTTGGTTCACAAGCAAAATATTTATAACTTCATGGTATACACATAGATTAGCCATATCTTATTTGGAAGGTTTTAACTTCTTAACCGCTATAATTTTGCCTCATGTTAATAGTTTAGCGTATGTTTTATTGTTATTATGGGTCATTAAGCATTAGAATTTTACTCGTTGGTGTCTTTTTATTTTTTTTGTTGTATACAAATTTTCAATAATGGACGAAATATCATATTCGGTATCAATTAGTCGATCATTGTTTTTTTTCCTCCCCATTGGAGGTAAAATAGGTTTTTTAAAAAAGGTAATAATTAACTATTTTTCATTAGTATGAGAGATTTTGATGGGTTTTGAAACATATAAGGATCAATTATATTTAGAAAAAAAAACTTGGTTTTGATCATTTTCCGTTTCTTCTAATTAATTGCCTTGTCGTTCAAGATAGCATGATTCTCCTAGCGAAATGAAAATATGTTATATGGCTTGTGATTCAAGCTTGTCTTGTAGATAGGGAAATGAAAGTGGAGACGGTTAGAAACTGTATATTTACTTAGCAGTTACTTGTTTCATTAAGTCTCTAATTGATAACCTAATCACGACTATGAATAATAAAAGAAATAATTGCAAGAAACTCTAGCTAGTTGACTTTTACTTGGCACTGGTTCACTTGGGTCTAAGTCATTTCAATCATACGCGTGATTAAGAGGAAATGCCTATTAATTATTAATCTAATATGTAGGAATATATTATATATATTCATGTATAATTTGATTATATAATTAATTAATTAATCAAGAAGTGTTCCATGTTTTTGAGTATATATTAACTTATCATATGACTAAAATATATGTCAACAAGTGCTGGTTCACTTGGTCAAGATTCACTGATTCTAGGAAGTAAGTCTTGGGTTCGATTCCTCATAATAACATGAGTGAATAAAAAACTTGGGTAATTGTTCGTCTTCTGACTTGGTTATTTGCCTTCGTATATGGTTCCATCAGTCTTGAAGTATTGTTATCATCCCTTTGAGGGTATAGTCAATGGTGATATGTCATACAAAAACTAGTCCTGGGGATTCATATTATCTTATTATTTGTAGTGTACACACACATGAGTATCGCATGGAATTTGATCAAATAGGAGAGATTTAGACATTCCTTTAAAAAATGTGAATATATATATATATATATATATATATATATATATATATATATATATATATATTATATAATGTAAATTATTGTTTATCATATAATTGGTCCTTTACAAAATGAGACACTACAAAAAATAATAAATTATCGACGGAAAATACCTAAATTCCATTGGTAATAAGGCGTAATCTACGAAAAATTTTCACAGTAAAATTTTGTCGCCAAATCATTTGCCGAAAATAAATTGAAGTGCGCACACACTAAATTACAAAATAAAAATAATAATAATAATAATAATAATAATAATAATAATAATAATAATAATAATAATAATTGTTAGATATTAGTTGTGTGTTGTGTTAGTAATTGTATAGTTGGTAGTAGTTGTGTGTTGTGCTAGTAATTGTATAGTTGGTTGTTGTGTTTAATATAGTAGTTGTGTATTTATTATGTTAGTTGTATAAATGCCTATATAAAGGTCTTTCATTTGTAAATTCAAATCAAGCAAATGTTTATAGACATTTTCTTCGCAAATTCTCACATGGTATCAGAGCTTAGGTTCTTTCCGGAGGTGAAGAACACATCAAACGAAAATTGGTTCCGAAAAAATTTGGGTTTCGGGAAAGTTGTTAAAAATTAATTTTAAGCATACCATCAGCTTGTTCACGTCGAGACAAGCACGGTGGTATTTTCTGGAGGTTGAAGACGGCCACGTCAGCACATAGTCATCCACCACGTCAGCATAATTCGAATCGTCAAAATCAATCCCGATCTTATACTATTTGACAAATGGAAAAGTCAGATGTTATGCAACCTATCCCTACCGTCCTCACCGGTTCAAACTAATGTCTCTGGGTTCAGGGAATGCGTAGTTTTCTCATGGGTAGGAAACTATGGCGCTATGTTACTGGAGATGTCAAGCCCCCCACTCGTCTTACTGATGAAACTGAAGGACAACTCGCTGATCGTCTCGAGGATTGAGACAGTAAGAATCATCAAATTCTGACATGGTTCCAGAATACTTCGGTTCCATCCATTCATCATCAATTTGGCCGCTATGAAACTGTCAAAGAAATTTGGGATCTGCTTGCATTAACGTACACATCTTCTGATCTCTCTAGTCAGTATCAATTGTGGGAAAAGTTGCATAATTTGAAACAATAAAAAAGTCAGTCTATTACTGAATTTCTTGCACAAATGGAGAATATTTGGGACCAACTTGCTCTGTCAGAACCATCAATGAATTGTACCGTTGATGCAACTAATTATACGGCACATCGTGACCGTATGCGGCTAATTCAATTCCTTATGGCCCTTACTGATGACTTTGAATCTTGTCGAGCTTCTTTGTTACATCAATCTCCCTTGCCTACATTAGAAGCTGCTGTCTCTCGATTATTATCTGACGAAACTCGTCTCGGCTTACTTAAGCCATCTCACGATGAGGCTGTGCTTGTCGCCGCAGGTAAACATTTCTCAAAAGGTGGAGGTAAATTTTGTCGTACCTGCAACAAATCTGGTTATACTCTGATTGAATGTAGTCTTACTGAATGTCACAAATGCAAGAAAAGAGGCCATATTGCCTCTCACTGTCCCACTAAGGTGGGTTGTCGTTACTGCAAGCTGTCTGGCCATTCCATTGAGCAATGCCCCACTCGTCCACCAAGAGCTGACCAGCCCTCCAAGATAGCAATTCCAATTGCTGCTGCTACCTCTGAGATCACTGTCTCTCATACATCCACTGGTAACTTAGAAACACTCCTTAGACAAATACTCTCCACTCATCCCAGTACTTCTACTACCTTATCTGTCAATTCAGGTAATTCTCCTTGGTATTTTGACTCTGGTTGTTGCAATCATATGACTTCTCAATCCCCGTTATTTTCTTCCACCTCTCCCACCACAAATATTTCTCTAATTTTCACTGCAGATGGCTCACAAATGCTTGTAAGTCGGTCTGGCCACATATCAACATCTACACTCACATTACCAAATACATTTCTTATTCCCAAACTTACATTCAACCTTATTTCTGTTGGTCAACTATGTGAACTTGGATTAGAATTGATATTCTCCACTAATGGTTGTCGTGTGCAGGATCCGCAGACGGGACAGATTCTTGGGACAGGCCGTAGAATTGGACGTCTGTTTGAACTCACATCTCTGCATCTTCCTTCAAATCATTTTTCCCAACTATGTGCTGTATCTACTCCATCTTCTCTTCACTTATGGCATATGCATCTTGGTCATGCCTCGATAAATAAACTTCGTCATTTAGTTTCTAATGGTTCACTAGGTTCTGTTAAAGACCAGTCTTTCCATTGTGTCTCTTGTCAACTTGGAAAACAACCAGCTTTATCATTTCAACATAATGAACATTATTATGTTGCCCCATTTGATTTGGTCCACTCTGATGTATGAGGATCTTCACCTACAGCCACTATGGGAGGATCTAAATATTTTGTCTTGTTTATTGATGACTATTCTCGATTCACATGGATCTTTCTTATGAAACAACGTTCTGAACTACCTCAAATTTATATTGACTTTGCAAACATGATCAAAACATAATTTTCTAAAATTATCAAAATTTTGAGGACCGACAATGCCAAGGAGTATCTTGACTCGAAAATTCAACATTTTTTAAAAGCCCAATGAACCATTTCACAACGATCTTACCCATATACCTCTCAACAAAATGGACGAGCAGAAAGAAAACATCGTCATATTTTAGATTCCACTCGATCTATGCTCATTTCATCCTCTTGTCCTGAACGCTTTTGGGGTGAAGCTGCCCTTACGGCTGTTTATGTTATTAATCGTATTCCTTCTTCAGTCACCAAACACAATTTGTCTCCTTATGAGTGTCTTTATGGTGTTTCCCATCCTTATGATATTCTCAAGGTTTTTGGGAGTGTTTGCTTTGTTCTTCTTCCTCCCACAGAGCAACACAAGTTAGAACCCCGTGCCAGACTTTGTTGTTTCTTAGGATATAGTATTCAACACAAAGGGTATCGTTGTTGGGATCTTGTGTCAAAGAAACTTTGCATCTCTCGTCATGTTATTTTCTGGGAACATGTTATGTTCTCATCTCTTTCTAAGTTCAGGGTCACCTTCAGATCCACCTCCACTTTTCACTAATCCATCTATCGAGTTGTTTCCACCTGATATAAGTACTCATAGTGAGCATACAGATGTCCAACCTCCATCACCGTCTGTTCCTGATGATGCCCCTCCTGCAGATACTGCACCAGAGACCATTGGTGACTCATCTCCACCATATCCTACCCGAGTAAGAAATCATTCATCTTACCTTCGAGATTATCATTGTTTCACTGCTCTTGTCTCTTTGCATGAACCTCAGTCCTATAGGGAGGCTTCTTCTAATCCTCATTGGTAGCAAGCTATGCAAGATGAATTACAAGCATTGACAAAGACTGGTACTTGGTTGATCTTCCTCCTGGCAAAAATCCAGTGGGATGCAAATGGGTTTACAAAATCAAAACACATTCAGGTGGATCTATTGAGCGTTATAAAACACGTCTTGTTGCTAAAGGATTTGCTCAAGAGTATGAGATTTATTATGAGGAGACCTTTGCACCTGTTGCTCGCCTTACCTCAGTTCGCAGTCTGCTTGCTATTGCTGCTGCTCAGAAATGGAGTCTGTTTCAGATGGATGTCAATAATGCTTTTCTCAATGGTGATCTCACTGAAGAAGTTTATATGAAGCCTCCTCCAGGTCTTGATCATCCACCAAATACAGTATGTCGCCTACGACGTGCCTTATATGGTTTGAAGCAAGCTCCTCATGCATGGTTTGCCAAATTTGGTACCACTGTCAGACATATTGGATTCACCTCCAGTCCACATGATTCGGCCTTATTTCTTCGAAAATCCGAAAAGGGTATTGTGATATTACTTCTTTATGTTGATGATATGATTATTACTGGAGATGATATTTCAGGCATATCAGATCTCAAGCAGGCTCTTAGTCAACAATTTGAAATGAAAGATCTTGGTCCTTTGAGTTATTTTTTAGGCCTTGAGATTATTTGTTCTGATGATGGTTATCATCTCTAGCAAGCCAATTATGCATTCGATCTTCTTTCTCGGGCTGGCCTTACAGATAGCAAGACAGTTCCAACTCCAATTGAGTATAATGTTCTTCTTACACCTATAGATGAAGATAACACTCTCCTTGATGATCCTACTCTTTACAGACAATTGGTTGGAAGCCTCATTTATCTTACAGTCACTCGACCAGACATTGCTTATGCAGTTCACATTATCAGCCAGTTCATGACCACTCCCCGTTCTACTCATTATACTGCAGTGCTTCACATTCTTCGTTATGTTAAAGGAACTCACTTTACCGGTCTCCATTTTTCTGCTACTTCATCATTGGTTCTTCGAGCCTATTCTGATCCTGACTGGGCATGAGACCCTACTGATCGTCGATCAACTACGGGTTACTGTATTTTTCTCGGTGACTCACTTATTTCTTGACGCAACAAGAAACAGACATTGGTTGCCCACTCGAGTACTGAGGCTGAATATAGAGCTGTTGCTGCTACTACAGCTGAACTTCTATGGTTACGTTGGCTTCTATAAGATTTGGGAGTCCCTCAACCATCATCTCTCACTCTTTACTGCGACAACAAAAGTGCTATTGAAATAGCACATAATGATGTTTTTCATGAGCGCACCAAACACATTGAGATCAATTGTCATTTCATTCGCCAACACGTTGCTTGTGGCACTATTTCCTTGAAGTATCCTAAATTTATATAATCTTGTAATTTGACGATGATATGTGTTTTTGGTAAATAGTTGCTTGAAGATGGACGCAAAGTACTTTTACGTAGCTTTAGCTATCTGCCTCTACTTTCTAATCGAGGGTATAAAATAATAATCAAAGTACATCTACTTTGCTTTATCATCCACTATCTCATTTTGAATTGAGAGTATTAAAAATATAGAACTCAAAACTCATGCATACATTTATTACTATGTATGAAATACGTACGTTTTTCGAAAAAATGCATCAGAAAGATCTCTCACAAGTGAAATCTCGCAGCCGTTGTTAAACAAACCAATAGTACTTGCAAGCACCCTAAAACTATATAATCTTGTAATTTAACAATTATTTATGTTTTTGATAAATATTCGCTTGAAGATGCATACAAAGTACTTTTACATGGCTTTAGCTATCTGCCTCTACTTTTTAATTGAAGGTATAAAATAAAAAGCAAAGTACGTCTACTTTGTTTTACCATCCGCTATCTCATTTTTAATTGAGAGTATTAAAAACATAGAACTCAAAACTCATGCATACCTTTATTACTATGTATGAAATACGTACATTTTTCAAAAAAAATTGCATCAGAAAGATATCTCTCAAGTGAAATCTCGCAGTTGTTGTTAAACAAACTAATAGTACTTGCAAGCGCCCTAAAACTATATAATCTTGTAATTTAACAATGATTTATGTTTTTGATAAATATTCGCTTGAAGATGCACACAAAGTACTTTTACATGGCTTTAGCTATCTGCCTCTGTTTTTTAATTGAGGGTATAAAATAAGAAGCAAAGTAAGTATACTTTGCTTTACCTTCCTCTGTCTACTTTTTAATTGAGAGTATTAAATACATAGAACTCAAAACTTATGTCTATTTTTATTACTCTGTATGAAATGCATACGTTTTTTTGAAAAAAAAATACATCAGAAATATCTCTCTCAAGTGAAATCTTGCAGCTGTTGTTAAACAAAATAATAGTATTTGCAAGCGCCCTAAAGCTATGTATGAAATGCGTACGTTTTTCGAAAAAATGCATCAGAAAGATCACTCTCAAGTGAAATCTCACAGCCGTTGTTAAACAAACTACTAGTGTTTGCAAGCGCCCTAAATCTATATAATCTTTTAATTTGACGATGATATGTATATTTGATTGATAGTCACTTGAAGATGGACGCAAAGTACTTTTACTTGGCTTTAGCTATCTGCCTCTGCTTTCTAATTGAAGGTATAAAATGAAATGAGTACTTTTACCATACACTATCTCCTTTTTAATTGAGAGTATTAAAAACATAGAACTCAAAACTCATGCCTATCTTTATTACTATGTATAAAATGAGTACGTTTTTTGAAAAAAATACATCAGAAATATATCTATCAAGTGAAATCTCGCAGATGTTGTTAAACAAACTACTAGTGCTTGCAAGCGCTCTAAATCTATATAATATTGTAATTTGATGATGATATATATTTTTGATTAATAGTCGATTGAAGATGGACGCAAAGTACTTTTACTTGGCTTTAGCTATCTGCCTCTGCTTTCTAATTGAGGGTATAAAATAAGAGGCAAAGTACGTCTATTGTGCTTTACCATCCACTATCTCCTTTTTAATTGAGAGTGTTAAAAACATAGAATAAAAACTCATGCCTATCTTTATTACTATGTATGAAATGCGTACGTTTTTTGAAAAAAAATATATTAGAAAGATCTCTCTCAAGTGAAATCTCGCAGCCGCTGTTAAAAAAACTACTAGTACTTTCAAGCGCGCTAAATTAATATAATCTTGTAATTTGACGATGATATGTGTTTTTGATAAATAGTCGCTTGAAGATGGACACAAATTATTTTTACTTGGCTTTAGCTATCTGCCTCTACTTTATATTTGAGTGTATAAAATAACAAACAAAGTACGTCAACCTCTATCTACTTTCTAATTGAGAGTATTAATTACATAGAACTCAAAACTTATGCCTACCTTTATTACTATGTATGAAATATAATGGAAGAAGCTGACAATTTCATACCCATGTGTAATGCTTAATGTTGATGTTGCAAGAAACAACACAAATGATCAATACCAGATATGCTTGGACCTTTATGATACCTGTTGTACGGGCCAAATTTGGGCCCAATGGTAAAACCGACATTTCACCTCTGGGCCAACCGCGACACCAGAGATCCAAGGCCCACTATCAAATCCAGTTTAAGAACCAATATCGGGTTGAGAGACCGTACCAGCCCAAAGTCCCTCGCCATTGATGGATCAAGATCAAGATGACCCACAGACTCATCAATTACCTGATCAGAAAAATGGCTAAACTCATAAACATCACCTATTAAATCAACAGTTACTGAGAAAGAGCCTTAAACTCCACCATTAAGTCAACAGTTACAGAGATTCCAGCGGGCAGAAGAATGACTAAATGACCCACGCTAGAGGACTTATAAAAGAAATGGGTCATGACTAGGATGGTCATTGAACATTATTCAGTTCCACGGCATACTTACCTTCGACATACCAACACACCCTGCCATCACGGCTAACAAACTGAGACTGAGGTAACTATTTGCCTTGATCTCCCCATCTGCTTCTCATCTATGTCACTGACTTGAGAGTCGAAGAGCATACGGCTTCCACCACACCGGTGGGCAGTACTCCCCGCTCATTCTACTCTCGTTTTGCAGGTTCGATAGTGCCTCCAGAAAATCAGATTCTCGATTGTGGACCTCAGGTGAAAATCGACATCCACAATTTGGCGCCCACCGTTGGGTCCTAAGCGAATTATTGCAAAAGAAAATCATCTGATTCACTCCATACAAAACAGTTGATAATGGCTTCTGGCAGCGAACAGACACTAGACCTTATGGCGGTACAACTTGCCATGCTCCAAGAACGATTACAAGCTTTAGAAGAGAAGATTCTGACCATGCGAAACTCCAATGTGATTCTACAAAAAACAGCTGGAGCAATTGTCCTCAACTTCTCAGTGTCACGACATTCCTGGTCAAACCAGCAATCCCGGCAATCCAATAGTCCCACCCACATCAGATGGACAGATTAATGGCAACCCACCAATTCCCCATGGCCCGACTTCCACTCTCGACCCAACTCAGCAAGTTGCATCCTCTATAAGAATAGAGATGATGGAATTCAAATAGGCAATCATGTCCAGACTACCAAGGGTAAGGCTACCGATTAGAAAGAGCAGAGCTAGAGCGATTTCAGATACCCCATTCGTGGAGACAATTGTAGCTGTGGAACTGCCACGAAAATTTAGCCCGCCCGAAATGAAGCTATATGATGGATCCATCGATCCAGACGACCATGTAATACACTACAAGTACAAGATGATGTCAATTGGCTTGGCACCTAGCCAATGGGAAGCTGGAATGTGTAGATGCTTCGGAGAAACGTTGGCAGGACCGGCGCTCACTTGGTTCATCAACCTACCATACAGATCCATCAAATCCTACCAATAATTAGCAGACAAGTTCATGCAACACTTTGCAAGTTCATGTAAGCTTGAGAAGACTATGGATGATCTCAATACCATCCAATAGAGGAGTGGAGAGTCATTGCGGAGCTACGTAGTTCGCTTCAACAAGGAGAGAATTAATATTCCGGATCTACATCAACCTACAGCGGTGAAGGCTTTTCGGAATGGACTGCTCTATGAAAGTGGACTCTACAAGAAGTTAACTAAGTTCTGATGCTACACGATGGACCAAGCCATGGCGCGGGCCCAAGTTGAAATAAGATGGGAAGATGAAAATAGAAACAAAAGAATGGAGGACATTCCTAGCTCGCAGGTTGATAGAAGGCCAGCTGTTTCCAGGCGACGCGACATGGTTGTTCATCCTCATATGGAAAGGAAATTCCGACAGAGAGGAGAACATAGGCCTTTCCACAAAGACTTTGACATACGACCAATGCCTTATAAAAACCGGGAGGAAGCACCAGCAAGCAAACCAGGCTCCTAGACTACAACTTTACAATTTCCCCAGGAGAATTGGTCTCGGTACTCAAGAAAATAGGAAATGAAGTAAAATGGCCCCCACGTTCCAGGGAGAGCTCTACGAAAAAAGACACTCGAAAGTGGTGTGAGTTCCATTGAGATTACAGCCATACGACGGCAGAATGTGTAGCTTTGAGATTGGAGGTCTTGGAGCTGTTAAACAAGGGATTTCTAATGGACTTGCTCACGGAAAAGGGGAAAGCCACATTGGCACGAAGGGATGAGAGAGACAGTCAATGGGAGGTTCCAACCCCACCTCCACCAATTAACAACATTGTTAATGTTATTTAAGGGGGATCAGAAATTAATGGAATCTCATACTCAGCGACCAAACAACATTCGAGAGCTTTTTCTAGCAATGTTTCTCACACTACGATGTCAATGGAAAATATGTTCACCAACTTGACTATGGAGTTCCCAGACGACGGAGATTCTCATAATTTGAATCCACACCACGACGCTCTAGTTATTTATTTGCAGGTGGCCAACTTTATGATCAAACGAGTGTTGGTTGACACGGGCTCTTCAGCCAACATCATTTTCGCCACAGCCCTCGCAGATATGAGGTTCGAGTTGGACAAGATAAACAAGCAGAGGACAGTGCTGATTGGATTTAGTGGGGAACAGAAATTCACAATGGGAGAAATATCACTCCCAGTCTACGTAGCGGGAGTCAACAAAATGACCACATTCTTGGTCTTGGACAACCCTTCAGCCTACAATCTTATCATGGGCAGACCTTGGATTCATGAGATGAGGGCTGTCTCGTCCACCTATCACTAAGTTTTTAAGTTCCCTACCAGATGGGGGATTCAAGAGATTAAAGGCGATAGATCTGCATCCAGAAGTTGCTACCAGACGACCTTAAATGTGAAAGCCGAGTCGGCATAGCAATTACAGAGTGGATCTCGTGGCACGAAGTCGACTCTACCAAGTCTAGAGGAGCTTGACGAGATCCAAATTCACTCTAAATAATCATATCACAAGGCACAGATTTGAGCTAACTTGGATCCCAAACTACGAGCCGATTTGATTAAATTTCTGAAGAGGCGACACAACAGTTTTGGTGGTCTCACAAAGACATGACAATAATCGACCCTAGGCTGATTACTCACGAACTGCACGTAGATCCAGACCACACCTTAGTCAGGAAGAAGAGAAGGAAGTTCACCCCAGAAATAAATCGGATCATTGATGAAGAGGTTCAGAAGTTGTTGCATAATGAAGCTGTCAGGGAAGTGCAGTTTCCAGAGTGGTTTACCAATGTGGTTGTTGTTAGAAAGAAGAATGGAAAGTGGAGAGTCTGCATCGACTTTACGGATCTGAACAAAGCCTGTCCGAAGGACTCATTCCCACTTCCACACATAGACTCGATGGTTGACGCTACAGCTAGGCATGAATTGTTGAGTTTCATGGATGTGTATTTAGGGTACAATCAGATTCTCATGCATCCAGACAACCAGGAGAAGACAACCTTCATCACCAACCGAGGCGTTTACTCCTACAAAGTTATGCCATTCGGCCTGAAAAATACAGGGGCCACATATCAACGACTAGTCAATAAGATTTTCTAATCAAATTGGGAAGACAATGGAGATTTATATAGACGACATGCTGGTGAAGTCTTCTAAATCAGAACAACATCTTGAGCACCTGGAAGAAGCCTTCAACATCATGGACATGTACGGGATGAAGTTGAATCATACTAAGTGTGCATTTGGTGTTGCTTCAGGGAAATTCTTAGGATACGTAGTCACTCGACGGGGAATTGAAGCGAATCCGGACCAGATCAAGTCGATCCTCGAAATTCCCTCACCTTCCAGCCCAAAGGATGTCATGCGACTAACGGGGAGGATAAAAATATTGAATATGTTCATCTCCAAATCCACAGACAAGAGCTTTATGTTCTTCTCAGCCTTAAAAGGGCCAATAACTTCGAGTGGACTCCCGTTGTGAAGAAGCTTTGGAAGGACTCAAGCGATATCTTACTACGCCACCTCTGTTGTCAAAGCCACTCGACAACGAGAGGCTGTTTGTCTACCTGGGGGTCTCAGAACACGCGGTCAGTGTAGTCTTAATCAGAGAAGAGGCGGAAGCACAACTCTCAGTCTACTATGTAAGTAAATCACTGCTTGGAGCAGAATCACTCTACCCACTAATTGAGAAGTTGGTATTCGCTTTAATAACGGCTGCAAGAAAGCTTAGACCCCACTTTCAGGGACATCCAATCACGGTATATAAACCCAGCCAAGTTCCGGTTCGGAACCGGAACCGAACCGGTTGGAACCGGACGGTTCCGGTTCCGGTTCCGGTTCCGGAACCGAACCGGAACCTAACCGTTCGGTTAGGGTTCCTCCTCTAGCCGAACCGGTTGGAACCGGTTTGTATATATATAATAATATATTTTTTTAATTTTTTAGATAAGATTGTTATTTGTAATTTAGTGTAATTATGTAATGTAATTTAACATAATTTGTAATTTACATAATTTTATTTGTAATATGTAATTTTATTTGTAATTATTTTCAAAAAATATTTAATGTAATTATTTGTAATTTGAGTTTTATTTTCAAAAAAGTAGAAAAAAAACCGAATGGAACCGGAACCGGAATCGAACGGTTCGGTTCCGGTTCCGGTTCCATTTTAGTGTGGAACCGGAACCGAACCGGAATTAACCGGTTCGGAACCGAACCGAACCGCCGGCCCGGTCTAACGGTATACACTACATATCCTTATAAGCATACTCCATAAACCAGAATTATCGGGGAGATTGATGAAGTGGGTGATTGAACTTGGAGAACATGACATCACTTATCTGCCCAGAACCGCTATCAAATCTCAAGCCTTAGCAGACTTTGTAGCCAACTTCACTCCCAGCCTACTTGCTGCAGCTGAAACAGAAATCTGCTCTGTCCATTCGACCATTCCATTGAAACTTACAGTTGACGGATCCAGTAACAAAAAGGGTTGTGGTCTTGGGATAATGATTACCACTCCGGAAGGCGAAGTTCTATAATAAGCAGTCAAATGCGGTTTTAGAGTTACCAACAACGAGGCAGAGTATGAAGCGCTGATAGCGGGGCTGTCCCTCGCTAAAGAACTAGAAGCTACAAAGATAGAAGTAAAGTCTAATTCGCAGTTGATTGTCAACCAGATACATGGGTCGTATCACGCACAAGGTCCACAGATGGCATCCTACTTATAAAAGGTAAAAGATATTCAATCGACGTTTGAGGAACTTACCATAACCCAAGTCCCAAGAAGTGAGAACTCTCAAGCAGATGCTCTAGCCACCCTTGGTTCAACGATGGAGGGAGACAAAACACGTTTAATACCGGTAGTATACTTGAACTGGCTAGTAATTTGGAAAGAAGAAAGAGTGGTCGCCTCAGTCAATTCAGTCGACACTTGGATGACACCTATTGTCAAATATCTGCAAGAATGCGTGCTTCCAGATGACAAAATCCAATCCAAAAAAGTCCAGAGACAGTCTGCAAGGTTCACCATATTCGACGGTCAGTTGCTAAAAAGATCATTTTCAGGACCCTACCTGAAATACCTCACACACGACGAGGCGCAGCATGTGTTGGCAAAGCTACATGAGGGAGAATGTGGGAATCACTCCGGAGGTAGGAGCTTAGCACTCTGAGTCCACTCGACAGGCTACTACTGGCCTACGATAAGGTCCGACTCAGCTGAATTCACTAAGAAGTGTGAAAAATTCCAAAGGTTTGCTCCAGTCTCACATCTCCTACCAGGAAGACTCAATCACATCTTATCTCATTGGTCGTTCATGAAGTGGGGAATGGACATCGTTGGAAAACTCCCAGCCGCCCCAGACCAGCGAGTCTACATGCTTATGTTGACGGATTACTACTCGAAGTGGATCGAAGTTGAATCATTCGCTAGGGTATGCGACAAAGAGGCACAAACATTCGTCGGGAAGAATATCATCTGTCGGTTTGGCATACTGAGGGAAATCGTGACTGACAACGGTTCGCAATTCATCAGCCATCACTTTCAAGACTTCTGCAGTAATTGGGGCATAAAGTTGAGCTTCCCACAAGCAAACAGCCAAGCCGAGTCGTCTAACAAAATGATTCTGAATACTTTGAAGAAGATATTAGAGAAGGCTAAATGCGCTTGGGCGAGTGAACTCCCGGAGTGTTGTGGTCTTACAGGAGAACAACTCGTTCATCAACAGGCGAAACCCCATTCTCACTGGCATTTGGAACGGAAGCAGTAATACTGACTGAAGAAGCTATCACATCCTCATGCTACCAATGGCTCGATGAGGAATCAAATCGACAACTTATTAACTTTAGTCTCGATACAATTGACGAAATGAGGGACCAAGCTTCCATTCGACTAGCAACTCATCAACAGAGGATTGCTAGATACTTTGACAAAAAATGTCAGGAGTATAACTTTTAAGGAATGAGCTTGGGTCCTACTCAGAGTTTTCTAGAACATAAAGGAGATTGGTGATGGTAAGCAACTGGGAAGGTCCATACCTCGTCACCAAAATTGTTGGGAGATGAGCCTACAAGCTACAGACCGCGGAGGGAACTCTAATCTGCAACAGTTGGAACGCGGTTCATCTCAAGCGATTCATCTGGTAATATTTGCGATGCTTAGTTATCTTTCGAAGTATGCATGCAGTATTTATTTGTCTTTCGAAAGTATGAAATAAATAGATTTGTTGTTTGCAAAAAGTCATTCGACTGATTGGAATAAAGTTCATTCATTAGAAACTCTTTTTCTATTCGATAAAGATCTAGAGCCTTTTTCAAAACATCGACAAAGTATACAATCCATTCGACAAAATAGTTTGCTTTATACAAAACATTAACAAACAAAACCTCAGTGCGTTAGATTAGTAAAGTTCCTAAACTTCGGGACACTAGCTGGTTCCCCTTCACCGGGTTCGAGAATACTGGCAGAAGCATCTTCTTCTTGAACTCCAGGCTCCACCTTCACACCGGTCTCGACCACAGCTGGTCCAACATCTTCTCATTTCTTCACTCGTCCCTCGGACTCTCCCAATTCAACCTCAGGAACTGCTACAGATTCAGCCGCACCTTTCTTTGAGTCGACTTCGTCACCCTTTTCCTCATCATCGCCTTCAGTCGACATAGAAAGTCTAGCAACAAACCTTTCATACTCTCAAATTCATCTTTCCAGCTTCCAATCAACATGCTTCCCAGTGAGATAGTCCATCATCAAGTCACACATATCCTTAAGCATTTATTCAATATCGATCCCTTCCATTTGTTCAAAAATATGTTCTTTTTTCCTTCGTCACATTGTCCAAACTTTATTTGTAAGCGTCGATCGTTAATTCAGACGTCTTCTTCTCCATTTTAAGAGTAGCCGTAGTTTCCCTCAACTCATTATCGAGACCTTTTTCCTTCCTATGAGAAGCATCCAACCCGAACTTCAGCTCTAATGCTTCTTTCCTCATCACAAACAACGTCTTCTTCAGCTCCCTGATCTTTTTCTGTCTCGACTCTGCATACTTTTCGCATGTACAGGCTGCATTCCAATGCCTGAAAAATCACAAGTTAGAAGTCACTCGACCAATAATTGAAGGAATATAAAGAAAACTAAGTATTTGTACATGGTAGTTCAGAGTTGTTGCTTTCTTCATGGCCTCTACTGGACCAATCTTCATCAGCCTTTCTTCATCCCCCTCCAGAAGAAGCCCATCCACAAATGAGTTTATACTTGAAGGGTCCGTAATGGCAGTCGACTCGCAAGGAACCTTTAAGGTAACGTTGTCAATATCTTCCTCCACCTCTGTAACGGCTTTCCTTTTCTTCCCAGCGGAAGTCATTTCAATCGAATTCCCCTTCTCCGTAACAGCCTCACTTGATACGACATCTTTGGGTTGAGGATCCACAACCTTCTCAATTTCAAGCTCATTCACCTTTAACTTTCTAGATTTCCTATGGTTCTTCATTTTGTCAAGAGAAGCTACTTTGAATGGTCCAGACATCATGTCCTCTGCGCATAAAAATTCCTTAGGATTTAGAGGCCTTAAAAAGAAAGACTTTCCGTATAATTCTTGACACGACCAATTACCAGATATCACAAGCAATACGTCTTCACAAAAGTCCAGAAGAATGATATCTTCTCACTGTGAATATCCTTCCACAATAGAGTCGCCCTTAACCTCTTCTCTACCAAGATGACTATCCAATCTCTTTCTTCAACCGGTAGAGCTAAAATCGATTTGGTATTTGAAATGGTTCGACTAGTTGGGTCAAACGACTTATTTCGTAAAATCTGCAATAACAAAGTTCACGATTATTCCAATTCATAAATAAATTCGAGGATAATACATGATAGAGAAACCCCACTCACTCAACAAACTCCAATGTTCTGGGATTCGACCAGCTCCATCCGAACCAAATATATCCTCACCCCTCACAAAGAAGTAATCAAATTGCCAATTCCCCCTATTATTAGTCGGCAATCCAGTAACTAAATGTTTCTTCCTTTGGCCAAGAAACATGGTATATCTTCCATTCTCCATCAAGTATTCCTTTAGATAGTATGAGGCCACAAACAGGGGTCTACAGCTGATTCCACCATATAGGCGGAATATATTGTTGCTTCTGAAGCTGCAAAAGAAGCTGTTTGGCTAAAAAAAATTATCACAGAACTGGGAGTTGTCTCAAGTATCGAGAATCTGATTCCGCTATACTGTGATAATATTGGTGCCATTGCGTAAGCAAAGGAACCAAAGACGCATTAGAAGTCGAAACATGTGGAACGAAAGTACCACATTATTCGAGAGATTGTGTCACGAGGTGACATTATCGTGTGCAAAGTTCCTAGTGAAGATAATGTAGCAGACCCGCTCACGAAGGTCATACCTCCGAAGTTATTTGATAAGCATGTGGAGTCGATGGGTATTAGATACAATTAATAATATTGTTAGGGTTAGTACTTTGAGCGCCAATTTATTATGTATTTCCTTGTAAATAATTTTGTATGTATTTTATTAATGAATAAAATAGACAGTTTCTTTAATATAAATTGTTTTATTATATGGTAAAGACGTAAATGACCATAGAGTGATTGGTTATGATATAATTGTAAAAGCATCGCAACTGACATTGAGCGGTATCATAACAATATCATTATTTAACTGTTCCTGGTCAAGGTTTACAATTACTTGGTCAGTAAGTAAACCCGTTGAGACCGATACGTATCGTATATTGGAATGTTGGATTCTAATGATTTCTCAATGAACCATGAGTCTCGGGAGACTCGTATAGACACGTAGGTATTTATATCGGATAAACACTTACGACTCGCCGAAGATTCTTAATAGATGGTACACCAACGTCAATAAGAATCTTCTCGGGTTGAGTAAGCATAGTGATCCTCCGACTTGAGGTAACACTGTGGATATATGAGGTATCCTCCACACTTTGATGGCAGTCACGTCACCGATCTATTTAGATCAGACCTCCGCATTTTCGTTGGGTGTGGACTGATCCTTATGATATCATGTGCGTATCAAGATAAGATCTATCAGTTCTGTGTACAGAGCATATGTATCCATTATGGGATTAGCGATCTGTTAAATCCATGGGCCCGTGGTACATTGTAGAAATCAGTTCTAAGTGTTATTTAAAGATTGCTAATAGAATCATTGACGAAATTATACCTAAAGAGATTTGACGTTTATATCTATATCTCTGGGATAATCGGGATACCTGTGACGGAAGAATTATACGTATGCAGTGACCTCGACCTGTATGGTTCATAGATTTTATTTGTGTTCGTCATAATTTATGGGTGGGTAGATTATGGACACGAAATTGGATTTCATGACGGATATGCATGAACCTAGAGAGTCTCACTAATGAGATATACTCATTTGGCACTAGGGTAACATTTATAAATAATACTGATTATTTATAAGTCGTTTAACGGTTAAACGAAGATACACGCTTTTGGTCATTTATTAAATGTCGAATTGTGAAATTTGACATTTATAATTAATATATGTATTTTGATTATTTAATGTAAATATAATACATATATTTTGATATATTTATATTTATTTATTTATTTATTCAATTGTTGAATAATTAAATTAATTTAATATTTAATATCTTGATTACTTATAAAGATAAGAGAAATGGCATTTTTTGATTGGAAATTTTGGCCAAATTTAATTGGTTAGTTTGGCAAGATTTAATTGGTGAATATGTGATAAGTATTGAATTTTTGGACGATTTGATACCACAAATTAATTAAATAAATTTCCAATTAATTAAAACAAAAAATTGAAAATGTGGTTGTAATTTTTTCCCTCAAATTTCGGTAATATGGGGAAATTATTTTTTGTTTTTTGTTTTTTGTTTTTCAATCTATCAACCCTAAAAAAAATCAAATACAAAAGAAAGAAAGAAAGAGGAAAAAGAAGAAAAAAGCTTACTAATTTGGATTTTTGGTAAGGATTTTCACACTTTTTCTTTCTAGAAAAATATTTCCATGATCATAAGCTTTAATTTGATTAGCTTATTTTTCCTCTACCTTCTCATGGTTGTATTTTGATGATTGGGTAAATGAATAAAGATGAAAGCACGTATATTGTATTAGTATGCTTTAAATTGTTTATTAAGCATACTTTTAGCCATATTGATGGATTGTTGCCATTGTAGAGTTTAGTAGTCACTCATGTTGGACCTATAATTATTCTTGGTATATTTCATGTTGGTGAGACTCAATTGGTGTTGGAAAATTTGAATTAAAACATTGAATTGAATTAATTTGGTGTTAATTTGATTAATTTGTGATATTATGAAATTAGGGTTTCCAACCTTCACCAAAATTAGAGCTTTTCATATATGTGATGAGTTTAGATGTATATATGATGTATATAAAATTTGGGAATTTTTGGAATTGATTTGGGCATGTTTTGAACATAAAAGACCAAATTGTAAATTCTTGAAAATTGAGGGACCATTCGGTAATTTAGGAAAAATTATTTTCTGAAATTGTAAAACTGAAATTTCATGTAATAGACATGAATAAATCATTTTGGAATTGATTCGGGGAAGCCTTATGTATGCAATGGTATGTACCAGGCCATATATTACACACGCAGTGGGTGTAGTGAGCTGTTTTCTCTCTAACCCTGAAAAACAACACTGGGAGGCAGTCAAATGGATTCTCAAGTACCTCAATGGTACATCGAAGTTTCGTCTGTGCTATGAGGGAGCTGATCCGATCTTGGAAGGCTATTCAGATTTAGATATGACAGAAGATCTTGATGGTAGGAAATCTACATCAGGTTTAATCTACACTTTTACAGGGGGAGCTGTGTCATGGCAGTCAAGATTGCAGAGGTGTATTACATTATCCACAATAGAAGCTGAGTACATCGTTATAGCTGAGGCAGAAAGGAAATTTTGTGGTTAAAGTGTTTTCTCCAAGAGTTAGGGATCAAACATATATAATACAAGATACATTGTGACAGTCAGAGTGCTCTGGACCTGAGCAAGAACTTAATGTATAATTCCCAGATGAAACACATTGATATTCGCTATCATTGGATACGTGAGGTGATGGATCAACAACTGCTGAGACTAGTGAAGATCCATACAGATGAGAATCCAGCTGACATGTTAACGAAAGTGGTTACTCGAGACAAGCTAGAGTTGTGCAGAGACATAGCCAGGATAGCTGTCAGATAATGATTGTTTCAGATGCAGTTGGAGGGGGAGAATTGTAATGAATCCAGCATGTAGAAATATCCAACACACTTTCGCTGCCAGCAAGCAGAAGCTTCCCATGTATGGACTCCAACTACTGTCAAGTTGGCATGGCAAACTGTCATTGAGTTGGCAAAAACGTGTGCACTGTATCACACGTTTTTGCCCTATAAATTGAGTTCTAAATTTCAGTTGTAATCTCATCCCAAAGAGTGTGTGTTGTATAGAGTGGCAGTGAGGTTTTTAGAATTGTAAAGCTTATACTTTTATTTCTATTCTTGAGAGTAATAGAAATGAATTCGGTTTTTCCCCAAATACATTATAGAGTGAATCACAACATTATTAGTTAAAATCAAATTTGATATTGAATTTCTTACACTTGAAAGCAACAAGATTTGTGATCACCAAACTTGTTACCAATTTAGATTATACACCATTTACGTGCTGCATGTCATGATAAAATTAAATATTTGTCTACATGTAAATTACACAAAATATACTTTATTAAAATATGTGTTTTTTCTGTCGGATGATAAAGTCATCGACTTATTAAATTGGGAGGATATATATGTGTGCGTTCGCATGCATGTATGTATGCATGTGTGTATGTATGTGTGTGTATATATGCATGTATGAGGCAGGTCATGTTCATATGAACTTTATATGGACTGTAAGATTTTTTATCTTTTAACTTAATGTTGACTTTATGTGTATTGTAAGATATGAACCTGAGAATTTCTGAAATATGATATATATATATATATATATATATATATATATATATATATATTATATATATATAATATATATATATATATATATATATATATCAATAAAGCGACGCTGCTTTATTGTTATGCGGACGATAAAATGTCTACATGATCCGTACTTGAGCCGGCCTGTATATATACATATACACACACAAAAATACATACGATTTGGACTAGTTGCGGACGTTCGCACGAAATTTTCCACAATAAAATATTGGTGCTCTGAGATGTATCCGTATGAAAATATCTTATAGACCCCCGCAACTCATCGCACATATATTATATATATGGGTCATGCTAACTAGTGCCCTAAGGGCACTCATTAAGGATCCATTTTTGGTAAGTTTTCATATCACTTTTATGGGGAAAATAAAAAATTATCAAAACATTAATTACTTTTTCATTTTTCCTATAAAAATTTTCCTAAAATAGATCATTAACAAGTGCCCTAAGGGCACTCATTAGCATTTCCCTATATATATATAGATAAATAGACACACACAAAAATAATAATTCGGTTAGAGCAATTAGGTAGTGGGATGGGGTGTAATTTGAATATTATTTGTGTGGTTGTTTTCTTGTACTACCCTCGAAATGACCAAACCGATATATATTCGGCAACATATGTATAGGTTGTTTTTCACATGATTTATTATTATCCTGCAATTAAAATATATATATAAATAATGTATATGATGATACAAAAATAATATACAAATTTATGCGGAACATATTCAAATATATAATCCACATGAGTGATGAATGGGACATCTGAAAAAAAATTAGTTGTCATTTGGTTCTCATTATATTGTCATTTTATTATAGCCACAATAAGCACTATAAATATTAGAGTCTATATTCACACTCAGATATTAAAACAATTGGGGTTAAGAATTTTTTGTGAAAATGTTATAGGTGCTTAAAAAAAACAAAAAAAAAAAAAACTTTATCTATTAATTCTTTTTTTTTTTTGAAAATATTGTAAACCTCTTCGCCAAACCACCCGATTCTGGCTCAAGCGAAGAAGGTAAAATCAGTATTACCAGGACCCCTCAAAAGGTTATGGATCCGTGATCCGGATCACGCGATCCAAATCGTGGAACCAAACCGACCCAAATCGATGGGTAATGAGAATTAGAACCTCTAACATGACAATCCACATTGCCAGCGAATTTGAAGATTTTTTCGATGGATTTATGGTAAATGAAGAAAAGTGTTCATATATTATTACCTTGCAACTCTTGTTTGGTGTTAGTTTTATTTTGTAATTTGTAGTTTCCTCATATTTCATTATCTATATTTCAGTATTTTTGATAAAACTAACTTGCAGTTAAGAAATAAATTTAATAAAATTATGTAAATGTTCCAAAATCATTCATCGATATAAAAATATTGTTTTGAAAATCTATCGATCCAAACACATATCTAATTCAAGTAGTGACCATGTTCTCGTTACACTACCCGGATCAATCCTCAATCAAGGCAACTATGGGTAAAATATTTGTCTGCCTTAAACTCTTACAAAGAAATACATCATCTGGATTCGAACCAATAACCTGATAATCAAGTTTTAAATCATTTGTCATCAAACCTGTGAATTTATCTATTAATTCGTGTTTTGAGAAGTACCCTTTCTTCCACTTAAAAGGGAAAAAAAAACTTACAAAACACTAAAGACAAAAAAAAATCCAGTTATGAAATTATTTTTACTTCATAATGATTTTTCTTTAATATTTTTGTATAAATTTGTATATAATTTTTTTTATATGAATATCATTACTCAAGAACTATGACAAAATAGTTGACTCTCACTCACTGTTGACCTAGCTTCAATAAGTGGTTTAGGCCCAATTCAGCAAGCTTGTGGTTGTGCCTATATCAAAGCCCATCAAAGCTTGTCGTCGAATTTTGGGAAGGTCAATAGCTTTGCGACGAAGTTAAAAAAAATAATAATAATAATAATAAAAAGGGAGAATGTTTACTTTTCAGCTCTTATAGATTATCATTTGATCGTTTTTATAATATTTTGATGTTCTACAAATCAAACTGAATATTTTTGCCACTAAATAAGGTTGATTAAAAAGATTTTTGATGTGTTATGTCTGAAATCATTGTTATATTAAACTTAATAAAATCTAAATTTATTTTATGATTTTTGCCTCATATCAATTTAGGTCTTCATATAGTTTGACATATAATAACATAATTTATTTTCATTTTCTCATTGAGATGGTTAAAGGTCTAAATTAGACATGCATGACTCAAATCATTTTTTTTTCCAAAAACATTGAAAATCTCACCACAAAACTGTAGAAATTGAAGAGGACAAGTTGAAGAAATATGTCTTTTCTCTTATATTTCACAATGTCATTTAGTACTATATATACACATTGTTTGAAATTTAAAATAAGAAAGAGATTAACTACTAGATAAATGACATAATTACAAAAGATTCAAAAATTGATATTCCTTGATTTTCTCCCTTCAATTATCTTGATTGTGGAATCTTATCATGCCCCCGCAAGATGGACGGTCGTGGAGAGAGTCCGATCTTGGACTTGAGTGAATTGAAAGGAGACCGAGCAAGCGGTTTGGTGAGGGCGTCCGCTAGTTGATCAGCTCCAGAGATGTGTGAGACCCGGAGTAGACCATTTTGAACTTGTTCCCGGATGAAGTGGTAGTCAAGTGCGACGTGTTTCATGCGTGAGTGGAAAACAAGATTGGAGCATAAATTGGTTGCCCCAACATTGTCACAGTAGATTACTGGTTGGAGAGAGAGAGTGACACCAAGTTCAGTAAGGAGAGCACAAATCCATCTAATTTCGGCAGCAGTGGAGGCTATTGATCGATACTCAGCCTCAGTGGATGAGCGTGCAACAGAGCGTTGTTTCTTGGAGCTCTAGGAAATAGGATTATGACCCAGATATACTATGTAAGCACCAGTGGAGGTGAAGTCGTCCTTGTTGCCAGCCCAATCAGCGTCGGAAAAGGCATGGAGTGCGAGAGGGGAGTTCCGGCGGAGAAATATGCCATGGTCCAGAGTGCCACAGAGATATCGCAGTAGACGCTTGACTGCATGCCAATGGTCATCGGTCGGTTGATGCATAAACTGAGAAAGTTTGTTTACAGTATAAGCAATGTCTGGTCGAGTGAGGGAGAGATACTGGAGGCTCCCGACAATAGTTCTGTACTCGGTCGGATCAGGTAAAGGAGATCCAGATTGTAATGTGAGTGTCGGGTTTGTCGCCAGAGGAGTTGGGGCTGGCTTGGCGTCAATCATGTGGGTTCTGGTGAGCAGATCGGCAATGTACTTGCGTTGACTAAGGAAAAGATCATCGTTGTGGCTAGTAACCTCCACCCCAAGGAAATAAGCAAGTTGGCCAAGGTCCTTGAGAGAGAAGCGCTGAGAGAGTTGGTCAATGAATCGTCGGACAGCTGCAACATCATTTCTAGTGATGATGATGTCGTCAACATAGACTAAGAGATATAGTGTGGTGTGGGCGTTGGTGAAGATGAACAGTGAGGTGTCGGCCTGTGAGTTGGTGAAGCCGGACTGTAGAAGAAATTGACGCAGTTCATGGTACCATGCTCGAGGAGCTTGTTTGAGGCCGTAGATGGCTTTGCGAAGTTTGCAGACGTGATTGGGGTGATCCCGATCAATGAAGCCCGAAGGTTGTGACATATAAACATCTTCAGTGAGAGTGCCTTGAAGAAAGGCATTGTTGATGTCAAGTTGTCGGAGAGACCATCCTTGACTAACCGCAAGACTGAGAACAATCCGAACTGTGGTCGGCTTGATGACTGGGCTGAAGGTTTCATAATAATCCACGCCAGGACGTTGATGGAATCTCTTGGCAACTAATCGAGCTTTGTACATGTCAATAGTACCGTTAGCATTAAATTTGGTGCGAAAAATCCACTTACAGCCGACCAGGTTCTGGTCGGGACAGGGTGACACTAGTTCTCATGTCCCATTGCGAAGTAGAGCATTATATTCTTCCGACAAAGCGTGGCGCCACTTAGGGTCCTTGAGGGCTTTGGGTAATGGTGGTGGGTTCGAGAGTAGGTTGCAGAAGCTGGGCGTGAAGGTTAAGTTTTTGAATTGGTTTGTGGAGGTTGTGCTTGGAACGTGTGACAATGACACGGGGTAAGTCGGAGGATTCATACGGGTGGTCGGTTTGGTGTGGGCGGGTATGGATTGTGTAGTTGAGTGTGCAAGTGGTCGGTTTTGTTTTGTGTGGTCGGGCACGGATGCTGTAGTTGAGAGGTCATGTGCTCGGTTGGTATTTGTGTGGTCGGTGTTGGGTTGTGGTCGAGAGTGGTCAGGTGGAGTGTCGCGGGTTGTGTTTTTGGGAGGGTTGATACCCGGCTGTGTGTATGAGGTCGGTTGTTATGTGGATTATTGGTGAGGGGTGAGTGACCTGCAGTGGGTCGGTAGAGGTTAGAGTGATCATCGAGTTGTGGTAATTGTGGACTTGTTTGTGGTCGGTCAGAATTGGTTTGATTGGTAAGTGATGATGATGCTCTGGATTGGTTATGCCCGATAGGGCTTCTGTGGTCTGCTGATGCTTGTGAAGTGGTTGTACCTGTGGGAGTAATGTGAGGTGGAGGGGGAGAGAGATTAACTACTAGATAAATGACATAATTACAAAAGATTCAAAAATTGATATTCCTTGATTTTCTCCCTTCAATTATCTTGATTATGGAATCTTATCAAAAACCACATGATTCGTACTTAGACGGAGCAGATTCCCGATTATCCTAGTCTCTTATAAGAAATACATTTTATATACTTGAACTTATGACTTGACAATTAAATCTTAAATCAGTTGTCATCAAATCACACCACTTAAAGACCCGAGCCGTTACTTTAAGATTATCAAAAATTTCACTAAAATACTCATTACGATCTTAAAACAATTAACTTTCTTGTGTGTCAAAGTTATCACAGCTTTCCTCTACTACTCATTGGAGGTAGCCTACGCTATTTTCCATTGAAGGGTTCCACTATCAGGAAGGGCCTTGCGAGTGCTATCAAGACAGTAATGAGATATTATAAAAATTGAAAAGAAAAATTGATAGTAAAAGCTGAACAAGGAAAATTTAATAACTATGTTCTGATAAAAATTTTTTTTCATTTTTGACAAAAAGAAACTATAATATAACACAATAATATTAGATGATTCATATAACTGACTCCACTAAATAATAAAAAAAAAATTGTTTGTTTGGTTTGGTTTAACATGTATTTGGATGAAAAATATAGTAGTATGAAGTCAAAGATAAGGAATGGGATGGGCCGCAGGTAAAACTAAATTCTCAGAACACCTAGATCAAAACGACACATGAAATCGGAACTATCACATATATGCATAGAATCTTCATTGGGTACATGGATCCCATCGAAATATTTGATGACCCATATTAACCGGCATCAACAGAAAATAACTTAGTAGTTAAGGATTCCGATTTTTTTAATCATCATATTATGATATAGTTAAGGATCTCAAAATATGAAAATCGTGTAATAGAAGCGTTAGCTTAATCGAATAGTTTTTATTGTGCCATTAATTAATCAATACATGATGGCTTTGTTTGATCTATTTAGAGTTTTGACAGTTCCTCAATTTACCAGTTCAGTGATTAGATTGCAAAACAGGGGTATTGATTCAATACTATTGAATGTGCATCTTTATTTTTGCTTGTGAATTGGATAATTATTGCATACCTATATATGGAATTAATGGCTAGAATTTAGTAACAAAATAAAGTTGCTTAAGATTGTTGTGTGTGCCTTGTTTTAAATCGTTTCTCCTACCGGTATAGGATTTTATATCATTGTTGCTGTCATGGTGAATATTGTTTCAGATATTTGAACCCCAACACAAAAAAAAAAAAAAAAAAAAAAAGACTCTGATAGTCTTTAATGTGATTCAACTTATTGGCCCCCTAAGATTTGGCGACAAATGATTTAAAATTTAGTTATAATGACATTAGTTCGAGTCCATGAGATACATTTTTTATAAGAATATTAGACAGTCAAAGATTTTACATACTTCGCTTAAGTCCGAGTTTGATGATTTGGCGATATGGTTTATAACTTTCCAAAAAAAGTCTTTCTACTTAGTACCTCAAATGATTGCATAGACTGTTAAAACATATGCCCTAAAACTTGTTATGGATGTTATGATTTAATGTGTAATATTTTGTTATATATTTTATTATTTATTAATAAAAGACATTTGATTTAAACAGATAGTTGCACCCATACTTTATGTGTATGTCATGTGACATTATTTCAAACGAATATCATTAATCCAAAAAGACGTTTGTGATTATGAGAGTTAATGATGTTTATATGAATAAGTCTCAAATTAAGTTCTTAGTAAAATGTGATTATTATATAGGACAATAATATATTACTCGACTAATATTGTTGCGTGTCGTCTAAATTGACATTTGATATTAATATAATGGATGATGAGTCTATCATAAGGACACTAATAATAGATGTCTTCATTAGTATAATGAAATATTGAATTCGATCACATAATCGTAATATCACATGGTACTATTTTCTAAGGTCATTGATCTTCGTAATAATACATTAGTGTCGTTATATCCTATGACATGAGATCACATATTGACTTGTACGATAGTACTCATGATTCACTAATATATCATCATTCGACTAGCCACGTCATATGAATAAATATAGGGGGTGGGCACTATCGGATTTGGATCGGATGGATCCGAATCCAAATCCGATTCGATAAGAGTTGATTTGTTTGGTTCGATCAGATTTTGATTCATTATCGGATCAGATTTGATTCGATAATTATCGAATTGAATTGGATTTATTCGATCCGATTTGATATCTTAACGAATCAGATAAATTCGATTTGATAACATATCTGAATCCGATAGAGCATCCAATTTGATAATGAGTCCGATAGTGGATTCGATTTGATAACGGATCCGATAACATATCCGATTTGATAAAATTGATTTGAATTTTAAGTTATCCGATCTGATTCGATAAAATTGTTATGAATTTATAAATTTTCAGATCAATTTATCGAATCGGATTTGTTATCAAATCGAATCTACTATCAGATTTATTATCAAATCGGAATCTCTATCGGAATCGAATCCGTTATCAAATCGAATTCTCTATCGGATTGTTATCAAATCGGATAAAATCCGATTCGATCTGATAATTATCAAATTTATCTGATCCGATCCGAAATTCGACAAACCAACCAAACACGATTTGATCGGATTCGATAGCCAGATCCGATCCGATCCGATGCCCAGTCCTAAATAAATGTTAGATGGTCTTGAGCTAATAACGTACAAAGTCATATGTGCTTCAATAAGGGATCGATAACTTTGATAATAAAAGTTATAGATGTTACGATAAAACTCAAATATGTGGAAACAAATCTTTTTCCAAAACATTCGATATCTTATATATGTCAAATCCACGAGATCGAATTTTGAAATATATCGAGTGGTAATGATTTGACCTAACCATGATCACAGACTCGATAAGGAACATAAATATGGAAATGAATGAGATAACATACTTGAAGTGTATTATAACAGGTTCATATGTTTTTCCATTTCATTCATTGACTATAGGTCATGACATGCTACTAGGTGTTTACCCATGACATGTGAGATATCATACAGATGAAATAGAGTTAATATCATCTAATCACTACTCGATAATGAACTTAGGACGGTCGCACAAATACAGTTCTCGCCTATAACTTAGGACGGTCGCACAAATACAGTTCTCGCCTATATTACAAATTCAATGTTGTTTATTAAAAATTAATAAGTGGTTATTTTAGCAATTAATATGAAAATTAGATTTTCAATTAAAATAATATTTCCTAATAAGATTAGGACATTCGAAATATTTTGGAAATATTAATTTGATTAATAAATTCGAAATATAAAATAAAATTTAAATTTAATTACTTAAATTAATATTTCATATTTATATTAAATAAATTAAATTAAATTAAATATAATCTTGAATAATTGTTTATTAAAATTAAGTAAGCTAAAATTAATTAATTAATTATTGGGTCAAAATAATATTTAAACTATTGGACCTTAATTTAGTGAGTTAGCACCCTAATTAGTTAAGACGTAATTTAGATTGAATAAGTAAGTCTTATTTAGTCAAGTTTCCAAGTTCAATTTGGGGAGAGATATTGTATTGTCCTTCTTATATTGTGATACAAACAAGACAAACCATATACTATATATATGTATGATTTTCAGCCAAAGGGAGCAATTATCTCCCTTGGCCGAATTTTTACTCTCTCTCTTGTTTTGTTCCAATTTTGTTCTAATATTATTTCAATGAAAGGTTATTTTTTTGATCTTTAATCTATACTTCAACCATCCAATAAATAAAATAGTTTTCTTTGTTCTCAAAGTGAGCGCAATTTATTTATAAAATGAATTTAGTGTACCAACTAGAAGTGCAACGTTTTGTGCACTACTACGACAAAAAATCAAATAAGGAAAAATTTAAGAAATGCTCAATAAAAGAAAAACATATTCGGGTATATTTTATCGTTGTTGAATATATTAATATTGATTGCATGATTGTTTAAAATTAATTATGATTAATTTTATTAGCATAATTTGTTTACATCAAGAATATATAACAACGATTCTTAAAGTGATTTTGGAAGAAAATTTTAAATTATAGTCACATGAATCTTTTCACGCTAACCCAAAAACCTTACATATACCACTGGGGTTATGCTTCTCGAGTGAAGTTCTTTATAGGGCAAATATGCTATGGTATTATGCTAGAATTGATATGAAGATAGCAAAATGCTACCATTAGAATTATCATCAAAAGTCCAAACTGAATTCCCAACACACAAAACTCATGTTATTTAGGCTCTGTTTAGTACGGTTTTTTGAATAAAGCTTTTGTAAGTAGAGTTTTTTTTTTTTTTTTTTTTAATAGAGTTTTTATAAATAGAGTTTTTAATAAAAAAAATTGTTGGGTGTTTGGTTGTCAATTAAAAAAACTATTTTGAATTATTAGATTATTTGGTTGTAAAATATTAAAAGTGCTTTTATGTAATGAAATTACGAAAATAAATATATGCAATAAGTTATTTTATAATCATTCAACTAGACAAACATGATATTGCTTAATAAATCGAAACACTTTGTAATCATATATATTGGTGTTAAAAATTCAAAACACATCGATAATAATTATACCAAACAAATAATTTTGATCAAATTAAATTCAAATGTCAACGGTGGATGAGAAATGTTGCAAATTTGTATAAAAACATCAATAGTAGTGTGTCATCCCAATTTGCCTTTAATTTTTATTTTTTTTCCTCTACATCATTTTCCATTATATAATAAAAATATTTAATGTTATAATGCACATACAAATCAAAAAAATCAAACATTCAATATAGAAAAATAAATAGAAATAATGAGAATTGACAAATCAAACATTCAAAATGACGGTAGCTTTTGATGACAAATCAAAAATTCAAACATTCAAACTTTATATTGAATGACACTTGATGAGAATAATTTTTATTTTCTTTTTCAAATGATAATTTTTAAAAAATTAGAAACAACAAGCCAACGAGAGAAACCAACAAATACTCACCAACAAATAATAAACTGACAGTAATTTTTACTTTCTTTTTCAAATGATAATTTTTTGTAGAGAAACGTATCTATAGAAATAGCTTTGCTGACGACAAGTTTTTTAATTTTTTTTATCAACACTTTAATCTTTTTGTTCTATAAAGTTTTATATATAAGAAGAGTATTGTGGAATCAATGAAATATTATTGGACATATTTGTCATTATATTTATTTTAAAAAGCTCATTAGCCACAACTTCCAAAAGCCCAAATTTTGAACTTTTACTAGTAGAGGCAAAATAGCTTTTTTAATCCTTAAAAGCTTCACTCAAAATATAACCATACACTCTCAAATTTTTGAAAAGTACTTTTACAATTAAAATCAGACCGATAATCAAAAAAGTTTAATGAGTCATTGGTGTGATCGGTTGAACCGTTATGGTTAAATCGACAAAATCAGATAACGTCATAAATAATTTTAATTAATTAAAAATTATAAAAATATTTATTTTTGATTTTAATTTTTTTTAGGAACCGGCAGATCTGATTCACCGGTTTTACTATTTTGAATGATTTTTTAATACTATAATTTTTAGGATCTAACCGGATCAGATTCTTAGCTGGTTTCTGTTCGATTGGTTCAACTGGTCGATCCAGTAAGATTTTTAAAACCATAATTAAGAGTACCCGCATCATTGCAAGCAATATGCATCTTGGTACTTTTAACTTTTCTCCAATCTAAGAGTTGACCCACGGATCGGGTTGGGTTTGCATACCTCTACTTTCTTTTTGGGGATGTGTATGTTCTTTTATCAAAATTTTTCGGTTCATAAGTCTATTTCGAAATCAAATGGTGCATTTGTCATATTTATGAAACTTTGAGGATGCATATGTCAAAATTCATTTTTTTTTTTTCAAAAAAAAAATAAATAAACAGAGCTAAACGCGCGTGACATCACCTTTTAAGTAGTCAGTAAACGACGTCCACCGTTAAATACCATTTTATTTGGCGCCTAATTCATTTTCAACTCCGACGTTCGAAAATACTCCAAATTTCACAAAGAGAAAGAGTGTGTTTTCAGAGATCAAATTCCTAGGGGTTTTTCACTCTTCGATTTCGAAAATGCAGAAGCTAGGGTTTCCAAGCGTAAAGAGTTTGGATCAGTACAAATCTCTGTCAGGATTCGCGAAGACTCTCTCGTTTTCTTCGCGTCCTTCTTCCGATTCACTTGCATCGAGGAGTTTCGCAAATTTGAAGCTGACTGCAGGTTTTTTGATCGTTTAATTACGAGTTTTTGTTTAGTTCTTTGAAGAATTTTATCGATTTTGATGAATTTGTGTTGTTAATTTATTTGATTGCAGAAAAATTGGTCAAGGAGCAAGCTTCAGTGAAAACAGATCTGGAAATGGCGGTAATATGAATGAATCTCTATCTCTTTATCTATATGTGTGTAAATCCAAATATTTTAGGATATAAGAGGAAATGTGTATAATTGCATATATATCCCACTGTGCGTTTTTGCATGCGACTCTGTTTGTAATTGTGTCTGCTAATAAAGGCATCTAGTTTGTTCTTGCTCTCGTGAAGTTTGTGTATTTACTCAAGACTGTTAGGGTTTCTTATTTGATTGCATGATTATCAGAACAAAATTGCATTAATTCATTAAAGCATTTACACAGTTACATGATTATTAGGGTCTGGTTTCCACATTCAATGACATTTTTTTGGTACGAATGCATGAGATTGTGTGTGTAAGTGTGTAACTGAAATTGATTGCATCAATGGTGAAGGCAAGCATTATTATTTAAAATAATGTTGTTACTTCCAAGGTTACTATTTGATTGAATAGTAATTTGATCATCACAATTTAATAAATGTAGAATTCTAAGCTCCAGAAATCAATGGATCAAATCCGTGTGTTAGAGGAAAAATTGCAGAATGCTATTAATGAGAATGCTAAGTTGAAAGTAAAGCAGAAAGAAGATGAGAAGCTTTGGAAAGGAATGGAATCTAAATTTTCTTCAACTAAGACTCTCTCTGATCAACTCACAGATACTTTACAACACTTGGCTAGTCAGGTGCAGGATGGTATGTAATTATGTATATTCAAGGCTGTATTATAATTTTCCCTCACGATGTTGGGCCGTGACTCTTTGCATTTGCTTGAACAGCTGAAAAGGATAAGCAGTTTTTTGAAGATAAACTATCCTCAAGCATGAACGCTCTCGATAGTCAGAAGCAACAGATGGATCATTTATCTCTGAAATTAGTCTCTGCAGAGGAAATTATTAGAAATCGTTAGTTATTATTGTCCCATTGCTTGTGTTAAACTATTAAATGTTTACACTTAGATCTATTTGACTTATGTGTATCTGGTTCAATCTAAAGCTTGTGTCATGGAAGCCTTGCAGCTTGGAGTAATTTGATTTTCCATGCTATGATGCACTTGAATCCTGACTGTAGGTGAGAAGGAACTGGAGGAACTTAACGTTGAGAGAGAGGAAAGGGATAAGCTTTATAGAGATGAATGTTGCAGAATTGACAATCTCATAAATGAGAAAGGTAAATGTCTTGCTTACCTGAGGGCTGAGATTTCATTATTTAGTTGATTTGGAAAAGGCCAATTGTCGAGCTAGTTCATTTTCCCAGACCAGCTATATGTATAGCTATTGGAAGACGACAATACAAGTGCACTTAGTAACTTCGTTACACGTAATATGTCTCTAGGAATAGTTATTTGAAGAATATTCGGAGTTTTGTACATCAGTGTGAAGGTGCCTATGCCTCATTCACTGGTCCTTCATGCTTTTTATGATTAGCCTCTTTTTCTTTTTAATTTATTTTTTTATTATTATTATTACTGTCAATATTTAAATTACATTAGCGTCTTATTCCAATGTAGGAAACACATTATTGTGATGTAATTTTTAACGTTGAACATTAAGTCACATGTACCCAAGCAGAAAGATAAATGTCGTGCAGCAGTATCTTGTTCTCTTTTTATTTTCATTTTGGTGCAACTGATTTTTTAGCAGTTCCTTAAAATGCCACGTTTCTTACTTTTTCTGTTTGTATGCTTGCAGATGCAATTATAAAGAAATTTGAAGCCACTATAGCTGCTAATAGACTGGAGACAGAGAGTCTAAACTTTAAAGTGGAAGAGATGCACATAGTCTTACGATCCAAGGAAGATCAAATTAAACTTTTGATGATCACTAAGGAGAACATGGAGAAGGAGAAGAGTGATCTTCAAATGAGCAGGGATAACTTTGAGGAAAAACTCGTTGCATCAATCCAGGAGATAAAAAATCTTAAAGGCTTTGTTCATGTGTTTTCAACACGATTGGAAGAATTGGATAAGCGAAGTTTGACTTTTAAGGAACAGTTTCATCAGCTAAACTCACATTATGAATCCTGTTTTAAGTTGGTCCAGCTGGAGAATGACCTTGCTTCTAAGAAGGCTCAAAAGAAATATGATCAACTTCATGATAAGTTCTTGCACATAACATCTGAAAAAGAAGCGTTGCAGTTAGTAAACCAGGAGTTAAACAACAAGGTAATTGAACTTCAAAAAACCCAGGAGTCTGTGAAGGCACAGTTTTCAGAGGAATGTCATTTAGCTGGAGAGAGAATCCATAGGTTGGAGTCTCAAGCAGAAGTTCTCATCTCAAAGAAGATAGAAACTGAATTGTTGGTTTCCAAGTTGGAGAAGGAAATTGATAGTTTGTTAGAAAGTTTGAGATCATCTGAGAATAAAATGGTCTGTAATTTTTTTCTTATCTGCGCTATACTCGAGCATGCCACGTTGCGATTTTAAACGTATTCGAGTGCATTTTGCAGCAAGATCTGCTGCTTAAGATTTCATTGTTGGAAATGGAGAACAAAGAAAATATGGAGAAATTTCCGGCGGAAATGCAGAAAAAAGAAGAAGAAATAAATAATCTACAACAGGAGCATAAGAAGGGGGAGATGCTTGTAGATTCTTTGGAGAAACAAGTTTGCGAGCTTCAGAACAGCTTGGGGGAGAAGGAACAGCTTTTACTGCAATATAATGACAAAGAAAAAAAACTGGAAGATCAAATTATACAGGTCTTGAAAACACTTGCAATATATGAATTATTGGATGTCTCTCAACCACTTGTGTAATTTAGAGTATATTATTGCAGAATCTGGCATTGCTGACTGCTGCTGAAAGCAAACTTTCAGAAGCTAAGAAGCAATATGATCTTATGCTAGAAAGTAAACAGTTGGAATTATCAAGGCATTTGAAGGAAATATCTCAGAGGAATGATCAGGTGTTTTCGTGCATCATTTATCAGTAATTTGATTGTTTATTTTAAATAAACAAAACTTCAATAAATTTAGCCTGCGCACATTGACACTAATTGGAATTTTATCAGGCAATTAATGACATCCGGAGGAAGTATGAGGTGGAGAAGCTGGAGATTGTTAATATGGAAAAGGAAAAGGTCTGCTTGTGATTATGAACTACAGCAACACACTTGGCTCCGAATCATTCCTCACACATAAAATTTTAATTTTAATTTTCAGGCAGATAAAGCTGTTGGAGAAATGGAAAGAAAATGTAACCAAAAGCTTGAAGAATGCAAAGAAGAGGCACAGCAGCACCTTAAGTGTGTTCAGGAGGAACACGCTGCTCTAGTATGTAACAGAATCTAATATAAACTGAAATTCAAATTTGCTGCAATCCTATTTATAACATAATCATCTGTTAGTAATTCCTATTCAGCTATTTTAGGGGATTGAAGGTGCTATATATCATCTGCATTATTTTTAATTCTCATTCTTGTTTTTGTCTACAGATATAGTAATGATTATCTTTCAGACGTAGAATTTGCCAATTTGAATGAATCTTTCTTTCCTCTGTTACATCAATGGTTCCTTGATTGTAACTTTTTCACAAACCAACAAACCACATTTATGTAATCTATTGGCGAACATGAAATCCAATAATAAATTGGAGTTATGAACTCATGGAAAGTCTGCCCTCATTTCTGTTGTGAAGTTGCATCAGTGTTGAGGATACTGATTTCCAGAGCTCATTGTTTGAGTGCTTGTAACTGCCTTTGCCATATGCATTTATCTTCATTTGGCAATCTACAGATGAAATGTCATGTTTAGCTTAATTTTTTCATAACTGTACTGAGTTTTGCTTGCTTATAAATAGGTCATTAGTACTCGACAGGAGCATGAAAAGAAGGAAATGAATCTAAAAGCTGACCACATCGAGGAGCTAAAGCGTGTCCAACTACAAGCTGCAAATGAATTGAGAGAGGTGCATATGGCTTCAGTTTTAAGTCTTAGTTGTCACATGGAATATCTGATTCAGTTCCTAACTGTTTATAAATATATCTAGAAAACCATGAAAGTAAGGAGTGAGCATGAAGTTCAGATGAAAGCTTTGCAATGTCAGCATGAAGATGAGTACAGGAAACTTCAAGAGGAGTTGCATCTCCAGAAATCCAAAGTAAGTACTCCCATCTGCTGTTATATCAAATTGCATTATCCAGACCATGCCTTGAATTAACTTTGGCTTGATATATGCCACAGGAAGATAGGCAGAGAGCTTTGTTGCAATTGCAGTGGAAAGTGATGGGTGACAAGCCTCAAGAGGATCAAGAAGTTAATTCAAAGCAGGTTGTCTTGTTTGTACGGTCTCTCTCTGTTTCTCCCCAACCCCCCTCTTTTATGGACATAATAATGTTACTTATTAGCATTTGCCAGATTTTGTACAAAGTTTGCTTTGAGCAACTATTAAGTGTGGAAGCTCTTGGTTTACCTTTATACAATTGCATTAATTATTATGATGCAATGTCTAAAACATAATTTGCTGGTGAGTTTTATTTTTGCAGGCTTATTCCATTTCATCAAGCAAGGTGAGAGATTCTGGTGTTGGTAAAAGAAGAATTCAGCATACTCTTGCAAGGGAAGACAATCAAGAGAAGGTGACGAGCTACAGATCAATTTCTTTATGTCTAAATCTTTCAGTCCTTGCTAAGTTACCGCAAGAGCCATTTAAGTTTCTCTTTCCATATTGTTTGTAGGATTCACCTTTCTTGAAGGCAACACAAACACCTGTGTCACAATTGTTGAAGAAAGTAGAAAATGTAAACACAGGAAGCATGATCAACATTCCTAAGCACCATAAGAAGGCCAGTTTTCTCTGTATTGTGGCTAATGATATACATATATGATACACGTGTTACAATAGTGTGTCTGAAATCAACATACTATTTGAAGCATTATCTCATTAACCAATATTGGCTTACCCAACGGTCACACAGGTTACTCACCATGAATATGAAGTTGAGACTAGCAATGGTAGAACAATCACGAAAAGAAGAAAAACAAAAAGTACAGTGATGTTTGAGGTATTATCCTGTCATCTCAAAGCTCCTATATATCCTACTTTGGTCACATTAGCAATGATAGTATGTGAAATAGGATGGTGTCTGGCAAAACAGATCCTTACATATATGTTTTGTATTTCAAAATTTCCTGCCTGTGTGGCATCAGGACCCAAGCAAACGTAAGAAGATGAACACACCCAAAGCCAAAACGCCAAGAAGTGTTGCCAAGGTAACTGAAAGGAAACTTCTGTTATTAAGGATATCTTGAAAAAATGGCAACCTAAAATTTATTTTCAAAAGAAAATATATAAAATCATTTAACTTAAATTTATAAATTAGTGTATTCGGTAATGAGCCATTATTCCTGGATATCTGAGATTGTTTAAATCACCCTGCAGAAGTTTTTTTTCTTGATTCGGCATGTTTAAAGTTCATGACATATGTATGTATTTCTTATGCAGGGAGATAAAGGAGGGGCTAATCCACATCCTTCAAACATAGGTGATTTGTTTTCTGAAGGGTCTCTAAATCCATATGCAGATGATCCCTATGCATTTGATTAGAGGTATATTCAATTGATCAGTTGATGACTTTTGGCCAAATACACTCATTTTTTTTCAATCATTAGCTACATTGAAAATTAGCAGTTTTCTGAAAACTCATAATGAGTTGGGAGCCTGGTAGTAAACTAGGGCCTGGACTTAAGGTCACTGGATTACTTTAATTCTTACTAGTAAGTGGTCGTTGTTTAGTCACTCATTGTATCATATACATGCTCCATTAGATCTGGCATGGCTTATTCATTCGGTTGTTCTGACAGTAGGTTTGGCGTTTGCATTATATCTTGAGAAGTGATTCTCATTATCAGTTGCACACTATTCCACTGGAATACTAAGATGCTTCATGTTGATGTAGTTTATATTTTCTTAGATGTATTATAGTTTTCTAGTGTGTATGTAAGACATTGCAGTTAAGCATATTTCTCAAATTGTTTTTGGCCCCGAGCAGACGGCTCATATGGTGAGCTTCACGGTTTTGTTAGTCACAGCCTAATAAATTAATATCGAGAACAAGTCATGAGATCCCATACAATAGAAACATATCAGATAATCTCGTTTGCCTCTGTTAAATTTATTCGAAACACTGGTTTAGTGTTTATTTTCAAAGTTTTAAGGATATTTTAGGTTAGGTCAAAGGACAATTCTAAATTACTTGTATCAAATGCAGTCTCGTGTAATTTTACTTTTGCGGAAGCTGATAAAAAAAAATTTGAATTGCCATTACAGCAAACACAGAACTGAAGCCAGAAAGCAGCCTTCTAACGTTTCTTCAAGGTCTTTCAAACTGCTTGCTGATAATAAATGAGGGGTTGCCAAGCATTTTATCCCTGATTCATGTTATTCTGCTATGCTCACAAAAGCCTGTAAAGGCTCTTGGGTTGTAAGGAATGGGATATGAGATTCTTTTTTTTTTAAAAAAAGAAGGAAAATCTCATGACTTTAAAGTACTATTACATTGTGTGTGTGTGCTATGATTAGACATCAAACATTCATACTATTAGGATATGCCGTTCAGGTTGCAGTGTAGTGTAAGGTCAATGGGGAATCTTCCAAATAGATCAATATCTACAAAGTTGTAAAGAGAAATTATCTCTTGCACTATATTGGGAATTTTACTTCAATATTCGTATTCGATATGTCTAACTAATAGGTATAGAAAATGATTCTATATCCGATCCTTATATACCGGGGCTTTGTAGACACCATTCCATTAAGATTTTTGACATTTTCATGTATTACTACTATCTTTACCATGCTTGAGCCAACCTAATACTAGAGATTGACAAAAACCCGAGCGAGTTTTAAACAAAATTAATATATTTTAATGTAAAAAAACTAAAAAATTTAAAGTTCTTAGTGAAAATCTGAATTGGTAGTTAAAATTTTAGTTATAATGTATTAATTTAGAATAAAAAATATTCTTATAAATTTAAATGGAATAAATTGTTAACTGAAAGTGGTGTATAGATAATTTATTAAATTAGAGATGGTACAGATATAATTTTCTAAATTGGATGCAGTGCATAGATAATAAAGATAAATTCGAGGTGGTACAGTTATATTATCATAAAATTAGTAATTTTACTAATTTAGAGATGGTTTAGAAATTATATCTTTTAAAAAAAATTTCCTCCTACTACTTGCTTTGTTTTGTAGCGCAAATTTCTTTTTCCCCTCCCCCGACAGCCCACCCCTATTTGTCTCCTTACAAAATGATAATATTACCCCTCCTATTTTAAATAATTTTTTTTTTTACTTTTTAATTTAATTGTTTATTCTTTTATTTTTTTTATCTCATTTATTTTTCTTTATATTTATATTTTTCTTCTTTTACTTATTTAATAAATCTTATATATATTTTTTTGTTTATTTATTTAATTTTCTTTTGATTCTTTATTATTTATTTAACACTACTTATGTATAATAGAAAAAAATTCTCTTTTATGATAGCAATAATTTTTCATTTGTGACTAAAATGATTATATATATACCTTGCGAACAAATATTTTTCCAAATGAAAAGTCTATTAGACCAATCTTGTTTTAACCATGTTTAGAAAAAAAGTATATGCAATAATACACAAAAAAAAATACATGAAAATATATAAAAATATAAATTCTAATTTATATTTCCTCCAAAGTCTCATCATGACACACTTAATGATATATTTATTACTCCTTACTATAATATAATAAATAAAGTAGAAAAAAGATAAATATAATAAATAAAATATATAAATAATATTAATAAAAAAGATATTAAAAATAATTAAAATAATTAATTTAATTAATAAGATACAAATAATAAATAAATAAGAAATATGTGATAAATAGATTTTTTTTTTTTTTTAAAATAAGAATAGAATCATATAACTCTACGTGATGCGTCTTTCATCTACTCATTTAACACCGGTTGCTACTTCCTCATGTAAAAAACTTATATGAGATATGTTTTATAGGATCATCCAATAAACGTATGACATATATTAATTATTAAATTTTTCTCTTTATTATTATTGATTAATTATAAATTAATAAATATTTATCAAAACAATATTAACTAATTATATCACGACCGTCCCATATAAATTTTTCTCTTTTATATATTATAACTAACAAGCTTTTTCCCCTTTTGACGAGAAAATCTACAATACAACGAAAATATCACATTATCCGTGTAACAATCTAATCATCCATTCCTACGCATGCTAAAATATTAAAAAATAACTAAAAAAATAAATATTAAATCATTCATATCAATTACTAATTTATTAATGATATTATGTCTCTCATAATTCAGTTGCATAAAAAAATTATTCTTTTTTGACAGGTTTCAAATACCACAAATTTTTTTTAAAAAAATAAAGAAGGCACCTAGGCCACGTCACGTCTTTTGTATTAAACTTGCTACAGAAACAGAGCAGTTCAATTCAACTAAACCCTTCGAGAGTAACTGTTGCTGCTATTCAATTGAGGTTGCGATGTTGTGTCGTCTTCTCCTGAAGAGCAAAGCCACATCCTCCCCTCTCCCATCAATCAGGACTGCTCGATGCTCCTTCTCGACCGTTAAACCCCCAATTAAACCCTGGCCCCAACGCCTCTACCCAAAACGCCTAGTCTCCATGATCATCCGTCAGCAAAATCTCGATCTTGCCCTTCAAATATTCCATTACGCCGGTAAATTCCACCCCAACTTTTCGCATAATTATGACACATACCACTCTATCATCCACAAACTCGCTCGTGCCCGCGCTTTCTACGCCGTTGAAGCTCTCCTCTCAGAGCTCAAGCAAAACCCAGAAATCAAATGCGGTGAAAATTTATTCATTACCGTTATTCGTAACTACGGTCTCGCTGGTCGCCCTGAATTATCCATCAAAACCTTTTTACGCATCGAAAAATTTAACGTGCAACGGTCTGTACGATCGTTAAATACTCTGTTAAACGCTTTAGTGCAAAACAAGAGGTATGATTTGGTTTATTTGATGTTCAAGAATTCAAAAGACAAGTTTAAGGTTGTCCCAAATGTGTTCACTTTTAATATTTTGATTAAGGCGCTTTGTAAGAAAAATGATATGGAGGGTGCAGTTAGGGTTTTAGATGAAATGCCATCAGTGGGAATGGTGCCTAATTTGGTGACGTATACAACAATTTTAGGTGGGTACGTTTGGAGAGAAGATATTGAGAGTGCTAAGAGAGTTTTTAGCGAGATTTTGCATCGTGGGTGGGTTCCTGATGCGACTACTTATACAGTTTTAATGGACGGGTATATTAAGATAGGGAGGTTGGTTGATGCTGTTAAGGTGATGGATGAGATGGAAGATAATGGCGTTGAGCCTAATGAAGTTACTTATGGGGTTATGATTAAAGCTTTTTGTAAAGGGAAAATGTCAGGGGAAGCACGTAACTTGCTTGATGATTTGCTTCAGAGAAAGTATGTACCGAGCTCGGCTCTATGTTGTATGGTTATTGATGTGTTGTGTGAGGAGGGGAAGATTGAGGATGCTTGTGAGTTGTGGAACAGGCTTTTGAAGAAGAATTGTATGCCTGATAATGCCATTTCTAGCACACTTATCCATTGGCTATGTAAAGAAGGGAAAATTTGGGAGGCCAAGAAATTGTTTGATGAGTTTGAGAGAGGTTCGATTCCTAGTTTGTTGACGTATAATACCATGATTGCTGGAATGTGTGAGAGAGGGGAATTAACTGAAGCAGGAAGGTTGTGGGATGATATGGTGGAGAAAGAGATTGAGCCCAATGTCTTTACTTATAACGTATTGATTAAGGGATTTTGTAAGATTGGAAATGTAAAGGAGGGGATTAGGATTTTCGAGGAAATGCAGGATAAAGGTTGCTTGCCTGATAAATCGAGTTTTTCTTTGTTGATCGAGGGGCTATATGAGTCAGGAAATGAAGGAGAATTTAGCAAGGTTGGTTCAATGGCAATGGCTAGTGGAGGTGTTGATAGTGATTCTTGGGATTTTTTCTTAAGAAGGATTGTTGGTAATTTGGATAGTGGGGCTGGTGCACTTGATGAAATATTAAGAGGAAAATCCTAGTTGAAGATCCTTTCTTTGGGATCATGGTACATTAGTACGTTACACATTTTCATGGTACTTAGTAGACGTGAATCGACATGATCACCTTGGAAAGTGATAATAATGTTTTTAGATTAATTAATTGTTATATTTAAAGTCGTGTGAGTGTTTGAAGAACTGATCTCGAAGAAGAGCGATAATAATGTTTTTAGATTTGTAGATGGTTATATTTAGAATTGTGAATGAGAATTAAAAGGCCACTGCTACAATACATATATGTATCACACACATATACAATTTTGGTCATTAAAGTTAATTTTATTCAAATCCCAGTGATGAGATTTAAAATTTTAAATAATAATAATTTTTTTTTTTGTTTAACTTTAAGTTCCGGTTACTACTTATCTGGGGAAATATAGAAGGATCTTCTTTTTCTCACTCTTAACCCTAATTTTTCAACTCCTTGCATTCCCTTGGAATTTTACTCTTCTCGTCACTCAAGGTTAGCTCTTTTTTCTCGTTATTTTTATTTTCTGTTTTAATATATCTTTTAGATTTTGTATATTTATTTTATTTGACTTTGTAAGCTTCGGGTTTGACAGATCGGAGAATTTTGACTACCGGGGTCTTTTAACTGATTGACACGGTAATTTTTATTTTTGGGTTTTTGAAGTGTGTATGCTTGATTGCTTAGAAAACAAAGAGAAGTGGAAAAAAATTGGAGTTCACGGTTGCTTTTGTTGTTTTTTCTATATGCTTTTCTTAGAGCCGATAAGCTTTACTCAGCTGAGCCATTTTTTTAAAGCTAAACAGTTGTATCAGGCTCTCTTGAGGATTCTTTATTTGTTTTGTCTTTTTAGAGATTTTTTAGACTAAAAAAAAATTTATTTTTAAAACTATTTTAATTCATGCATTTGTGGTCCTCTTTGTAATGTTGATAATGGTGTTTTGCTATTTTCAAACCCGTTTGTCATCATAAATGTTATTTTGTGATTTATCATATACGATGAGTATTAGTGTTGAATTGTTTTGATAGATGTTATTACACAGTAGTGTTACAAATGGAAAATGACATTTTGAAATGTTTTTATGGATGGTGGAAGGGATGTTAATATCACAATACTGATGGTAAAAGTTGGTAAATTTTAATACTTTGTTAATTATTTCTATTGAATAATATAAAAATGTGATGGACTTGAAAAAGGTATAGAAGCAAGGTAAATGAAATGGAAAGGAAAGTGAACATGGAACACGCGTGATGTTTACTTTGTGAAACATGGAAAATTTTCCCATTGTTTCTGTCACATAATTGGTTTTGTTTATTAAGTTTGGTCATGGTGGGGAATATGAGTGTCATATTTTAAGTGTTATCATTGTTTTTGGGTGTGTTTGGATTTTGATAGTTTCTTTGGACTAGAGGTGATACCCAAGTAATGATGATCAAATGGTTAATTCTTTTTCTTTGAAATGAATATTGATACATGCAAGTTGTTTCTTTCTGTATGAGGCGGTCATAAGATCTTCGATTTTCTGATTACTTACTATTGTAATTCATACTATTTAATTAGATATTATCTGACTACTTGGATTAAACAAGGAATGAAACTTATTTTGTTCATCATAGGATCAATGCCGTAGTTCTGAGAGAATACTCGTTGCTAAGTTGTTCATGGCTTACAAGCTGGTTCCATAATTTTGCTTTTCATAATGTCAATTAAATGTATTTCATGTCATGATAGGTCTACAATCCAGGAACTGGTGAAGTGTCAACAAATGTAGCGTGTATGGGGGGAAGGAGACAAAAGATGATATATCTTCGGCTTATGATGCATATATATTGACTTGAGACTGAACCTCTCGGTGATTATGTTTCATTCTTGCACTACATATAGTGTATTTTGATAAACTAAACAATCATGCCGGTAATGCTTTAGTTTATGGGATTATTATTCCATCTTATGTTTAGTTTATGTGATTAATAAACATCTCTTGTTCTGTATTGTAGGCAGAGATTGGCTGCTGTAGATTTTGATGCAGAAGTATTTACAAACTTGGAGGATGACCTTGAGAAAATAAGAAGGTGAATGTGATTTTGGCACTCTCTTTTGAAGCCTTTTATTGAACCACAAAAGCCATCATTCCCCTTGAAAGACTATGTTTAGAGATGAAATGGCCCTCTTGTTCGATATGTTCCCTGAGAACATGTTGAATAAGAAGTTGAGTTGCTTTAGAATTGGTGATGCTTGGAAAGATTGTGGGATTTTTCCAAACAATCTGTTTGATGAAACCTTGAATGAAGAAATTTTCATAGTTTCCTTTTTATTACTATGGTATAAGAATTTTTGGACAATTTTGTTTGTCAAGAGCTTATCGTGAATTTTGCAATTACTTGCTGTAAAGTTACTCATGGAAGGAAGCAGTTTATTAATGCAGATTTAAGCAAATAGTAGTTCTATTACAAAATTTTAAATTTAAGAAAAATTTATTGGTTATCAAATATGGTATTGAATATTGATGGAGAAGGGTTTAATAGTGTTGTCAGGGTGGTGTAGGGTTCAAGATCTCATCTTGAGATTATGGGTTCGAAACCATGGAGTGCGTTTCTTGTAAGAGCCTTGGACAGTCGGAGATTTTATTTGCTCCACTTAAGCCCGAAAGAGGTGGTTTGATGGTGAGATTTCCAACAATTTCAAAAAAAAAAGTGTTTAATTACTTATTTATTTATGTAATTATGTTTTAATAAAATTTTACTCAACCATTAACTTCAAAATTATAGTATTACAGCTGGGTCTATTTATATTTTACTACTAAAAATAACAATTGAATATTATAAATTTTGAAATATTATATTTTACTACTAAATTTATGATAAAATAATATTTTATTAATTTTCCGTCAAAGTCTTATTTGACCGTTAGTTGACTGTTACGTTTTAACACTAAGGTCAATTAAGTCAACTGACGGTCAATTAATGGCCAACTAATGGAAAAATAGTAAAATGTTAGATTTTGTATAAGTTTAGTAGTCAAATGTTATTTTGTCATATGTTTAATAGTAAAATATAATATTATTATTTAAAATATAAATAACCATTAGAACTGCAATTGTATGCAATAACCTAAAATCTTTTAATATTTGAAAAAATATATGAATCCAATAGTATCAAATCGGAATATTTGAAACCAAAAACAATATATAAGAAATCATTGCATTTAAATTTATTGAAACCTTATTCATGAAACATGAAAATTTGTGTAATAATCTGAAATATTTTAATGCTTGACAAAACATATGAAATCGATAGCATTGAATGTGAATATTTTTTTTTTTGAAATCGTTGGAAACTCCACCGCCAAATCACATTTTCCTGGTTTAAGTGGAGCAGATAAAATATCTGGTTATCATAGGTTTTTACAAGAAACACACTCTCTGAATTCAAACTCAGAATCTCAAGGTGAGATCATGAGCCTTACACTACCAAGCCACGCCCCTTAAGGACCATTGAATGTGAAACCATACGAAATCACGTAAACTTGAAATAATAACTATTAAACTTGAAATATTATATTTTATTATAGTAATATATTATTTAACCATTAACTTGAAACTCATAGCAATAAAACCTAATTGTGGGCAATAACTTGAAATCTTTTAATGCTAGTACAAATAATATGAAAATTCGACCATTAAACAAGAAACTTTAATCATTTGAATCGAAATCAATACCAATCTAAATCAATATTTACTCTTGACCATTTGAATGGAAATTAATATTAATAGATATTTACTTGAAACTTTCAATCATTAAACTCTAAAGTTACTATTAAATTAAAATTTTAATTTTATAGCATACTTTATTTGTATTGCCGTTGCCGATTCAGCAACGGCAAGTAATTAATTATACACACCACTTAAATCAATGATCTTTTCACAAACATGTTATCTTCATCCATGTCTCGAAATTCATGATAACAGAGAAGCCAATTCTCACACTAATCATCCACACAAAAACTCAATCATATTCATTTCGAGTTGTTATTTTGAAACATTGTTATTTGATCATATCATTTTTTTTTATCACAGTTAGATCAAGGCAATCATCAAGAAAAGGAAAGCATAAACAAACAACACCATAGCTACCTGAAGAGCCAGCTCCATTAATCCCGAAGCCTTGATTTTGTTAGTCTTCATTCGCTCCCTCACTAGTTCCAACTTCAGATCTCCGATTTCTTTCTTCATCGTCTCCTTTTCCCGCATAATTCATGATATAATAATTAATAAGAAATAAGAAATGTACGATTCAATTAAACGAAATAATTAAATTGATTCCGTACCTCGTCTTCATTGTCGTTTGTTGTAGCTTTCAAGTCGCGATTTCGCAGCGAAGAAAGCAAATTCAAAGCTCTGGCACAGCGAAATGCTATCTGCAAATTCACGCCTTCTTCTTTAGTCTCCATCTTTTTGTCTCTCTCTCTCTTTGATTCAGATTTTTATTTTTTATTTTTTGAATTCTGATGGACTGAAAGTAAGCGGGGGAAATAAAAACAATTGCTTATATAACCTTTTTGGGCGCTGATCAGATGCGGGATGTGGGGACTGCAACAGGTGTGCCTGCGTATCATCTCACCCTCGATCACTCCTATCAAATAATGATTCATGATGCCATTTTTTAATGTGAAAAATATAATAATTAGCTATAAAGTATACTGTTTATGGATAATATGATTAGATAATTGAAAGTATAAATAAATTATATGTGTCTTGTGATGATTTTATTCAATCAATCATACTATATCACATTATAAATAAAGTAGAGGTTAAATTTGAGATGTGGAAAAAATCCTTAAAATTAAAAGGTATGATTCTAATTAGTTAAAAAAATTGAACATATAGTGTGCGAGTTTAACAAAGATCGTAAGTAAAGGTAATGCAATAAAAATAACAATTGGTGACCAACCAATCTTAAGTAGCGAGTGTTTTAAATACTTTGAGTCCATCTTTCAAAAAGATGGAGAAGTCGATCATGATGTTACATATAAAATTCAGTCAATTGGAGGAAATAGAGATATGCATATGGGATCTTATGCGATCACAATATTCTTTTAAAACTTAAAGTTAAATTTTAAAGGACCGTCGTGAGACTTGTAATATTGTATGAAACAAAATGTTGGGCAATACAACATTTACATGTCAAAAAATGAAAGTAGTTGAGATAAAAATGATCACATGGATGCATAGGTGAATTATGAAAAACAAAGTTAGAAATGAAGTAATTAGGATTAAATTGAATGTTGCACCAATTGATGAGAAGATGAGATAAACGTTACTAAAATGATTTGGACATGTCCAATGTAGACCTTTAAATGACTCGGTGAGAAAAATAGAGCAAATGATATTGTCATATGTCAAGTGAGTAAGGAGAATGCCTAAGTTAGCATGGACATATATCATAAAAAGAGATTTAAGGGGAATGCATAAGTTGATATGAACATAAATCATAAAAATAGATTTTAAGTTTTATGGAGTTTGATAAATCAAATATTTCAGATAGAATAAAATAGCGTCGAAAAATTCATGTAATCGATTCACCTGTGAAAATAAATTTGTTTGATTTTGGATTGATTTAGTTTAATCCAACTATATCACATTAATTTATACAAAATAGTTCATAAAAAAAAATAAAAAATAAAAAAATAAAAAACAAATGTATTTTAGTGAACCGTATGATTTGTAAAATGAGTAAATGACCACTTACGGCTTGATTTGTATGCAAGTCATCAAAATAACCGTTAAAATTCTCTCCATCAATCTAAAGATGGTATAATAATTAATTTGTAGAGGTAGAGGCCAGAGGGTATTAAGTGTCGGTCGTCTAAATGACCTTTTAAATTTATGCTTTAGGTACTTCAAATGACCATATCCTTCAGATAGGCCTCTGGCGATTAAAGCATTGAATTCAAATGGCGAAAAAATAGAGATTTTATTCAAAATCAATCTTCCAAGTCCATTTTATGCCAATGACTGCATTTGGGGTAGCAACTTAGCGATTTTCTCTCACTGCCGGTCTGGACCGGCCTTCAGCATAGACGGAAGCGTCCACTTATATAAGTGTTATGGACTACTTCCTGTCTATGCTGTTGCTATTTTATTAATTGTATTATTTATGTTCGGTTTATTGTTTGTTCAAAATTTATTGTAAGAACACAATTATCAAATAAGTTGTAATAAAGAGTTTCAAAATTTTTTATTATAATATTTATGATATGGTTAAAAATTATATGTTTGATCACCTTTGACAGCCGTTATCCAATTTCGAGCTGGCTCTTTGTTCATCAGACTATGCATATACTACTTTAGATGTCACCTCAATAAGGACCTAGCTAGCTGACAATTGCAAAAAAATTTTTTGATAACTTTGGAAACCCCATCATAAATCCATCCGATCCGATTTAAGCGGAACAGATAAAATTTATAATTATCTTATGTTTTTAAAAGAAGTGTGCTATTGGATTCGAACTTAAGACTTAACAATTAAACCCTAACTCTTATACCATCAAACCATACCTCTTGAGAGTTGTCCTGGAGAAACTGTATTCGTCTTTATCATGTTATTGAGCTTGGGGTCCAATATCATTTTTACATCTTAACCATAACATAATATTCTAATAAAAAATCTGTGACCCTTACTCAATAGTTATTTGGGGCCTATAATAATAAAAATTCCAACCCTGATCTACCCTGATACAAAAGTAATGATATAGATGTTTAATTTGGATAATTTTTTCTTTAAATATAGTTAATTAATTAGATAATTGACTCAAACGAGGTTTACTCTTATTGAAAAGATTGGCACTGGCCAAGGATGTACATGAGCTCAACCCGAAATGAGGCCATTAATGGCCCGCATGCATCTGCCGGCTAACCTTATTAAATTATGTGAAATTCAATTCCCATAAGGCTCAAGTTTTGCAAGCTGATTGTCATTTTACGTCTAATTTCTGAATGTCGGTGGATGCGACATTTGTTCTCACAAGGCAAGATGGCAAGCTGATTGTGATTACTCGGTCTAATTTCTAAAAGCCCGTGCAATCTTAAGATTGAATTCGTTTCCAAAAAGAAACAGGCTACGCTGATGAGATAATTATGATTTATAATTAGCGAATTATCAGGACTTAAAAAGGCAATTAATACTTCTCTAAGTCTCTCAATTTAAAGCTTATTTGTTATTTCATTATGGTCATTTTAACTGGTAACTCTATTCAACTGAGGAAACTAGAATGCTATCATGTTAAAAAAAATTAAATTAATTGTTGATTATTTCCATGCATTAGTGTGTTGGCCGATGACTTTCCGATTATATGATAACTTTCCAATAATGAATCATTAACTTATTAAGTTAATAACACGAATTTCAATCAGACAAATAATATTTCTGAAATATGAATTTTTTTTCTGTATTTTAATTTGATAGTTAGCTTATTAATAATCCTCATTATCATCACAAAAACAAGTTGACCTTCATAGATGGATGATGAGCGGTTAATATCTCTATATTTCTCTCCCCTTTATCTTAATATTTTGTGGGTTATATCGAATTTTTATGAGCTTTGATGTGTTTTGGGTGTGTTTTTACAGGTTAAAATCATATAATGACTTAATGGAATTAACTAGAGATAAAACGGCAAGATACAGAATAAATCAGGGAAAAATTCGGACTCAAAACGCGCGCCTTCACAAATTGTGACCAAAGAGCCATGAAGATTCACTTGTCGCTACACTGCCCCTTGAGCGTCGCGACGCGACAGTATTTTCCAGGAAAGTCACGACGTGAGTTCATCGATTCACAACACGGTAATTTCATACATACGTCCTAGATCATATTTTTAATAAAGAAATACCCATTGAACCTCCTATATAAGTATAAGTTCATCCCAAAACCTAAAGATAAGCCTCGTAACACAATTTTGGAGTCTCAGAGCATATAAGAACGCCTAGAGCAAGGCAAGAGCGAGTGCATCAATGAGAGTTGAAATTTGAAGACGAAAACTACAAACGAGAGTTCTTTGCTTTGTAATAATGATTAGCTTGAATTTATTAAATATTATGAGTAGCTAATTCATTAAATTTAGGATTGTAATGAATATTAAGCATGTTTAATTAATTATTTACATATTTTTATTCTTTTTAGATTGTTATTTATTATTCATTATTCTCTGTGCCTTGAATGCTTATTTTATTTGTTTGGCTAACGATAAAATAGTTTTGGTAAATTCTTAGGAACTTGACGAATGAAATTTGGATTAGCCATGAAGATAATAGCGTATGATTTATTCGTTGAATAAATTTCCCTACATGATAGAAATATACATAAATGGCATACATAGTTAAGTGGGTTAGTTTTGATATTAATAAGATAAATATTAAATTTATGTGGGTACATATTTAATCATTATATTATGCTAGATTTATAAATCGCGATGAATGGAATTCAGTGAGTACACAGTAAAGTTAAGCTAATATCTAATAAGCGAAAATGTAGAAACACTTCTTATTTACATTGTCAGACTCTCCCTCTCTCTGTCAGCATTCGTATTTCAATAGAGTTGGAAGAATTATGAACCAACATATTAGAAACTCTCTTGAAAAGACTATAAGTAGCTTTGATCAATTAGCTAGGAATTTAATACCCACTAGGGCTTGTAGCCAGATTATCTTATGCCCTCGAAGTAAACTTGAGATTGTGAGTTAGAAATACTGGATTGCATCCAAAACTCAAAAACTATAGGCCTTATGAATTTGATCATTGCTAGCACAAGAGGCTAAACCGCCTTTGCTTGAACAACTTTGGTGGGCTTTGATCTGGTGGGTGCAAAAATTTGCAGTTAGGGCAAGTGGGTGATGATTTGCACAGCATCACCAACATATGGCACCGCATGCATGCTGTTGCCACCATTTCTTGATGACGTGGAGGGCAGATGGCTGAATTTTGCCGTGTGATATTGTTGCTTGCTGCTTGCTTTTTCCTCTGTGAATCGCAGTGCAGGTTCAGTTCGAGGTCTAAACTCATATGACCAGCGGGCTTTGCTTCCTGATCAGGGCTTCCCCAAGGATCCCCTGTTGTTTTCTTATGGGTTCTTGTATTGTAAAAGTGTATCTCCCCTGACTGCTTACACACAAAATAATAATAATAATAATAATAAAATAATTACGAATCAATCATTTGTGTCTAATAAAATTATGGGATTAGCAAGCAGGCACCAGTCCTCCTGGTGCCGCACATTCTTATAGGTTACTAGATTGAAAAATTTTATACCTGAATATCGAGATATCTTTCCCACTCCAAAGGTAATGGAGTTTCAAGATGTAGCTCGATATCAAAGATTGATTTTGTGCTTTCTGCAGCTTTTGATGATCTCTTGTCAAAAGTTTCTTGGTCACCTTCTATGATCTCTTCTAACTTCCGCTTCTTTGATAGATTAATATCCAAATCTGCGTTTGCTTTTCGACTGTTTTGGGAGCTGGGTGCTTGAAATGAAACCATAGCTTCGATGCTGATCAGTTGTAGCTTCTCTCTCTGTTTTTTTAAGAGTGAGCAAATGGTGAAAATGTTGGGTGGTTATATAGGCATGAGAGTTTGGCTATCCGAGAGGGCACACATAGCTGTACAAGAGAGAATCTAATAAGCTAGAATTTGGATCTGATTTTGTACCGAGTTGAATTGTGTTAAATTTTTCAATCGCGTGATTTAATAGTAATTATCATATTATGATTCAGTCATGCACCGAATCTAAACCCTAAAATTAAAACGGACGTATATATTATATTGAAATCTCTTATAACGCGTAATTTAATAATAATTCTAATATTTTTAGGCACCCAATCCAAACCCTAAAAATTAGAAAGAGCCTATATATTATAATGAACATTCCAAGTTGGCTCTATCATTAATAGTTTAGATGTGAAATCCTAACCAACACAAACTTTTTGGTCAAATAAATATGAACACACATATACTTTGATCTCAGTGCTTACGTTCCATTACATAATCATGGCGTGTTGAATTAATAGTTTTGGAAGCCATGAAAAATCTAAGCTAGCAGTTGAGCCAAGCCAAAAGCCAAAATATTGGTACTTAATAAAGGCGGTGAGAAGAGAGGGAGAGGTGTAAAACAGTCATTAATGTTGGGAGTCTGGATACAGTTGAAGGTAAGGTCTTGTGTCTATGGACATCTTAAATAGACAATAAATCCAACTTCCACACTTTTTTTTTTTTTTTTTTTTTTTTTGGAAACGATGGAAACCCCGCCACCAAACCACCCATTATGTGCCGCGGCGCAGGTAAAACCACCGGCTATCCCAGGCTCTTACAAGAAGTGCACCCCCTGAATTCGAACCCAGAACCTCAAGGTGAGATCCTGGACCCTACACCACCAAGCCACACCCCTTGGGGACCAACTTCCACACTTGGGTCACTCCAAAAAGGAAAATGATACACTCACTAACAATCTCACAAACAATTTTACAAACCCTCTCACTGTAGCTACAGTGATTCACTGTAGATCACTGTAGCTACAGTGAGGGTTTGTAATTTATTTGTGAGATTGTTAGTGAGTGTATCACCACTCATCCAAAAAAACTTCAAAATTATAAAAACAAAAACAAAACCTTTAATGGCTCTCAAGATCCCGCAGCAATTAAAACAATAACCATATCCCATGAGCTAGCTATGCGATTTGAATTAATCACTCCTAGAACTAGAGCTTTAAAAGCTCTCAACACCCTCACCTTTTTTTTTCCTTTTCATTTTTTAACGAAACATATATCTTTTCATCAGTTTGCATGCATTTATTTTCCAAATTACCTAATTTTGCTCTAATTGAAAATGATATAGATATAGATGAATTACACAGATTTATTAAAACAACGCTGTTTATACATATGAATTACACAGATCTAGCCACATACAATGTTACTTTAATGCATATATAATTGTATCTGTGTAATTTATCTGTGTCTATATCATTGTTCCTCTTATATGTTGGAAGACCAATTTTTGATCCAATTGGTCGTATCAGTGGACAAGATCCTCATTTGTCAGCATTACACCTCTTTTTTTTGCTACAGGGAAAAAAAATTATTTTTAAGATTTGAATCCGTAATTAAGTACATAGTAAATTAATTAATAATTGACCTTTGCGTTTGGCCAAATTTCTATAACCAGGGTTAGCCCACACAGATGGTGCGATGGGGTCTCAAGATTTGGCCGAGCCCTAAACTAAATAAAAATAATTTTTTTTAGATATATGAGTTAAGATTTTATACTAATACATGAGCTAATTTTTGATAAAATAACTAAATACCAAAATTAGGACCCCACATCTATGAAAATTTAATAACAATTATAACAATAAAGTTTAAAAATAAATAAATTATTGACTGAGGCCACGTATTTGAAAAATTCTTTTAGGACTCCTTAAAACTCAAGACAATCCCTGTTTATAGCATGCTTAATGACTTGATGGATTTCTATCAAACATACGTTTTTTAAGGTAAGTTTTTTTGTTTGATAAAAAATCAAGCATGGGCATGATAGATTTAGTTTGAAAGGCTGCCCTTTTACTGAATTTCACCAACCAAAATATAAATTGTTGAGGGACCCTAAATAGACTTAGCAGCTACATGACATAAATACCAGGACATTTCATTGCAAGCAAAAGCAAGCAGTCAAAAATGTAGACACTTCTTTTCCAAAAGAAGGGTATTTTTGTAAGGTAGCCTCAGAAATTGGAATTGGAATTTGTAGAAGTTAATTAAATTATGAGCAAACCTACTAATTAGAAAATAATAATAAAAAGAAGTGAAAGGACATTAAAGGCATTGAGAGAGAAGAGGGAATTGGTCTACCTGCCTTCATTAACTCATCTTGAATTCACATAAATGCAGAATTCAAGGATGACTGTTGAAACACCTCGCTTTCTTCAATATATATCTTTCTTTCATCGTCACTCTCACCACCGGTTTCCTCTTCTGTTAAATGCTCTCAACCCACCTCTCCTTCCCTTCATTTATGCTTTTGATCCATCCATACCATGCATGCCTCCCTTTAATTGGATCAGTATTATGAGCTGAATATTGAATCAACTGTCATGATTTACGATTTTTCTAATATGGGTTTCATATAATGGCGGAATCACATATAGGTGAAATGAGACAACAATTCAAAAATTTTATTAAACTATGTCATATAAATTAATAGAAAATTTGACTTGTTAATGAGATAATTTTGTTGTGTTCTCATTAAAATGAAGAGTATCTATCATTTTTTGAGAAAATCAAATTTTACTACATTTAATCAATTAACCGGCTACGCCATTGGCTCTACGTAGATTCCATTTTATCTCTTAACTATTGATCAAATGCTTACCATAAACTCATCTCAATATTGAATCATAATTCCCATAAATTTCTCTCTCTACTTTTTTTTTCCTATAAAAATTTTGTTTCCCATCACTTCCCGTTTTTGCCAATAAATGTCAGAATCTATCGCTTCCATTGATAACCCTATTGTAACTCCCTCTCATAAAAGTAATTTAAAACCCTATATTTCATTTTATGTAAATGATGATTCTTTACTCTTAACGGTTTAAGTCAATTATCCTGTTAGTCCTGTATAACTGTTGTATGTTTTTGATTGATTAGAATTTAAATTTGTTGATGGTGATTTTCAGTCTCGAGAAACTATGAAGTCTGAAGAGGGGTATAATGGAGTTTATACTTAACAGATGGTTCAAGGTCCTTATGAGGATGAAAGATCAGATGAATGGCCCGAGCCCGTAGTGCTGAGGAACACCCAAGAGCAAATCAGTTGGGAAGGATATGTTGGGATCCTGACCCGACTTGATAAAAAGATATCATATCCGGCTGTACTTGAGCATCTATGAAGACCGACCCAATGTGGTTCGTGACTGAACAGCGTGTGAGTAGTTGAATTGCAGGTTGTCACATGGACAGAACGTGTAGCAGAGGATAAAGGTGGGAATGATGGCTTTTTGCTGACATATGATGGTTGAGTCAGAAGACCATAGTAGTTGAGGAAAATGGGCGACAATGACAGTCTAACATGTGCTGACGTCACGAGTTGGTGTAATAGTAGATTTAAAAGACTATATAAGGGGGTTGAAAGCTCAGATTGAAGGGTTATTTTTATATTCCACAACTTGTAAAAGAGCTCAAAAAAGCTTAGTGATAGAGAGATAAAACTTGTCGGTCTTGAACAGAGCTTGTAATAAAATTTCCCTTCTTTGTTCCCGTGGATGTAGGTTGGAGTCATTCTCCGCCGAACCACGTTAAACCTTTGTTTTCTCTGTGATTTTATGTTTGCTTGCCAAATTTACTTTGGTTCCCAATTAACCAAAAAATTTACTACTTTGAGGAGATTTATTCGAGATGTGTAAATTTCTCAAATTATCCCTATAACAAAAAAACAACTGTCAACAAAATTATATTAGACAAAAATTCTATTTTGTCTATGAAAAGTTAAATTCAACAGGCATAGAATTAATAACATTGATGTTTTAGGTAATTTCTCAGAGTATATGGATTAAGTAGATCATTAACTCAAACTCGAAATACTAAAAAGGAAATATACCTATAATCTTGCTTTAAGCCGAGTTTTAAATTTGATTTGGATAAATCAAAAAAAAATTATGTTATTTGATAAATATACCCTATTTCATAATATTTGTAGTATCCTTAAAATAGTCTCTACCAATTTTGATTATTTATCTACTACATATCAAATATTATAATTAATTGTCAATATAAAAATTTGATAAATACATTATTATATTTGTTTATAATAAAAATAATTTATTTCATGTGTAAAAAAATTAATCTAGCTCTTTTGAGCCAATTCGAAATTATTATAGATTAAAATATGATGATATTTTACGTTATAATAATTAGATAAATTCTTCTACCATTCAATTATTCAATTTAAGGAAAAAAAATTGTAACTTTTTTTTTTATTAAAAAAATCAACTAAATGGGGGTGCCATTATACACAGAAAGGGGAAAACATCACCACCCGACATAAAATCACATGTTGATTGTAGCTAGAAAAGTAGGTATATACGGTTGAGTATTATTATGATTGTCATTGTCCTTCTCCAACAACTAGTGAAGAATTTACTAATATTTTAATTAAATCTTATTATTATTATTATTTTGGAAAATTAGTAAGATAATTTATAATTTTAATTCAATGTAAACAAACTGAAATGAGTGGATCATATTTTACTATGACATCCAAAAAATTTCAAGGTGATCATCACTCCAATGTATATATATTCCGGAGTGATGTCAGTCACTTTGATGTATTGTCATTATAGGCTGATGTCAGTTACTCCGACATACTTTCATTTCGAAGTAATGTCAGCCTCTCTGGTGTATTTTTACTCCGGAATAAAAGTGCACTTTCACTCTGGTGCATTTTCACTCCATAATGAAATTGCAACTCGATCTATCTTTTTTTCCCGAAGTGATCATCACTGCGGTAGAATTCCATTCTGGAATGAAAGTGCACTCTGATGGACTTCCATTCCAGAATGATCATCATTGCGGTGGACTTCCCTTCCGGATCACCACTCCATTGGGTTTTCATTTCGAAGTAGTCATCACTATGGTGGACTTTCATTCCGATGTGATGTCATTCACTTTGGAATGAAAGTGCACTCCGGTGGACTTTTATTCCGAAGTAATTATCATTCTGGTGCACTTTCATTCCGGAGTGAAAGTGCACTCTGGTGGACTTTCATTCCGGAGTGATGGGTCATCACTCCGGTGGACTTTTATTCCGGAGTGATCATCACTCTGGTCCACTTTCACTCTGAAATGAAAGTGGACTTCAGTGGACTTTCATTCTGGAGTGTTCATCACTCCGGTCCACTTTCACTCCGGAATGAAAGTACACTCCGGTGGACTTTCATTCCAGAGTGATCATCACTCCGATAGACTTTATTCCGGAGTGATGCCATTCACTTCGGAATGAAAGTGTACTCCGGTGTACTTTCATTCCAGAATAATCATCACTCCGATTTACTTTCGTCATTCTGGTGCACTTTCACTCTGAAATGATAGTGCACTCCGGTGGACTTTCAATATGAGTTGATTATCACTCCGGTAAACTTTATTCTGGAGTGATGCCATTCACTTCGGAATGAAAATACACTCTGATGTACTTTCATTCCGGAGTAATCATCATTCCGGTCTACTTTCATTCCAGAATGATCATCGCTCTAGTGTACGTTCATTCCAGAATGATTTCATTCACTTCGATTTACTTTCTTTCCGGAGTGATGATAGTCACTTTGGTGTACTTTAATTCCGGAGTGATCATTACTCTGGTGTACATCTATTTCAGAGTGATGCCAGTCACTCTGATGTACTTCTACTTCGGGGTGATGTCAATCACTCCGGTGTACTTCTAATCCGGAATGATCATCATTCCGAATAGATGTCAGTGGGCCTACTGGGCTAGAAACTTCTCAAGCTCAAGATGAAGCGTAACACATGAAGAAGTATCTGGAAAAGAAAACAAGTGTATTGAAGCAGTTGAATCAGCTAGCGAACAAAGCACTTGAACGATAAAGCGGTAGCATGTGAAACTACAATGAAATGCAGGTGAAGCACACGGCTCTTGGTGTGCTACTTATCCTCACTTAGTATATATAATAGATATACTTGACATAACATGCAAATAAAATATGCGAGAATATCAAAAAAGCGTAGATCTAGGAAGCTGCCTCTTGAAACTGGAAAATATTATTAAACAAATGTAGCATCACATCATTCTTATAATAATATAATAATATCTTTTTATATGTGTTATAAAATTAAAAAAAATTATCAAATAAATAGTAATTATGTTTAATACGACTACACATGTCATTAGTGGTGTCGCTAGAATGTTGGTTTAGTGGAGACAAAATTTGATTTTCACAAGAAGTGTTAGATACTCTTCATTATATCGGAGGCAAATCAAAATTATTTAATTAACAAATCAGATTTTTTTATTAATTTATATGACACATTTTTATAAAATTTTCAATTGAACGGGGGCCATTGCTCCAGTATTTGCAGGGATGACCCTGTGGATAGCTGACACAAGCGGCCAGAGGCCAAAATTAGGAGCCTCAAGTTTAAGAAAATTAGCACCCCTTACACTAAAAAATTCAAAAAAAAAATCTTACTTTTATTAGTGAAATGTTACATAATTTATAAATTCTTCTAGAACTTCCAAAATCTCAAAACCACCTCTAAATATTTATTAATTATGATATCATGTCATTTATACCTTCGTTATATCAAATAACTAATCAACTTGTAAAGAAAATTAGCAATACTTTGTGTGAACTCGATGCATAATTTTGAGTTTTCTAAAGTCACTATGTTCGTTTTACAAGTCAAAATGATGCTACTCCATCTCCATCTTTATGTTTCGTGCAAGTTTTGAGTTTGAAACTAAAAGTATAATTATTTGCCGTCCAAATTCAAATGGTCCATGCACGTTTCCATAGTTTCATTCAAAATCGAGGAAAACATAAAAGCCGCGTTGATAACCTTTGCAATATATTAAAAAGGTTAAAAAAAATATAAATTTTAGTCTCGGTTGTTAAATATTTTTCATCTAATTTTAAAACACTTATTATATTTGAATAGTTTTTTAAGTATTTAAGTAATTTAATATTAATCGGATGAAAATAACTTAAAATTAACGAAAAATATTTAACATCATGGATTAAATTTATATAAACTAAAATGTCATTATTTTAATTTGCATTATAGTTTGAGTGTCATTTTCCTAATTTTAAATTCCATCACAATTTTCCAAACGCCAGTTGAATAGTTTATATACTTTTGGTGGGCAATTTGATTCTTTTCCTAATTAATAAATTTGTCCACGGAAAAGTAAACGGTCTTTTACTAATTTTGAAGTATTTTTTTTTTAATATAAGGGTAGGCAAATTCAAATATAATTTCTTTTACTTCTCTTAAGACTCGAATTCCGGGTGGTAAATTATTTTAAGATTAATAGAAACCAATTTGATTATGTTTTTGAGGACAAATAGAAATATATAATAGATAGTTAATGAAATAGTACTAGCATGAAACAAATTTTTTATGAGTTTTAAAATATAATTGAAAACAACAGTTAATTTCTCAGGACAAATAAGGGTTTTGGTTATTTTTCAAGTGATTAATAATGACGCATGTTCGGTTGAACAAATTTTCATATTGTTCAAACGAGTTTTCATGTCGCCTGAACGAGCAAACCAAAAGCTATATGTTCATAGATCGTTCGAATGAGATTCTGAACTATTCGTACAAATGTCGTATAATTTTTCTATTTTTATTTTTTTCTGTTTCATTGTTAATTCAATAAGGTCCATAGATGGGCAGCCAATTTCAGATATTAGGATTAGTTTCTGATTTTAGTTTAATATAAAGTAGTTCTTAAATCCTCAATAATATTATTTCATATTTCAATTTTATCAATAAAAAAATTCAAATTTCTCTTTTGGTCAACTAGACTATCCATTTTCTAAAATATTCATTTTAGAGTGATAGTCTTCAGTTCTCCAGGAGCATGCCACCTGTAAATTAAAAAGAAAAAAAAAATATATCGGACGGATAGAAAAACTGCAAAAGTACAAAATCTCTTCTAGCCATGGTCAGGATTGATCATAGATGATCTGTGGATTAACTGATATTAAGCATTAAATTAGGTGAAAGTAGTTATGGTGGGTGAGATCTTATTTTTAGGTGAATAAAATCTAAAGAGTCTAAGCTGGGTATCATGGAAGGAGCTCAATATTTCAACTAAATTAACACTTAAGATCTTTATCAGAAAGCAGCCTGATCATGAGTCAGATATTATTAAAATAAAGTGCAATACAAAAAAAGAATGGAAAAGATTAAAGTCTAGCCTAAAAGAATGTTCAGAATGTAGGAGTCTCGTTAAAATTTTACTAAGTAAAACCAGCAGTGAGAAAGCCTGAAAAAAAAAAAAGAAAAAAAGAAAAGAGAAAGAGGTATGCCTCTAACTCAATAGAAAAATACAAAGAGTAATTGTCAAGATATTGCGACTAAAAAAGTTTGGTTAATAAATATGTGGCTAATAAATGATAATATATAATTTCATCATATTTTACTAAAATAATTATGGTGTGTGTTTAAAAAAAAAAATTGATGGTGAGTAAAAATTAAGAGTTCGTTATAAATTAGATGGTCTCTTACACTTTATTTTATATTTTAGCTTGTCCCACATTACTTAGGGATAATGATCTTAACCTAATATCTCTCTATAAATAGAGAGCAAATTTTGTATAATAAAATCATTCATAATCAATAAGAAAAGCATTCAACTTTACAAGGTATTTTCTTTTTCTTTTTTGTTCTTATTTTATAACACGTTATCATGCACGATCAACTTCTATTCATAATTTTTCTATAAAAAAAAAAAAAAGAAGATACCGAGTACATCACAAAATTTTGGCCTAAAGCCAAGTCATGATGATGATTAAACATGATCAAATACTTTGATCATATTTGGATGATGATAAATTGGCAATGCCGTGGCGTGAATTAGTGTGAATGTGATATGATTTTGTTTAGCCAATTGAACCAACAAAGGGTTGAAAACAAAAATCAGAATAAAACATGTGAAGGCATCAGAGTATAAATATGGCCTGAAGCCAATTCATTGCCACCCTGCACCATCACTCAAGCCCGAATCATATTCTGATTCGTGTGGCTTTGATGGCTTTGCATCATCCGCTAATCGTATGCTTTTGAGTTTGGTGATGATGATGGCATCATAGTATAAATAATGTTATCAGTATATGAAGTTCTGAGTTTTTAATATTAGAACCTGTAGTTCTAAATCATCATGTCATGTTTTTATTGTTCTTATTAATATATTATGTGGTTGTCATTAAGTTGGATCATCCACTTCGTGATTATGATAAGATATAATAGAAAAATTAGAACTTGAAGTTCTAAACTCATAAACTATTTATTAAATTAGAACTTGCAATTCTAGATCTACAAAATAATTATAGAACCCGAAGTTCTATAATTACACTACAATTAAAGAATTTGAAGTTATAACCTCAATCAATTAGAAATTATATTAAAACATGTAGTTTTAAATCTACCATAGAACTTGAAGTTCTGAATCTATAATATCATATTTATGAACTTGAAGTTCTAAATATTAATCTTATCAATCAGAAATTGCAATTATGAAATATAATTCCCTTTTAGGACCTGATGTTCTAAAAAATAATGTAAGATCGGAATTTGAAGTTCTAGGTCAACAAATTATTTTTCAAGAGAACCTAAAGTTTCAAATACGTGTGTGTAATTTTTGGTTCATACATATTTATGTGATGTTTTTTATTTTTCTATTATATCTTTATTCTTTTGAGTTATATTATATATATTACTATTATTGTCATAAGTTTACAATAATAAAGAGCTAATCAGATCTGGAGTTTAAATTAGCTTTTACTATCAAAATATATAGTTCTTAACTATAATTTACAAATAAAACATAATGTTCTCATATAACACGAAAATAGGTTTTTTAATATTCCCAGTAGTGAATGTTAATTCTCACTAACTATAAATATGATATAAAAACTTTACCGCAATAAAGGAATAAGGTTCTGGTATATGGAATCTTAACAAGTGGAACTAAACTATACATCAAAAACGCTTCATATTCAGCCATGTCCAATAGAAATATGCTGAATTTAAATATATATGCCGAAATGGTTATCATATTAAGGCACGAGTATATAGTTACTATTGACAATTACAAATAAATTAGAACCTGAAATTCTTAGTTGTAACTATCAAAACCAAAAGTTGTACATCTAACATTTTCATATATGAACCTGAAGTTTAGAAAATTAATCCTATAAATTAGAACTGAAAGTTCTAAGATAATTTTTAAATCTAAACCTGAAGTTTAAAGTTATGAATTCTAAAAGAGAATTCGAAATTTTAGGGAATAAAATAGAATTTAAGTTCTAAGTTACAACTTTAAATATTTAAAACCTAAAGTTCTAAGCTTATAGTATCATATATATGAACCTGAAGTTCTATACATGAATATAAAATTTTTATTTTGGATGTCTTATTATACCATTTTATTTCATAGGCTATTGAAACGTGAATCCAAGTTATGTGCTTGGAATGTACCATTAAGGAAAATAAATATCTCTAAAGGATGAATATTTTACAAGAGAGTTTAAATTTTTGTCTACTATAGTAAAACATAGTTGGTCTACTATCAATTTTATCAACAAATGTTCTATTTTATCAACAAATAAAATTTTTTAAGTGATGATTAATGAACGTAAATAACACACACACACACATATATATATATATAAGCATTTAATCTCGCTGTTGATATTGAAAAAACACATGTTCAGACCAACTAATATGTCATAAACTAAAATCAAATTTTGAAAATAAATATATTATTATATATTATTTCAAAATTAATTAATATATAAATAAATTATATATACATATATATAGTGCCATCATAGACTTATATATATATATATTTTAAACCAAATATTTTGATTTCCCTCCAAATTCCAAATCTTTACTTTCCCTACAACTTCTCCCAAATCAATTGATTTGTTGTGTCCCACAATATAAGGTGTAATATTTCCAATTACTTTAGCAATGTGAGTTTTCTCTTTTCAATTTTCCTAATACTATAAGCTATACATAACAATCCTCCACTTACCTTGTAATATTAAGTTAAACTATGTTTCATGCTTAAAGAGAAAATATCTTTTGATTTAAACCACTCCTTAGTGTCAGTATTTCACAATTATATAAAAATCATGATGGCAAGTACCTTAAATCAAGATTTTATTAAATAGAATTAGAAATACTACACACATGATCCAATTATTGTATAACAAAAATGTGGACACGGCCACAGAGGTGGGTGACGCTGTCCGGGCTCGCGGCCCGGTCGGGAGTACGGAGTAGCCAGCGGGGGACTAAATCGGAGAAATAAAATGGAGTCGCCACCCATTGTGAACTGAGAAATGATTTAAGGCTGCTCTCACCCTTCGCAAGGGAAGACCTCAAACCGTTGGGTTCGGAATGGTCCCTTACTTATGCCAATTGTAATGAAAAAATTTATGCAATAGTATAATCAAGTCTTATGTAACACATGCAAGATAATGTAATCAACACACATTGCACACCCATAAACGTAAATAAATAAAAAGGAAGAAAAATGCATAATTCCATAGACATATTAAACAATGAAGCACAATGTACGGGCCAAAATTGGTCCAGGGGTAAAATTGTCTTTCCATTCAAAACTCAATGTCAAATAAGGCCCCCAAACATAAGCCTAGCCAGACCCAAAGCAAGGCCCAAAAAGACTTGATACCACTTTTACATAAGACTACACACATAAAGTCAAAACAAGGAACATCATAAAACACACCTCAATTCGTTACCAACTATTTTCCTTTTTTCTAAACATGATATATGTCTTCCACATGCAAAGATTAGAGATCCCCGAAATTTCATCTTTCAATTATGTTATGGGACCCCTTTTTCCATGTGCAAAGCTAAAGGTTTCATCTTTCTCCATCTATAAATAGAAACAGAATTCGTGGTACAATTCATTCAAGCCTAAATTGTCACATTCAAATCTTCTGCTCTCAGACACCAGTTCTTAGAACTTCCCATTTCCAATTTGTCACCGCCCTCACGGCCACCCAAAGAAGGTTAAGGTAATAACAAGCCTTGCTTTCACATTTTACACATTTACAGACCGTTTCATACTACTGACTTGGGCGTCGGAGTGTACCCGGCACCCACCTTACCGGTGGTAGTCTACTTCAGCTCATTCTACTTTGTTTTGCAGGATCGCTAGTGCCCTCAACTTACAAATTCTGATTGAGGACCTCGGTCGAAATCCAGCGTCCACAATTTGGCGCCCACCGTGGGGCTCTAGCGATAATTTGCAGACGAAGATCTCGCATTCTACAAACACTCACAATTCAGTCATTCATGGCTTCAAGCAATGAAAAAACACCTGATCCAGTAGCATCACAACTAGCCATACTCCAGGATAGATTAAAAGCTTTGGAAGAGGAAAATCTAACCATGCGTAACTCCAACATGAACCTTCGAAAACAGTTGGAGCTAATTTCACCCACATCTCAGCATCATAATACCCCAGATCAACCCAACCATGCCACTCCATCTAATCTCTTGGGAGCATTCAACGAAACGACATATGACAATCCATCAAACGGTGGCAACCAGATGAACCTGCCAAATTCTCCAATCGACCAAGCTCAACAGGTTGCCATCACCATGAGAAGGGAAATGATAGAATTTAAAGAAGCAGTTATGTCCAGCCTACCAGGGGTGAAACTACCGGTGAAGAAAAGCAGAGCAGGAACCATTTCAGACACTCCCTTCTTGGAGACCATCACATCTGTGGAACTACCACGGAAGTTCATTCCACCAGACATGAAACTATATGATGGATCCACTGACCCAGACGACCATGTTATCCATTACAAGTACAAAATGATGTCAACTGGCCTGGCTCCTCATCAGTGGGAAGCTGGCATGTGCAGAGGATTTGGAGAAACTTTGGGAGGCCCTGCCCTTACATGGTTTGCCCATCTTTTGCAACTTCATAGTCTTTAAATTGACCTTTGTTATTGCAAACATGAATGGTTGCACCAGAATCATACCACTAGTCAGTAGAGATGGTACTTTTTTTTGAAATCGTTGGAAACCCCACCGCCAAACCACTCATTCTGGGCTTAAGCGGAGCAGGTAAAACCCTCAGCTGTTCCAGACTCTTACAAGAAACGTATTCTCTTGATTCGAATCCATGATCTCAATATGAGATTCGAACCCTACACCACCAAGCCACGCCCCTTGGGGACGTAGACATGGTACTTGCTGCCATATATGAAGTTCAGTAATCAAACCAATAAAAAAATTCAAAACCATTGCAACCAATTCAGATTCATGTTCCACAATATTCGCATTATTGGAATTCTGGACATTATTATCTCCTTGTTTTTATTGCTTTTGAAACTTGCAATCACGTTTATAATGTCATTTTTGCCACGATTGTAACTGGTTTTTTCTTTCTTTGAGTTGCATGTATTCCCTGAATTGTTGGAATTCTTTTCTGCATCAGAATATTTTCTTTTATTTCTAGCATTCTTCTTTTGATTTTGATTTCCTTCAACAACATTATCTTTTGTTGTTGATTCTGTTACAAATTTCTTCACATGAATTCTGGTTTCTTATTCAATTCGCAAGTGCTTTTGAATATGCTCAAGAGAATATTCTTTCGTGGTATGCAATAATTTCTTCCTGTAATTATTCCAACTAGGAGGAAATTTTACAATTATTCCTCCTAGTTGTAATGCTTCAGGAACTTCTACTTTCAGATCTTTAGGTTTTGAGATTAGGACTTATAACTCATGTACTTGATCCATAACATAAACACTATGCACCATAGAAAATTCAAAATATTTCATGATAAGAAATTTTTCCACACCTTATTTTTCTGTGTTGTATTTGTACTCCAGATTTCTTTTGGAGACTTAATGGAAGTGAAAAGATCATACAAACGATCAGAAAGATTATTGAGAATATGGTCTCTACACAGCAATTCATCTTCTTCATGAAGTAAAAGACTACATCTATTGATTTAAATATATATATATATATATATATATAATATATATATATATATATATATATATATATATATATATATATTAATTCATCATATCTATGTATATTTTAAATTAAATTTTTTGATTTTCCTCAAAATTCCAAATCTTTACTTTCCCTCCAACTTCTCCCAAATGAATTGATTTGTTGTGTCTCACAATATAATGTGTAGTATTTCCTATTACTTTAATAATGTGGGTTTCTTTTTTGCAATTTTCCTAATACTACAAGCTATATATAACAAAAATTGCCTCTTATTTTAACCTCTTATTTTCCTTTATACTCGAATATAGACCGTGTGCTTTGAAAACGTTTATTTTTTACAACCTCACTATTAAGGACTAACGGTTCGAGGGCCGACAGCATATTCTCGATGACTGTAAAAAAAATTGGTGTATAAGGAAAAGTTTATATAGATGTAACTTTGAACTTCGACATCTAGATTGAAAAATAAAGGTAATCGACAATTGTATTGCTATTATTAGTATAATAATTAGTTGCATTCACTTAAGAGTAATTTATAATGCGATAATAAATGGCCGTAGTGATTGGTCATGTAAAATGAATGGAGAACCGTCTTTGATGCCAAATAATTTATTATTTGATTGTCAGGTTTCGAGTTCAAGTTTAAGGAGTGCATTTTTTTTTGTAAGAATTTAGGATAACCGAAGATTTTACATACTCCTCTTAAGTTTGGATCGGGTGATTTGATAGAAGGATTTTCAATATTTCCAAAAAAAATAAATGAAGAACTAGGAAGGGCACAAGCTATATACAGGGGGCGTATACATGTCATTAGATAGTGTGTGTATATTCTGCAATCGTAAAATTTGAATTATTTATTTCATAAAATTTTGCAACCCAATTTATAAATTTATAATTCGAGACTGGATTTTAATTACGCTACATCAAGCAAGTCCTTTCAGATAATGAGATAGGCTTTAGGTCACAATATTAACTTTTGGGTTATAATCATCTCTGTTAATAGAAAAACATAATAAAATGTAAAATCTCTATCTTAAAATGTAACAAAAATTTAAATTTTTGTAAAGTTATATAATTGTTGACTCCAAAAGTTGAGTTGAGCGTGGGCATGTCAGATGGAAAAATTTTCAATGGGAAAAATTAATTTCTAACAAATGATTGTAAGCGGGTCTCCAAAGCCTGCAAAAGATAGACAATTGGAATTTAGGAGATGATAAAAACGACTAATTAAGAATTTAAAATAAGGGGATTATAAAATTTACTGTGATTGAAAGTTTAAACTACAGTTACTGTAATTAGAAATCTTCACTGATATTGAAATTCTAAAATTACAGGAAATAAAAGACTACATCTATTAAAATTAAAGTTTACAAAAAGAGATTAAAAACTACCGACTAAATTGACTACTGAATAAATGAAAATTGACATTGGTATTTTTTATATTCAAATATTGGAGCTTCTTATGTGCTCACATTTGTATTTATTATAACTCATGTAGATAACTCCTCTTGACTACTCATCAACTTCCTGCATGTTTTCTCTTGTCCTGCTAACTTCCAACACCCATCTTCCAAATTTGTTATATTTCTTGTCAATTTACTCCAAGTGCACATCAACTTCCTGCTTGTTTTGCTTGAAGAATAATAATTTATTGTTGGGTTTTGAGATGGAAATTTATAGGAATTGAGTTTTGGACTGCTCTAATTGGGACGGTCTTGTTATTTTTTTTTATGCAAACAATAATAAAAAAAATGTAAAATTTTAAATTGATATAATAAGACAGTATTATAATCCCATACTTTTTATACCCATTCATAATTTCGCAATTTTCTAAAACAGTGAAATGATAATAACCCTTGTGTTATGCTTGTAGTAATATTAAAAAAATAAAAAGGGTAATGATATACTTACTCGCACTTTTCCCGAATTTTATCTCAACTCACTCACTGTAATTACTGTGAGCTACAGTAATTCACTGTAGTTACCGTCAGAGAGTTGTGATAAAATTAAATAAAAATGTGAATAAATTTATCATTTTTGAAAGAAAAATATTTTGGCTCGTAGTAGAAATTTTATCTTGCCAAATGTTAACTAAACGGTGTGGAGAAGGCCATTGATGGGCTTTGAGAACATTTTTGTTTTCGACAAAGAGAACTTTAAATAGGCTTATTCTTTATGGAATGGAATGTGGGCCATGACTTGCAAATGAATTTGCTAATAGGACCCACCATTTATTATAATATTTTTCACTTGCAATTCTGATGTTTATTGCATGCATGCCTGCATGCTCCCACGTTTATACAGTGTCATATTGTTAATAAGGTAAAGGGCTAACGTAAAACCGGAGAAAATCTACAATATAATAGAAGTATCATGTTATCTGTACAACAATCCAATTATTCATTATCACGCGTGCTAAAATATTAAAAAACAACTAAAAAATGAATATTAAATCGTACATATCATTTACTAATTTATTAGTGATACCATGTAATTCATATCTCCGTTGCACTAAGAAATTACTCGTAAAACCGACGTGCTACTGGCTCTTTCTTTACAGGTCTTTCACAGGTATCTTCTAACTCCCTCATCCACTATATACTGTTCTTGCATCGTGCACATAAATTTTGCCGATCCTTCCTTTCTATGGGTGTTTTAATCATTTCAAAAGCGCTCTGACGATGACCGTCATGATCTCCATCTAGGACCAGCTTGAATTTTGGCAAGTTCATTTTGGTAAGGTTCGAGTTGATCATGTTTAATTCCATCGGCTTTGGAAAAGGGTTGTCGTCCACCGCCATTTTTTTTTAACGTTATCCGTCCAGATTCTATGGCGCCCTGTTCGAAAATATCATGTGTGAACTCGCCGATCAAGGCGCGAACTGCGTTAGGGCTGAGCACCCGCATAGGTTCATATCGACTAGCGTCTGTCAGATCCTCGAAATGGCCTACTACGGCTGGAACATGGGGCTGGTTGGTTTGCTCCAATCCCCTTTCCTCCGTACTTGAGCCAGTTTGAGTATTTCTTTTCGGAGGCATTTTCACTCCTTACACCAATTTTCCCACTGTGGTCGCCAAAAACTGTTTGCACATTTTTTTGTCATAAGAGCGTGTAAGGTTCAAATCTCCTGAGACACAGTCCCAGCAATGAGTGTTTGATTAAGTGAATCAGCCTGCAAGGGGCACAAGCGCACAAATTACAGTCATAAGATTACAAAGCTACAAAATAAAATGCTCGTATTGAGTCTTCATTCTTTTTTTCTTTTTTCTTCGCATGAGTGAGTTTTTTATAGTGGAACTTGTTAACTGCTCGGTCGGTTTCACTCCGCAAACTTCTCTGCAACTGCTGGATCATGCCTCTAACCGCTAGGTTATGTGCCATAACTGCCTGATCATGGGGAACTGTCAAATTATGCACGATGAACTGCCAAGTCGTGGCCCGTGGGTAGCACTGTCTAACCGCTAAATCGTGAGATCAATTGCAACATGTATTAATCGCCCTGACTCTTTTGTCGTCCTAGTTGCTGCGTCGTCTGGCGATCGTTCTGATTGCTCTTCCCATCGTCGCCCTGTTTGTAAATCGTTATGTGGCGCGGTACCTGTTCTCCCGTCCTAGGGCAATTTTCTTTTGTCAATAAGAACCGAACCAGATTTTTCGATTCGGTTCCAAAAAATTGGAACTGTAGAATCGAACGGTACGATTCAATTCTAAAACCTAACCGTGACCACCTCTAACTGCAACTGATTTTTCAAAAAGCTTTGCATGAAGTGACTGTGTCTCCGCGAGCAACTCAACGACCAGAGGTAGAGGTAAAATTTTATTTTTAAAGTGGTTAATTTTATTTTGCATGATTAAATTTATGGAATAGACATCGGATTTAGACATAAATAATTGAATTCTGATGTCGCATCTGTCTAGGACACAAGTGCAAATCATTTTAATTACTATTTTTAGTTAAGATAGAGCTCTTCGACATAGCATTAAATTGGAAGGCATTCTAATTTATTTTTAAACGCTCGAACAAATCCACATCAAGAGTTTAAAGCAGCAAAATTAGTTGTGTATACAGTACACTAATTTTGATAAAGAAGAAGATTAATGGGAATAATTCAGTCCTTATGAAATTAAAAAACCTTGATGATATTTTCATTTAATTATTACTTACAATTAAACAAGTTAGGGGACGATATCTAATAAGATTTGATTTCAAAAAGATAGAAAAAAAAATAGAATTTGAATCCAGTCATGAGTAAAATTGTGTTAGTTTTTTTATAATTTATTCCACATATATTCCACAATTATTATTTAATAACAACTTATCATCCTTTGTAAAAAATACTATACAATTTTTTTTTTAATTTAAATCAGAAAAATTGAGTGGCCCAAGTTAGGTGCTTATAGTTGGGCTAGCTTAAATTCTGCGGCAGCTGCACCTTCCAATATAATTAGCTTTGGTAACCATCGTTTTTAAATTTGCAATATTTAATTGCAATGACAGTCCTTGTTTATAGCAATACGAGTTGAATTAGACAACTGAAGTTAATAAATGCATGGCACCAAAATCTTACAAATTATATAATTCAATTCTTTATTGATGAAATTTGGGGCAGTTTTGGTCTTTGGAATTGTCGAAAATTATGTAGTTTAACATCAATTTCACAAATAAAATGCAACAACTAAATTGGTGGCTGTGTTGATAAATATCACATGAGCAATTTTGGTGAGGATTCGTTTATTCGTTCGATTCGATTCGCTTTAAAGCGAATACGAGTTTGAAAAAATGGATTCGTTTAATAAATGGATCAATTCGATTCGATTCGTTTATTAAACGAATCGAATACGAATTTAAGCTCATTGATTCGTTTATTCGTTTAGGATTTGTTTTATTATTTTTATTTACTAGTTCTTGTTAAATTTCAATTAAGATTCAAGTAATTATAGCTAATTATCATAGAAAAAGTAATATTTTTGATATTTGGTAAGATATTTTTAGTAAATATATTAATTACATATTTCACATGTATATATTTATGAAGAATTAATGTAAATAAAGTGTGGTAAATTATTTTATTAAATAATATCATTGACTAAACGAATAAACGAATATTCGTATTCGATTCGTTTAATAAATGAATCGAATACGAATCATGATATTATGATTCGTTTAATAAACGAATCGAATACGAATCCATCACATTTTGATTCGATTCGTTTAGGATTCGATACGAATTCGATTCGTTGATTCGTTTTGCCACCCCCTACATGATTTGAACAACTTCTAATAGTAAATTACTGTTGAAGCCTTTGGAAATCGCAATGATTAGGATCGGTAATTTTTTTAATTCTGTCTCGTTTTGTTTGGAATAAGATTTATGACAAAAAAAATTCGTCCCAATTTAAAAACAAGACGAGATAAAAAAAAATTTCCCAAAATTTAAAGTGGAACAAAATGGGACAAAAAGCGAGAGGAGATTTTAATAGAATGAAACGAAAATTAATGGAACAATAAAATTTTTTATCCAAAAAAATAACAGATTATAAGAACATAATTGGGATTGATCAATCCCGATCCGTATCCGTTCAGTAATGATATTTTGATTCCCACCTGAATTAGCGAGTTTATAGGGTATATTGTGATTCAATAATATATTTATACAGGTTATTGTTGAAAAGTCAGCACATCCACTCCACCAAAAAGCTTGAAGAGATGGCCACCAAAATGAATCCAGCATGCTTTTGTTAACCACTCCACCCAACCAACTCCATGAAAACAACTTTGTAACAACTCCACAAATTTAGGGAGTAAAAGGTGGGTGAATAGTAATAAACCCTTCCTATAAATTGAAGCATTCCCAATGAGCTTTAGCATCCCAAAGTGTATAAACATTAGAGAGAGTGTGTGAGGTTTTTTGTGAAGTTTCTTTGTGTAAACTTTGTATTTATTATTGAGAGTAATAAAATACAATTCGGTTTTTCCTCAATCTTCTCTAAAGTGGTCGGTGAATCACAACAAGTGGTATAAAAAGCTTTGGTTCTTCATTGGGATCGAAAAACCGAAGAACAGAGTTTGGTTCGGAAAATTCGAGTTCCGGAAAAGTTGTTAAAAATTCATTTTTGAGGGTATCATCAGCTAGTTCACGTCGAGACGAGCACGGTGGTATTTTCCGGCGATCGAAACGACGTCCACAGCCTCCGCACGCGCCGCACGCGTCAGGCAGAGATCTCCCACGCGCCGCCAATCGCAGACACGCGCCGCACGCGCGCTGAAGGTTGAAGACGATCCGCGTGGCCGCCACGTCACGCCCCCTCAGGGCCCAGTCAGCGCCTCGTCAGCGCCCAATCATCAGCGACGTCATCCGCCACATCAGCCGCCACGTGACCGCCACGTCAGCAAACCGGTCCCACTTTGCCACGTCAGCAGCTTGGTAAATTTCATTTGGCCCCCTGAAGTTTTTGAAATTTACAGTTTTGCCCCAGAACTTTTAGGAATTTACAAATCAGTCTCTGTGTCGGATTTAGACCAACGAAGTGTCTATTCCATCATTTTCGACCGTTCCGGACGCAACGGTGACCTCCAATTTGTGAAATTCAGACCCGATTTTAGTGTATTCTCATTTTAAACTTTAAAACTTAAAATGGAGATGGAGGATTCTCATTCTGGTGCAATGATTAAACTGGCTGCCACTAATTACTCCCTCTGGAGACCTATGATGATAGATTTTTTACATTGTAAAGATCTGTTTGATGTCATCGAGTTGAAGGGAGTGAAACCAGAGTCTGTTAAGGAGTATGACTGGAATAAACTCAACAACAGAACTTTGGGTCAGATAAGGCAGTGGATCGGTCACAGTGTCTTCCACCACGTAGCACATGACACAGATGCTTATGAAATGTGGAGGAAATTGGAAGACATGTTCCAGGCCAAAACAGCTCGGAATAAGGCCTTAATCATGAGGCGTTTGGTGAACCTGAAGCTACGGAGTGGAACTTCCGTTGCAGAACACACCAACGAATTCCAAAGCCTGGTGAACCAATTATCTGCAGTAGACATGCAACTGGCAGATGAAATTCAAGCCTTCTTGCTACTCAGTTCTCTTCCTGATAGCTGGGAGACTCTGGTGGTTACTCTCAGCAACTCAGCTCCAGGAGGCAAATTTACCATGCCTATGGTAAAATATGCCTTGTCAAATGAAGAAGCCAGAAGAAAAGACGTGGGCTCAGATCAAACAAAAGCCCTTGTCTCTGAGCAACGAGGAAGACAACACGAGAAACATCAAGGTGGGAGAAGAGGCAGAAGTAAAAGTAGGGGCAGATCCAAGGACGGGAAAAAAGCATACAAGTGCTTCCACTGTGGCATAGAAGACCACTTGAAGAAAAATTGCAGGAAACTGCAACGGGAGCAGGGACAAGGCAATAACCAGCTGAAGAAGAATGACGCAGAGACACTAGTAGTTACTACGGTGGATGTAGCTATATGCTCCGGCCAGGAAGAAGCATGCCTTCACACCGCAACTCAGGATGTCGAGTGGGTGGTAAATACTGCAGCGTCCTACCACGTTACTCCTCACAGGGATTTCTTCACAACATACAAAGCATGAGACTTTTGAGCAGTGAAGATGGGGAATACCAGTTCTTTTCAGATAGTGGGAATTGGCAAAATACAGTGCGGACAAATGCAGGGTATACAGTAACCCTGAATGAGGTCAGACATGTTCCAGAACTTCGGCTCAACTTACTCTCGGAGGTAGCCCTTGACAAACAGGGCTATGCTAGCCACTTCAGCAACGACACTTGGAGGATGATAAAAGGTGTCATGGTCATCGCCCGAGGACACATCTGTGGAACCTTGTACAAGACTCATGTGAATATTTGTGCAGAAAGCCTCAATGTAGCTGAACGAGAGGTTTCTCAGAATCTGTGGCACCTGAGACTCGGTCACATGAGTGAAAGGGGGTTGTCTACCTTGACAAAGAAGGATCTAATCACCGTCTCCAAAAATGCTACTATGGATCCTTGCAATCACTGTCTATTCGGTAAGCAACACAGAGTCTCTTTCAATTTCTCTTCTACAAAGAAATCAGAGTTACTCAGTCTGGTGTACTCTGATGTATGTGGTCCCTTGGAGGTAAACTCACTAGGCGGTAACAAATATTTTCTGACTTTTATTGATGATGCTTCTCGGAAAGTATGGGTGTATTTTCTGAAATCAAAAATCAGGTCCTGGACTATTTCAAACTGTTCCATGCCATGTCGAGCGTGAAACAGGGAAGAAACTGAAGTGTACATTAATGGAGGAGAATACACTTCCAGGGAATTCGATGCCTACTGCTGCGTAGTCACGGAATTCGACACGAGATGACTGTTCCATGCACCCCACAACACAATGGTGTCGCTGAAAGGATGAACCGCACTATTATGGAGAAAGTCAGAAGCATGATCAGTGGGCCAAGCTGCCAAAGCCATTCTGGGGAGAAGTTGTTCGTGCCGCCTGCTACCTGATCAACAGATCACCATCTGTACCGTTGAACTTCGAGATTTCGGAGAAAGTGTGGTCTGGTAAGAATCATTCATATTCTTACCTCAGAATATTCGGATGTTTAGCATTTGCACATGTATCCAAGGAGCTCAGACAGAAGCTCGATGCAAAGAATACTCCATGCATCTTCATTGGCTATGGAGACGAAGAATTTGGATACATGTTATGGGACCCGAAGGAAATGAAGGTCATCAGAAGCAGTGATGTAGTGTTTCTTGAAGACCAGACAATAGAAGACATTGAAAAGCCCAAGATGCCTTCTAAAACCAGTGCCGACAATGCTGATACAAATCCAGACACAGCACCAGCACCAACACCAGAGGCCACAGATGATGATGAGGTGCAAGGCATATCAGAAGCAGAACCAGAGGAGGAATGAAGTGTTGAGCAGGGGGAGCTGCAGCCTGCTCCATCAGAAGCTTCAGGGTCATCCACAGATCCATATGACAACAGACAGTCAGAACCTCCAGTACGAAGATCCGAGAGAGGCTGGATTCCATCAGCCAAATACTCAGGATCAGAATCCATTCTGCTTACTGACGAGAGGGAGCCAGAAACCTTCAACGAAGCAGTATCTCATAAGGACAAAGACAAATGGCTGCACGCAATGCATGATGAGATGGAATCTCTGCAGAAAAACAACACTTATGAGATAGTCAAGCTCCCACATGGAATGAAGGCACTGAAGAACAAATGGGTGTTCAAGCTCAAGAAAGATGGCAGCGGAAAAGTGGTGAAACACAAAGCTCGGCTAGTGGTCAAAGGATTCCTACAGAAAAAGGGAATTGACTTTGATGAGATTTTTTCACCGGTGGTAAAAATGGCTTCAATCCGAGTTATCCTAGGATTGGTAGCTAGACTGAACTTGGAGCTTGAACAGATGGATGTCAAAACAACATTTCTTCATGGTGATCTGAATGAAGAAATCTACATGGAGCATCCAGAAGGATTCAAGGTTTCAGGTAAAGAAAACTTTGTTTGCAAACTGAAAAAGAGCTTGTACGGGCTCAAGCAAGCACCGAGGCAATGGTACAAGAAGTTCGACTCATTCATGGCGGGTCAATGCTACAAAAGAACTGTAGCAGATCAGTGTGTATACATTCAGAGGTTTCCAGATGGAAATTTTGTTGCTCTCTACTGTATGTAGATGACATGTTGATTGTTGGACAAGAAGCAGCGAAGATCAGCCAGCTGAAGAATGAACTCTCCAAGGCTTTCGATATGAAAGACTTGGGACCAGCTCAACATATTTGGGAATGGAGATTGTTCGTGACAAACAGAACAAGAAGTTATGGCTTTCACAGGAGATGTACATTGAACGGGTAATCAGAATGTTCGATATACAGAAAGCCAAACCAGTCAGCGTTCCGCTAGCGCACCATTTCAAACTGAGCAAGAGTTCGTGCCCCTCATCCAAGAAAGAGATAGATGAAATGTCAGCAATACCATATTCTTCAGCTGTTGGAAGCCTAATGTATGCAATGGTTTATACCAGGCTAGATATTGCACACGCAGTGGGTGTAGTGAACCGCTTTCTCTCTAACCCTGGAAAGCAACACTGGGAGGCAGTCAAATGGATTCTCAGGTACCTCAAGGGTACAACGAAGTTTCGTCTGTGTTATGGGGGAGCTGATCCAATCTTGGAAGGCTATACAGATTCAGATATGGCAGGAGATCTGATGGTAGGAAATCTACATCAGGATTCATCTACACTCTACACTGCAGGGGAAGTTGTGTCATGGCAGTCAAGATTGCAGAGGTGTATTGCATTATCCACAACAGAGGCTGAGTACATTGCCATAGCTGAGGCAGGAAAAGAAATGTTGTGGCTAAAGCGGTTTCTCCAAGAGCTAGGGATCAAGCGGACAGAATACAAGATACATTGTGACAGTCAGAGTGCTATGGACCTGAGCAAGAACTCAATGTATCATGCCCGGACGAAACACATTGATATTCGCTATCACTGGATACGCGAGGTAATGGATCAACAACTGCTGAGACTAGTGAAGATCCATACAGATGAGAATCCAGCCGATATGTTAACAAATGTGGTTACTCGGGACAAGCTAGAGTTGTGCAGAGACATAGCCGGGATAGCTGTCAGATGATGATTGATGGTCGGCTCAGATTTTGAGCAAATCTTCACCGAGAGGGAGATTTGTTGAAAAGTCAGCACATGCACTCCACCAAAAAGCTTGAAGAGATGGCCACCAAAATGAATCTAGCATGCTTTTGTTAACCACTCCACCCAACCCAACTCCATGAAAACAACTTTGTAACAACTCCACAAATTTAGGGAGTAAAAAGTGGGTGAATAGTAACAACCCTTCCTATAAATTGAAGCATTCCCAGTGAGCTTTAGCATCCCAAAGTGTATAAACATTAGAGAGAGTGTGTGAGGTTTTTTATGAAGTTTCTTTGTGTAAACTTTGTATTTATTCTTGAGAGTAATAAAATACAATTCGGTTTTTCCTCAATCTTCTCTAAAGTGATCGGTGAATCACAACAGTTATAGTTCTTCACATTTAGTAACTGAATTTTTTTTAGGTATATTTGTTTTTTTTAATCTTATTCAAATGAGAGAAAATGTCTAGACAAGTGATATAAATAACCTTACATAAAATTAATATATTTAAAAAAAAAATACAAAAACAACTTGCTAGTAGTTTATACTATATTTTGAAGAGAATTTAATTGTAAACGTGCTTTTTATTTTCATATTTATTTTTTGTCATGAATATAGTCTATTTCTAAGAAGAGATCCCATTTTATTTAAATAACTAATAACCAAACAAAAAGATTAAAAAATATAAATTTTAATATACTAAAAAACAAACACAATATTAAAATTTATATTTTTTCTATCTTTTAATTTTACAACCTTCTATTTGATGTGAATGAAATCACTCCTTTATATAACCTTAATAGAACTACCACTCATAATCCCAACCTATTCACTTGGTCATATAAAAAGATTTGGATGTGAATAAGAAACTAACCTTATTAGACTCCAACTCTTATTTCATATTATTGTTCGAACTCAAGTGATCACGAACACAATTAATTCATAGCTGACCGACACATATGTTAAAATATAATATACATATTAGTAGATTAATTGTATGTTCCTTTGTGATATCTTTCCTTTTATAAATAAAATTCACTTGTATGATTAAAAGATGAATAAAAAAATTCATATATTTTATGAAAATTTTAGAATATTATTAATACAATCACTGAATATAATGTTGCCATATCAATTTGCACAGTAGAGTTTGTATTTGTTACATTATTCCTTATGATATATGCCCATTTTCATAATATGCACAATAAATAAATTAAAATAAAAAATAAGATTAAGATTTAAAAAAGGCTGTTCACTTCATTTTAAACGTTTAGATAAACTTAATAAGGATGAATTTGAGAGTGTTATTAAATTATCGTTTTTGATTCGTAGTGCTTTTGCTTTAGTGTTTTTTCAAAAAAAAATTTTGTTTTTGTTTTTTGTATTTACAAATAATAGAAAGTACTATATAGTAATTTTGATATCTTATTAAATGTTTGGATATCTATTATAAAATATCAAAATAGACATAGTTTACATGATTTTTAAATTAATTATGATAAAAATAAAAAATAGCAAATTAAGTAATGTCATGTCTCACTATTATAACCTTCCAAAGAGTGTGATTTGGTGGTAAATAGTTTATATGACTTAATTATCATATAATGAGTTCGAATTTATGAGTGTATTTTTTATAAGAATATATGATAGACAGAAATTTTACCTGCTGCGTTTAAATTTGAATAAAATAATTTAACGGCGTGATTTCTAATATTTAAAAAAAAAGTGTCATCACGGTAAGTCGGCGGAGTTATAGGGAAGTCAAATGGTGAAATTATTATGAGACGTTCAATATACTATCAGACTCCTTCTATTTGCAAAACTGATTTTACCATCACATAAATATCAAAAAAAGAGTTTGAAGGTATATTCACTGTCTTGTAATTCCACTATTCAATGTTGCCAGACCATCATCGGCCGTTGTTCGTTGCTGACACGTGTCAACACATTATTTACTCATAAATTTAAATATTTAATTCGTGCATTATATTCAAAACTTTTATGTTAATATATGATTTATTATTTGGAGGGTATTCTTGAAATTCTAAAAAATAATTAAATCGCGTACATCACTTCTACTTATAAAAAAAACACATATCTAAAGGGACATTTATAGCATTTCCTGGATCACGTTTTGGGCTTTATCCAGGGCTCCGGATCTTGTGCACCAGTTATTGGGCTATGGCCTGGTTTCTTTAAATGGTTCCACTCAGGCCCAGCTCAGACGAAAAAGATTATATTTTCTCACAATGTACAAGTAGGTAACAGACCATCTCTGTACAATGAAAATAGTTAAATTATATGATCAAACATGACCTGTGAGGGAATAGCTTCCCCTTCTCTCTTTTTCCTCTGAAAGAAACCAAACCATGAATTTGTTTTAGCTCCTGCGGCCAACCAACCTGGTTGGTGGCAGCAGGGAATTTCTCGGGATATTTATATTATCTCCTAAATTTATTAATTGTTCCGTATTAGATTGATTGTATGTTGTTGTAAAAGTTTGTATACAAAATACGTATTGTGTTATTTCACTTCTAATTATGAATATATAGTCACCGATTTTGCACTGATGCTGAGGTAGAGAGATCAAGCCGGACCCGTAATTTCTCATGTTTCTAAATAGTTTTAGGTATTAATATATATCTATATTAATTACGGAAAATATATAATACATATATTGTCTTATGTTGTTAGGTTTTATCCTTACTGAATTTTATTATATTATATCCTAAGTTTATTTTCGAACTATTATGGATGTCACCTTTTAAGGAAAAAACATGACTTGTGAGGTACACATAATATTTTGTTGTAATAAGAAGAGTCTATTGCCCAAATGATAGTTTTTGTTAGGTTTGTAATTCAGACTCTAAAGATGATGCGTAAGAGATGCCTATCTATTAAGGCTCTGTTTAGTATACGATTAAAAAAATATAATCAACAAGCAATAGTTTATAAATGATATTACATGGGATGGTAGAAATCTCAATGGGTTCGGAGCTATGTGGAGATCTGCTTCAATCAGATTCGGTTAGAATCATGATTCAAACTTGACAACTAAAGTGAATTCGAGTTCTATGAGACCTCGGACCTAAATTAAATTTTTATTTTTTAAATTTTTTTTAAAAAAGTGTATATATATCACAAACAAAATCTCAACTATCTTATTCTAAGATTTCCACGAAAAATTATAAATTAAATAATAAAATGAATGGATATGGGTGCTCATTTATTCTCAGTACTCATTCGAGGGATTTCGGATTCATGGCAAATTTGGAGATTTCTTAATAATCCGTGTTTGGGTTTGGGATCATGATCCTCATCCCGAACCTGTCTCATTGTCAACCCTAATATTATATAATTTAAAGTGTATCTGAGAAACACTACCAATTTCAGCTCAAGAGGAACAGAGTGAGAATCAAGAAGAGTCAAATGCAGAAGCAAGATGATCATGAAGTTTGCAGCTTTTGGTGGGGGATCAGGAAAATCAAGTGGGTTTGGCTTTTGCATGTGGGTTTGGTGCTATTGAGGTTCCTGATGCTAAAGCTTTTCTACAGTTGTGTGGTGAAAATGAAAGTGGAATCTTGTGAATGAAGAATTACAGTTGGGTAAATCTAGTGAGAATGCATGTGAAAATGGTGGTTTTGATTTTGTAAGTGAACTGTTTGAGGATTTGTTTGGTGAAGTCAGTGGTGGAAATAGGCATGAAAATGAAAGAATTGGTAGCCTTTTTGGTCAAGTCAATGGGGGGTGATGGAATGGGAGTATGGAATTTTGTGGTGAAGGGTTTGGTGATCAATTCGGGAATGTCAATGGGGGTCTGTTTTGTGTCGAGGGTGGCGAGGGAGGTGGGTTTGAGAATCTTAGGTCAAAAGAGAAGCTTGAAAATAATGGTGATGAAGAGTATAGGAGAATGGACAGAGAAAGATGGATGATTGGACGAGTAATTTAAAATATTTAATGTGTCATTGATTTGAGTGGTTGAATCTGTAAATTTAAATATTATTTTTAACTTTTGATTAATTTTTTGAGTTAAGAATCAGTCTATTCTGATTCATTTATTTTAATCGTTTTTAACTAATTTTTTTACACTATAATTTTTAGAACCGAATTGAACTCACAATTAATTCTCAGTATTGTGAAAATTGGACCGACCAGATCGATCGGTTGAACTGGGAATTGATCTTGTGTCCGGTCCAATTAAGGCACAAAAATCAACCTCTTAAAAAATCGCTAAAAATGGATTGACCCGATGAACCAATTGAAAACCACTAAACCCGAAAAACCTGATTTTTTTTATTATTATTTTTAACTGTTTTGTGAAACGGCGTCGTTTTGTTTAGCACAAAACGATGCCGTTTTGAATGCTCAAAAAATACAAAATGAGTGAAGTCCTAAATCCCTAACGTATTCATTTGTCATTTATTCCTTTGTAGCTTTTGCTTTGTTCGTGCTCCCTTCGCGACCTCTACTTCCGCTCCCTTCGTAGTCTCTGCTCGTGCTCCCTTCGTAGCTTCTTCGAATTGAAAAATTCAATCATTTCAGCTTCGCATTAGGTTTGCCTCTCAGCCCTCTGTCTTGTTGTTGTGATTCTCTGATCACTATATAATGTTTTTGAGGAAAAACCGATTCTATTATTATAAGAATAGAATATTATAAGATGTTTAAACTCTTTACAAAAAACCTCACTTCTACACACTCTCTAAGCTTTCTTTGTTGAAGCTTAATATTTTTAGGGTGATTTGAGCTCTCAATTTATAGCGAAACAGAAGGCTCAAATGTCAACAAAGCAATAGTGCTCCACCTAAAGTAGTCTTGGAAGTTTGCTTCATTGTCAAAAATTGCACCATTATTTTCAATCTCACCTACAGTTGCCTTGGATGCTAACAATGGTGGTGCATGCATTACAAGCATATAGTTGGATCCTTACAATTCTCTCACTCCAGCTGCATCCAAAATAATTTTCATCTGACAACTATCGTGGTTATGTCTATGCACAGCTCTAGCTTGTCCCGATTGACCACTTTTGTTGACATATCGGTTGTGTCTATGCACAACACACTTCACTGCATCTATGCACATTACTCTTCTATTATATCTCTGTATAATACACTTCACTGTGTCTTTGCACAACACTCTTCTACTGTGTCTCTGCACAGTTCGTTGTTATATTTTCTTCACTCATTTGTTCCTCAGTGTCTTCTTGCCTTGTGGGAAACTCTCTGGCTCCCCCTCATCAGTAAGCAGAATATATTTGGATCCCGAATATCTAGTTGATAGAATCCTACCTCGCTCAGATCTTCATCCAACTATGTGGATGATCTTGTAGCTTATAGTGAAGGGGGTTGCGGCTCCTCCTACTCAACACTCTCTTTTGTAATCTCCGATGGAACATGCTGTGTCTCCCTCTGCTCAACATCCTCATCTATCTTCTCTAGTTCTGCTTCTGGAATTTTATGCACCCTATCTGTGGCCAATTGTGCTGGTGCTGGGTCTGGATTTATGTCGGCACTGGAATTGGAAGACATCTTAGGTTTTTCAATGTCTTCTATTGTCCACTCTTTAAGAAACTCTACATCGTGGCTTCTGATGACCATCTTTTCTTTTGGATCTCATAGTATGTATCTAAATTCTTCATCTCCATAGCCTAGTAAAATAAATGAAGTTGTCATTACATCAAGCTTATGCCTGAGCTCATTGGATACATGTGCAATGACTAAATAGTCGAATACTCTAAGGTGAGAGTATGAGAGATTCTTACCAGACCACATTTTCTCCGGAATTTCAGAATTCATTGGTACAGATGGTAATATGTTGACCAGGTAGCTGGCAGTACGAACAGCTTCTCCCCATAATGGCTTTGGCAGCTTAGCCATACTGATCATTCTTCTGACTTTCTCCGTAATGGTGCGGTTCATTCTTACAGCTACATCATTATGTTGTGGGGTGCGTGGAACAATTCTCTCATGTAGAATTTCGTGTCTCCTACAGCAAGTATCGAACTCCCTGAAATTGTACTCGCCTCCATTGTCTGTGCTGAGGCATTTCAGCTTCTTCCTTATTTCATGTTCTATCATGGCGTGGAACAACTTGAACCGATCTAAGACCCGATCATTTATCTTTAGCAAATACACCCAGATTTTTCGAGAATCATTATCAATGAAAGTCAGAAAATACTTGTTATTGCCCAATGAATCAACCTCCAATGGACCATAAACATCAGAGTGCACCAGACTAAGCAACTCTGATATTCTCGTATAAGAGAATTTAAACGAGACTCTTTGTTGCTTACCAGACAAGTAGTGGTTGCAAGGATCTAGTGCGACATCATTGGTAAGCTCATTCTTGGTCAGGGTAGACAACCCCCTCTCACTCCGGTTCCATATATTTTGAGAAGCCTTTTTTCAGCTACATTGATGCAGTCTTCACAAATCTTCACATGAGTCTTGTATAATGTGCCGCAAGTATGTCCTCAGGCGACAACCATGACACATTTTGTCATTCTCCATGTGCCATTTCTGAAGTGACTGTCATAACCCTATTTGTCAATGGTTATCCCTGAGAGTACATTCAGCCGAAGTTTTGGAACATGCATGCATCCTTCAAGGTTAATGTACACCCGATATTTATCTGCAACTGAATATCACTCATTCCTACTATCTCATAGGAACTGATATTTCCCATCTTCAATGAACCAAAGTCTCATGCTTTGTAAGTTGTGAAGAAATCTATGTGGGGAGTGACATGGTAGGATACTGCAGTATCTACCACCCACTAAACATCTTGGGTTGCGTTGTGAAGACATGTCTTTTCTTGCATGGAACATATCACTACATCTCCATGGACAACAACTGGTGTCTCTTCTTAGTTATTCTTCGGCTGGTGATTGCATTGGTCTTGCTCTCATTACAGTTTTCAGCAATTCTTCTTTAAGTGGCCTTCTATTCCATAATGATAGCACTTATATGTAGGTTTCCTTCCATTTGAGGATCTACCTCTGGTTGTGCTTCTGCATCCCCCTCTTTCTCTTCCTTGATGTCTTCATTGAGTCTGTGTGACGAAGGTTTCTGTCTGTTCTGAGCCAACATCTTTTCTTCTGGACTTTTCATTCGACAGAACATCTTTTACCATATGCACGGTTACTCGATAAGGTTGCCTCCTGAAGCCAAATTATTGAAAGTAACCAATGATGTCTCACAGCTATCAGGAAGAGAACTAAGTAGTTGGAGAGTTTGTACTTCATCTCCCACATGCATGTCTAATACAAACAGCTGATTCACCAAGCTCTGAAACTTATTGGTATATTCTGCAATGGAAGTTCCACTCCATAGCTTCAAATTCACCAACTGCCTCATTAACATGGCTTTATTCCGAGCTGTCTTGGCCTGGAACATGCCTTCCAGTTTTATCCTCATTTTGTAAACATTTGTATCATGTGCTACGTGGTGGAATATAATGTGTTTGATCTACTGCCTAATCTGACCCAGAGTTCTGTTGTTGAGTTTATTCCAACCACTCTCTTTGACAGAATCTAGTCTTACTCCCTTCACCTCGTTCATATCTAACAGATCTTTACAGTGTAAATAATTTATCATCTGAGGCCTACAGAGGGAGTAATTGGTTGATGTCAGCTTGATCATCACACCAGAAGAGGAATCTTTCATTTTTATTTTAAATTTAAAGTTTAAAATGAAAATAGGATAAAATCGGGGATGATTTTCACAAATCGGAGGTGCCCGTTATGTTCGGAACGGTCGAAAATGGTGGATTAGATACTTCGTTTGTCCAGATCCGACTAAATGACTGATTTGTAAATTTCTAAAATTTCTGGGGCTCAAATATAAATTTCAGAAACTTCAGGGGGCTCGGTGAAATTTATCAGGATTGCTGACGTAGCTGACACATGGCTGCTGATGTGGTAAAGTATGGATCGACTTACTGACATGGTTGTTGACTGTGTGATGATGTGGCGCTGACTGCGTGCTGACTTGTCGGTGACTGTGCGCTGACGTAGCTGCTGACTCGGTGTTGACTGTGCGCTGACGTGTGCTGATGTGGAGATGACATGGATGACACATCAGCGTCTTCAACCTCCAGTTGCGCGTGTGGCGCGTGGATGAGGGTGGGCTTCACTCGCCGGCGCATGCAGGCGCGTGCGGCGTTCTTGGACCTCCGTTCGATCACCATAAAATACCAATGTATTCGTCTCGACGTGAACTAGCTGATGATATGCTCAAAATTAATTTTTGAGAGCTTTCTTGAATCCCAAATTTTTCAAACCGAGTTCCGTTCTTCGGTTTTACTACCTCAATGTATAACCAAAGCTACCGATACTACTTTTGTGATTCTCTTATCACTATAGATTATTTTTTAGGAAAAATCGATTCTATTACTACAAGAATAGAATTTCACAAAGTGTTTAAACTATTTACAAAAAATCTCACTTCTACACACTCTCTAAGCTTTCTCTCTTGAAGCTTAATGTTTTTTGGGTGATTTGAGCTCTCAATTTATAGGGAAACACAAGACTCAAATGTTAACAAAGTAATAGTGTTCCACCTAAAGTAGTCTTGGAAGTTTGCTTCATTGTAAAAAATTACACCACCATTTTCAATCCCACCTAAAGTTGTCTTGGATGCTAGCAATTGTGGTGCATGCATTACAAGCATGTAGTGGGATCCTTACACTTGTCTCATCATTTGCGTTTAGTAGCTTGATTAGGTTGTGTGTTAGTTCAATGAAAGTGTGATTGTTGTGAGCGTTTCAATTTGGTTTATTGAATGGATGGACTGTTATGAGTTTTAAATTGTAGTTTGTGGTAGTGTTTCAGTAGCGTGAATGCGTTTCAGTAGCTTGATTATGTTGAAATTTAGAATTAATGTTGATGTGTATTAAATATTGTACACTTGATAAAGAGAAATTTATCATTTTACACTTATAATTTCATCAATCCTCTTAATTTAGCAAATTTGTTAAATAATTATTATATTTATATTTTATTATGATTTTTATTTATTGTGTAGGTAAAATACTGTTTTGAAAGCTCAACGGGAAAAAATAGATATGAGATCTGAATTCCAAGACCCATAAAACTCAAAAAGAGCATGCCAACTTTATTCAAATCGGACTTGAAAAATATTAATCGAGTTTAGATTGGCGATAAAATAAGCTTATGATGTATTTACCCATAAATGTATTTTATTTTATATATATATAATATTGATATATTAATGAAATAAATAAATAAATTCTATCATTTGCTTTCCACATCTCGGTGGAAAGCAATTGTCAGCTTGCAAATTGCAATATGTGCATGTGCTTACAATTTGCAAGCAAATGATTGTTGGGGTCAAATCAGAGAGGTGCAGCGGAAGAAGCGTTGTTCGGGCGAAATCTATGTTTAAAATTTTTAAACTTAAGAATAAATTATTTAATATCCAATATTAATAATCCATTCATATTTCACCTAAAAATATTTATTCAATATCATATAACGACATAAATAATATAGAAACACCGCAAAACTTTTGCGAAAATATTTTTCCGTAGAATAGCATAAAACGCGTTTCCGGCCGAACCGACCGACCAATGTACATGTGGATGTTAGTCTCTAAGACATGCCACAAGATCCTAAACATTATTTTATGTGTGAAAATTACAAGAAAAGTGGCGGAACTTACAATGTAATTTGGAGAAATTTCAATTTTTCATTTGGATGAAGTTCCAAGCTTGTTGTTATGTTGTTTTGTTCCTTGGGTGAGTTTCCCTATCACCTTATTTGACTCCTCCAAGTGCTAGCTTTGTTGAAATTTTTGAAGCAAAAATTTTCTTACCCAAGAGAGAAAGAATCAGCCATGTGAGGGAGAAGAAGAGAGTTGGTGTGTTGTTTTCAAAAATTGGTTGTTGTGTGTTTAATTACTATAATTAATAAAGTCAACTCTTCCATCAATCTAAGACATTTGATGTAAGTCATGTGGTCCCACCACATTTTAAATTCAAAATTTGAGTTGACTTACACAACACACAACTTGACTTGGGCCCACCAAAGTCAAAGATATTTTGTGTTCCCAAAACACAAAAAGACACACGCTAAGTCACGGGAAATTTTATCGGGTTCATTTAATTCCAATTAAACGAATTTACTGTCGCGCTATAAATAAATCCAATTTAATTAAATAGTTATGCCTCACAAAATTATTACGATAGTCGCTTTCGAATTAATTCTAAATTAATTCGTTTGCCCGAATTAAAATCCAATTTTAATTTCGTATTGAAATCCGATTTCAATTAATATATCTGATATATTATTTTAGCCACAAATAAATAAATTAAATAGAAAAATCTAATTTAACTATTAAATTTATTTTATCGATTAATTCTAAATTAATCGCGTTCTCTCTTATATACGAATTTAATCCCAGATTAATTCTTACCGCAATTAATCCCAAATTAATTTTCCCTCTCATAATTAATCCCAGATTAATTCTATCTGAGTCAAATGTCATTGGTGAATCTTTGGGAAGCGACCCAAGAGATTCATGGATATGTTGGCAGTAAATACGGTTATCGGACTATCCGAATACGTGCGTACCCCGTACCATGTTCTCACCGATTTACAAGACATGGTTGGCTTCTAGTAAAGCACCGTGTCTACCCAATTCTCCAGAAATATTCGCCGAGGAATATCATTTGTATCAGAAGTAGTAATACTAATATAATGTAATGCGTAATACGATCCAGTATCGGATATCACATGCTAGGCCTAGGACTGGCCCTATGTCTGTCCCGTACGAAGTATATATCGGATCCCGTGTAACTAATCTCTGTAATCGGGAAGTCATGACCTAGTCATACTATCTCGATAGCTGCAACTTTTAAGAGTACTAATTCCATATCATGTGTGACCATCATCTCCATATGACTGAAGTGATACTCTTATTTTGACATCACATCCAATACACTACGATTCTCAGTAAACCCAATACAGGCGTACACAGAACATGTTGAAGCTCCAGACGACCAATACTAAAGTAAACTGATTGTCGCAAGTAATAGCGACGTAATTCTCAAGTTAAAGATCACATACATCTACCCTGATTCGGATTCCCATAGACACATAGTCATACTACCAATGAGATTCCGAGTGGGTCTATCCAGAGCGAACTGTTCCCGGTCCAACGGCTAACAGAACCTTTTATTACACTTGCATAAGTATTCAATACCTAAATATATGAGAACTAAGTCGTTAAGCTTCCATAATGTGCACAAGTGTAATACTAGTCTATTTCGCATTATCAATGTCCAGTCTCGATAATACTTCGACTAAGGATATTTAATGATTAAATCGTTCGTGGATTAATACTGTCTCATATCTTATTAATCCGATTTAACCATTTGGACTTTTATCATTAATATATATATCCAAGTAATATAATTACAGTAATGATAAAATAGCAATTTCCTTTTGTCACATAGATAATTTGTACAAAAACACAATGTTCTTTACAAATAGTGATGCTATGGGTCATAATTGTCCAACATGGGACTGCCCAGGTCAGCCCCAAAAATATTTGGACAGTTCATGGGCTGCCCGAACAGTGCCCAGTTCACTGTTTGGGCAGCCGTTACCCGATACTGCCGTTTTCGCGTATTTTCACTCCGAAATAATTTTCGATAAATATTTTTCTTGGGCAATTAATTTAAACCAATTTATTCTAATTACTCAATTAATAAAAACTAAATTTTTATCTGAAAAATCAGATTTATCATTAATTATCGAATTGCCCATACACATTGTAAATTTTACATTTTAGTCCTAAAATTGTCAAATATAATTTTAGATGATTCCAAATCATTTCTAAAATGATTTTTAACATGTTCAAAACATGAAAACAGAATTTGCAACTAAAGTTCATAATTTTCTGGATATTATCGAAACAGTCCCAGAACATTACCGTAATTACGATTTGTCCCAATTGTTCAAAACACATCAAGATCAAAACCAATTAATCCCAAATTTAATATACATCAAATTATATCATAGATATGAAAAGCCTCAAAATTGGAATGGGTTAAGAACCCTAATTTCATAAATTACTCCAATTTCACAATTTACATTAAATTGACAAATTTCAACATTTAATCATCCAATTACCACATCAATCAAGTCTCACCATCATGAAATTAATCAAGAATAATTCTAGGTTAATTATGAATGGCTAATCAACTCTAGAATGACAACTTTAATATCTAATTAATTCATTAAGCTTAATTACACTAATAAACTTATAAATTAATCATACATGCTTAACACCTTCAAACAAGCTTCCAAAAAATTTAATTACAAATTCAAAGAGTATAGAAATAAACTTAACAACACAATTTGAAGTTAAGAATAATAGAAATAATTTCTATGTAGAATAAAGTGTGAAATTACTTACAAAAATTTCAAATTTTGGCTTTGTATTTCATTTATTTCTTCAACTTTCTCTCAACTCACTTTGTATTTTTTTTGTTAAACTTGTCTAAGTGAGAAAATGAAAACAAAACAATTTTGTTATACAAAAAATCCCACTTAGCCGAATTTCTAAGGAAAAAAATAAATATCAAGTATTTAAATTTTGTTTGATTTTCATTAATCCACATTTTACAATATTAAAGTTAACACCTTGTCTTTAATAAAGTGAACAAAAATGTGTTCCAATGAAACCATGTCATTTCCAACTTTAATAAAGCTAAAATCATTACAAAAGATATTTAATTTATTAATTAATTTAATTATTTAATAATTAAATAATTAAATATAAATATCTTAAATATATGTATTATATTTACAATAAATATGTCAAATACATATATTAATGATATATGTCAAATATCACAATTTGATATTTTATTAATGTGTATTTAATAAAATAAAGTATTAAATATAAATATACATTAATTTGAAAAATGACCGTTAGGTCCTGATTGCATTTATTTTTCGTTTAACCATTAAACAAGTTATAAATAATCAGTATTATTCATTACAGTTGCCTTAGTGCTCTACGAGTATATTTCATTAGTGAGACTCTCTAGATTCAGACATATATGTTACGAAATCTAATTTCGTGTCCATAATTCACCCACCCGTAAATTATGACGACCACATATAAACTCGATGAATCATACAAATCGAGGTCATTGCATACGTATAATCCATTCGTCACATGTATCCGGATTATCCCATAGATATAGATATAAATATCAAATCTCTATAGAAATAATTCGTCGACGTATCTATTAGCAATCTCTAAATAACTTTCAGAACTCACTTCCAAAGTATATTATGGCCATAGATTTAACAGATTGCTAATCACATAAGGACTACCTATGCTATGTACACAGAACTGACGGATCCTTTCTTGATACTCACATGATATCATGAGCATGAGTCCACACCCAACGAACAGGCGGAGGTCTGATCTAAATAGATCGGTGACGTGACTACCATCTAAGTGTGGAGGATAACTCATATATCCACAGTGGTATCTCAAGTCAAAGAATCTATATGCTACTCAACCCGAGAAGATTCCTATTGACGTTGGTGTACCATTTATTAGGCAATCTTCGGTGAGTCGTTCAGTGTTTATCAAATAAACACCTACACGTCTATATGAGTCTCCCAAGACTCATGGTTCATTGGGATAAACCATCAGACCAAGTCCGATATACGACATGTTCCGGTCTCAGCGGATTTTACTAACCGACCCGTGTCAATAAATCTTGACCATGAACTTAATTTAAGGATATACAACTTATAGTGACACTTCCCAATGTCAATTACAAACTATGTTGTAACTGCGCACTACGTTGTAAATCATTAGGTCTTTGTCTAATATATATACATATCACTAAATTAGATTTAGTTTCAATATAATCAATCTAATCGAAATTAGATCAAATACGTACATAAAAGACAAGAGGTGCTACCATTTAAATTAGTAATATTATGGAAAAAATGTATTGCTCGTATTTATGAATCAGACGTAAATACGATCCGAATTGACACTCAGAGCACCAACCCTAACAAGGAGATGCGAGCACCTCTATAAATAGAGATGCTCAGTGTTGGGATATATGTCCAAGAGCATAATGTAATATGTAAAAGGAATTTTATTTTAAGTAGTAAACGATGCACTCATTCATTTATTAAAATATTAATTTTAAAGTTGCATATTATAAATTAGCATGTATGTCATTGGATACTAAATGTACTTTCAGATTTAATGTATAAGTGTTATACACAAGAGGATTTAAATGTGAAATTAGTAATCCTAAATAGTCCGTAGGGAGCAAACGAAGATGGGCACTTTGTTTGTGGTTTATCTACAGTTGCGGTCCATTCCATATTGTATGACGACTTTGATACAGGTTCGTTCATGTGGTGACATGGGATGGGAATGAAGACACCTTATATGATGTGATCATATAGGACTGGATCAAGACAAAAATGAATTTCTTTTAATATCCGTTAAACAAAGAAATTTATATCAGTCTAATAGATGATCATATATGGAAATTGATCTTAATCCTGAGTGTACTACGAACTCATGCATGACATGCTATGTCATTTGATTTATAAAGGTGAGGTTGGTGAAGCAATCCCGACCAATAGCTACGTATTTTGGGGATATGGTTTGGTGTGTACCTGGTGACGTTTTACATAGATATGTAATCCACTCCTTCTTGCGAGAGTAGATGAGTATCTTCCTTAAGGGTTGATTCGGTACTTGAACAGTTAGAGCACTCAAGTCTTTCTATTATGAATAGAAAGATTAATATTCATAATAGTTATAAATAAATGTTCTTTAGAGAATCAATGGTACTTATGACACAAAATAAGTTGATGGGTATAACAGACATTATGACCCGACTCTAATTATAAGATACTCGTTGATGGTCAATCTTTATGCAGTGATTATATCGGTGGACGCCATTGACTTTCAGTATAAAATATATATGCAGTGACGAGAGTGCAACTTTATGTTTTTAGTGGAATAGCCTAAAGTTAATAATTCAGAATATTTAATTAAAGAGTTTTAATTAATATTTCGAGATTGTTGGAGCTCAGAACTGTAGGTCCATTTGGTCCCCGTGTTAGCTCGTTACACTATAGGAATCCATGGAATAATTGGATGGTCAAATTATGAACTCACTTAAAAAATAATAAATAATTGAGAATTATTTATTGATATAATTATTAATTTGATTAATAATTATATAATATCAAAACTTGAAATTATATATTAAAGTGTTTAATATATAGTTTATATATTAATGATTATTAGATAATCATTTAATATAGAATTTGATTTTAAATTAATTTTGATTTAATTTTAAATTAAATATGTAATTTATATCATGATATAAATTACATGTTAATATTTAATTTCAAAATTAAATGATATTTGATATTATATTTAATTTTTATTGTGACAAAAATGTCATTGGCCAATACTTATATGTGTGATTAGGGTTATGGTTAATTTTGTAAATGTACATTTAATTAACATAAACCCTACATATAAAAAGGAAGATTTTCTCTTATCAAGAAACCCTAGCCACTCTCTCATCTTTTCAATGAGATTAAAATTGAGAGAAAACACAAGAGAAAAAATTTTCAAATTTTTTTTCAACAAGTGAGTTGATCCGAGCTCACCCTTATGAATTTCTGATGGTGAATCATAATACGGAAGATCGATTGGTAAACCGATCTTGATGCACACTCATGGCATCTCACGGCGACATGCAAAATATGATTTTGCAAAAAGGTCATATTTTTGTTTTGTTTAATTATGGTGATGATTGAAGTGATGAAAATTGACTAAATAATGCCAATTACAGACGCTGATTTTGCTAAAGTTTTGACTTCCGTCATTTAGCTGTCCAAATCATATGATCACCTGTTTATATTTTAGGTTTTTGCTCACGCTATTTCGCTTTGGATGTGTTCCTTTGAGGAATAATCACGTGACGTGAGTAACACTAAGCAACAAAATAGACTTTGACGAGCTTGGGCCTTCGGTGGCATGATCTTCCTTCATTCTTGTTTACTGCACCGCTGGTATTTCTACAAAGCGGCGCACAGTAACTCTATGGAAGTTAACAGTCACGTGCGTCACATCCACAAATCAAGTAAAATTGATTTCAGGTTGTGTGCGTTAATAAAAGAATTGTAAAGGGAAGGGAGAAAAAAATTTTGAGGTCAGTTTCGGATATCTAAGCTGCTTCCGCTGCACGAGGGAAAACGTTCTCTACACTCAGCACCTCAGTTTCCTCAGTCTGGGAGTACATAGTTTTATCTGAAAATTTTTGTAATTTATTTTTCTTTCAGTAATAAAATTATGAGTGTTTTTATTCAAATCATTAGTAGCTAATTTCATACTGCTAGGTAAAATGTGAAGCTTTTAATATGAAAATATAGATTAATATTATTTATATTATAATATATAAATTGTAATTTAAAGACTAATATTTAATTTAAATCTGAATTAATTATTGATAAATTTTGTTACCGCCCATATGACTGGTTTTATTTATTTGACATAACTGAATATCTAATAGGACTTATTATAGACAAATGTTATCACCGCATTTATTGCTGGTTTTATAGGTTTTGACATAATTAATTCATGAAATAAATTAATTGGGTAATAATGACAAATTATATATTATAAAAAATAAGATTTCTATAATTGAAATATTAAAAGTGGATCTCATACCTCCAATATTTTATTTTATTGTTACAGTTTAATTTAAAATTTTCAATCATTTCAAACAATTCACTCTTTTTATTTTTACACGAATTATTATTTTATCTTATTAAATCTATTCCATGTGGATCGATCACAGACTTACCAGGTTATTTTATTACTTCGATACTCTTATACTTGGGAGTAAAGAACCACTTTTTGAGTGTGTCAAGTATGTTTATTTTGATGTTGAAATCTATATTAATTGTTTTGATATTAAAAATTATTAGAATTAATGATTGTATTTTTTTTTTTGTATGTAATGTGTAATATATATATATATATATTATAATTTTCAATTTACGAAGTCATTCGATTCTTCTGATTTTTTCGGAACAATTCAACCGATCGAATCAGTGAACTATTAAAACTTTTCGATCATTGATTTAATCACTGATTCAGTTTTAAAAACATTACCAATTCTCGATTCCACCAATTCAATCCGTCCGGTTTTTAAAACGAACTAGTAATGGTGACGAGCTGAATTTGTGACTGTTTTGATGACATGTGATGACTTTGTAAGACATGTATTTTGAGAAGAATACGTCAGGCAACCCTTTCAAATTTTGATTGTTGGATCTAATGAGAGAGAACCTGTTGCTAGCTAGTAATAGTCTGCTCTTAGCAGTTAGCCCTCCTAAACCGCATATTAATATAGAAAAGTAATAAATATATAAAAATATTGACAAAAATCAATCACAAAATATTTATGTATGTGAAAAATATAATTTTAATATATAATATGAGTATTTTAATATGGAATTTTACCACGTTTTTGTCCATGTATCATCCACTCACTAATAAATTAGCACTCATGATATCCATTTTAAGATTTTATAAAATTGAGATATAAAATTTGAATTATGATGTGATAAATAATGTGTCATTATGAAATAATAAGATTACTAATTATTGAACCTTTTCATTTCTCATAGGCTATGGCCTATGGGTACTTTCCTTGTAGGTACGTGTGTCCATTTTTAAGAGACGTGTTAATATTTAATATGATTTTTTTTTTGAAAATGAATTTCATTCATAGATAAACATCACAATAATGCAATTACATCAGCCATAAAAGCTTCAATATAAACTTATGATATCCTAAGACTCAAACTATATTAGAATGAAACCTAACAAGTAAAATAATTTATGTATTATGTGTTTCCCGTAACTAGACCCGGCCACGGTTCCGGTTCGGAACCAAAACCGAACCGGTTGGAACCGGAAGGAACCGGTTCCGATTCTGGAACCGTAGCCGACCGGTTCGGTTGGGTTTCGACCCCAACTCGAACCGATCGGAACCGGTGGAACCGTACGGTTCCACCGGTTCTACGGTTCCAACCGGTTGGAACCCTACAGTTCCTGTTACGGCTAGCTCCCTGCCCAAATATTAAAAAAAAAATTTAAAAAATTTATAAATTAAAAATCTAATTTACTAATATATCCCTAATAACGGTAATAAAACAGTTATATTTGGGGGCATTTTCGGTATCAAAAATATTCTAAAACTCTATAAATAGAATTCAATTTTCATTATTTCAACACATCAAATTCTCAACTCTCTCATTTTCTATAATTCTCTTATTCTCAATCTCAATACAATTCTCTTATAATCTTATTCTCAATCTCAATTCAATTAGTTGTTAATTTGTTATCATTCGCAATTATTCAATTTTCTTATTTTTTCCTCCTAATTCCTCAAACGAAAAATGGCTAGCTCGTATGAGAACATAATGTCAAATATGCCAACCCAAGAGAGCGGCCCTAGTATCAGTGCACAATCACGGAGAAGAGAAGTTAAGGCTCGTTCCTAAGATGTTTTCAAAATTCATTTTCATTTGGAACGCTTACAAGATGATACACAACGAGCAATTTACAACTATTGTGGGGTTTGCTACAAATTTTCTGGTGGATACGACAATATGATCAAGCACATGGAAAGATATCATCCGGTTGAACTTGAAATTGATACGACGCAAACTCAAATGACCAGGTACGCATCATCTAGTAGAGGTACGAGTGCTGTAGATTTATTTAAATATTCTGATGCAAAAAATAGAGAAAAATTTGCGAAATTAACTTGTATGACACATCTTTCTTTAAGCTTTGGTGAAGAACTTCATTTTACTAATTATGTGCATAATGCTTTAAACCCTTCTGCATGTAGAATGACTCGAAACACAACAAAACGTCATATTTTTAAATTATATAAAGATGGTAAAATTATTTTAAATGAAATATTTAAAGAGATTAAATGTCGTATTTGTAGGGAACGTCTTCCCCCGCGCAGCGGAAGCGTTTAGGCTCACGGACCGAACTTGAAAATTTTTTCTGCTCTTCCCTTTGCTTGGCCGAACCACACCAGTGGATTCACTGATGTTTTGGACAAAATCTCAGCTCCGGAATAGCCCCGAAATAGTCCCCGAACAGCCCTTGAACTGCAGTGAAATAACGGACTGTTTTGGACACGTTATGGGCGCGAACTACACCCAATTTCAGGTCTGATTTGCGCCACTCACTTCTCAATTTCATATCTGATTTTTCTCCAAAAATCAATCCTAACACAGCCCTAAAATTATCCTAAAGTGTTTCCCAAAATCCCGAATGAAAACCAAACAAAACGGAGCTCCCTGGGAACTTGTATCTGCGCAAATTGCAGAGATTCCAGGGGCTGGTTGCCGTGACTTGTATTAAGTATTTGGGGATGTTTTTCAACGTCACGAGGTCTTCCGAACTATGTCTCGACACTAACGGAGGGTAGTGTGGGCTACACTCACAAATTAATCTCTAAACGGTTTAGAGAATAATCACACACACCAAAAGAATTCTCAACTCTTGAGAGCTTGGAGAAGGAGATGGAGGCTAGGGTTTTTTTAATTTCTTGTATATGAAAAATTAAATCATAATTTTTCTTTTATACTTATGGTTAATTTTTTTCATAAAACAAATCAACCACTAGTCTCCCAATATAGTCAAATTTCGGCCAAGGGTGGGGTAGGATTCCTTGTTTGATTTTGCTTCCAAAATAAACAAATCCTACTCCCTTTAGGACTCTAAATTTTCGGCCAAGGGGGATTTAATTTGGATTAGATTTTGTTTCCAAAACAAACAAATCTTATCCCTAATATGACTCCAAAAATTCGGCCAAGGTAGGGGACAATTAGGATTTGATTTTGTTTCCAAAACAAACAAATCATATTCCTTATCCAATAAGGAATCCTACCTTGGTAATAATCATTAGCCTTATTAAATTATATCATATATAATTTAATGTTCTAATTTAATAATTATCATATATAATTATTAATACTTTATATTAACTTTTAATATAAAGTCTCATGTGTGATATAATTATTATTATTAATCATATTAATAATATTTATTCCTTTTGTGAGTATATAATTGGACCATCCAATTATATTAGCTCCGCTATAGTAAATCGAGCTAGCACGGGGAGCAAATGGACCTACGGTTCTGAGCTCCAATAATCTCGAAATATTAATTAAGCTCTTAATTAAATATTACGAATTATTAACTCCGGGTTATTCCACTAAAAACCCGAAGTTGCACTCTCGTCGCCGTAGAAGAAATATAAGGCCGAACAATGTCGGTGTCCACCGATATAGTCATTGCATACGAATTGATCCTTCACGAATATCTCGTAATTAGAGTTGGGTCATAATGTCCGTTATACCCCTCTAATTATTTTTATCTTAAGTACCATTGATTCTCTAATGAACGATTCATTCATAACTGTTATGAATATTAATCTTTCTATTCGTAATAGAAAGACTTGAGCGCTCTAATCGTTCAAGTACCGAATCAACCATTAAGAGAGATATTCATCTACTTCTCGCAAGAAGGAGTGAATTCCATGTCTATGTAAAACGTTCCCAGCTACATAACAGACTATGCCCCCAAAGTACGTAGTTATTGGTTGGGATTGCTGCACCAACCTCACCTTTGTAAATCAAAGGACATATCCCGCCATGCAGGAGTTCGTAGTACACTCAGGATTAAGATCAATCCATATATGACCATCAAGTAGATTGAAATGACTTTCTTTGTTTAACGGATATTATAAGAATGTCATTTTTATCTGGGTCCAGTCCTACATGATCACATCATATAAGGTGCCTCCATTCTCATGTCTCTACATGGACGATCCGGATTAAGATCGCCATCCAAATATAGAATGGACCGCATCTATAGATAAACCACAAATAAAGTACCCGGTTTGTTTGCTCTCTATGGACTATTTAAGATTACTAACTTCAGACTTGAATCATCTGGTGCATGACACTCATGCACCAAGTCTGAAGGTACATAAGTAATCTATGGTATTTATGAAGATATATAATATGCGAAAATTAAACAAACAATTTGATAAATGAATAATGCATCTTTTATTTCTAAACACATGAAACCGTTTACATCACATGTAGCTCTAGGGTATACATCCCAACAATATTTCTATATGTTCTGATATTTGGAGTGACCATTGACAAACACACTCATACATGAGTGTGACTTGTCATTGGATTGATGCATCATTTACCATGCAAAAGCGACTTATTGCATTTAGAGTTTTTGATGACCAACATACTGCACAAAATATTTATAGAATGATAATTGTAAAATTGTAAAGTACCCGGTTTGTTTGCTCTCTATGGACTATTTAAGATTACTAACTTCAGACTTGAATCCTCTGGTGCATGACACTCATGCACCAAGTCTGAAGGTACATAAGTAATCTATGGTATTTATGAAGATATATAATATACGAAAATTAAACAAACAATTTGATAAATGAATAATGCATATTTTATTTCTAAACACATGAAACCGTTTACATCACATGTAGCTCTAGGGTATACATCCCAACAATATTTATATATGTTCTGATATTTGGAGTGACCATTGACAAACACACTCATACATGAGTGTGACTTGTCATTGGATTGATGCATCATTTACCATGCAAAATCGACTTATTGCATTTAGAGTTTTTGATGACCAACATACTGCACAAAATATTTATAGAATGATAATTGTAAAATTGTAAATTTACAAAGGGGATATGTGTTAAAATTGTAATGGAACTATGTGAGCTTTGATTCCTCTCACCCTTAGAGGATACGTAGGCAACTTAAATTTTTTAAAATTTAAGCTCAAGCTCTTCAATATAATAATTTTATTTATTTATAAAATTAATCTCATTTATTTTAATTTATATTCGAAAAAAAGGGTTCGGAACCGAACCGGTCGGTTCCGGTTCGGTTCAAGGTTCCGGTTCCACACTTTTGGAACCGAAAATCGGCTGGTTCGGTTTGGTTCCGAACCGAAACCGAACCGCCGGCCGGGTCTACCCGTAACCAACATGAGAACTTTTTCACACCTAAAAACTATTGAGGTGCTTGAGGAATTACAGGATCGACATGTCCCCACCTCAGCCTTAACGCAATGTCGGTGATCATATACTCCTCACTAGAAGTGAACCAACAAGATACATAAATTGTACATATAATTTTTATAACAACATACAATTAATTTAATATATAAATAAAATAAATATATAAAACTTTATAAACAGCCTGTGAAGCTCCAAAGAAATCCACTATTCGCCTACACAAGCAGATCAATTCATTTTGCATTCATCAAATCTTTGTATGTTGAAGAAAATATATTATTACTGTAAAAGACAGAAACCAAAAAACCAACATAAAATGTTGGAAATCCACCACTACAAAGAGTTGATTGTAACGACCGGGAATTTCGACTATTGATATACAGTAAGATGAGTGTCACATAATATAAATTATGTTTGGAAACATATACTCTCGTGAGATGACTGTCGATAAATTCTTCGAGAATCTGATAATAGATGCTCGACGTTCCACTTCGGATAACTCATAGTATTTAGGCCGTAACTTTTTCATACAAACTTTATTTTTTATGAATTTTATATTGTCGGAAAGCTGAGATCGAGATATACAACTTTCGCGTTGAACATTTTTCCAAATTCGAACCAGAAGCGAGCTAAAAATGTGGGTCAAAATTCTGGATGAATAGTTCTCGTGGACCCATCTAGAAAAGTCTCAAAATTTCTCAAAATTTCCAAAACTTTCTTTATTAGATAATTTATAAACTAGTATAAAAAAAGGGTCACTATTATCATTTCATAAAATTTAGAAAAGATGGAAGAGAGAAAAACGTGAATGGAGGAAGAAGAAGATGAAGAAAAGAAAAGATAAGAAAGAAAGAAAAAAGAAAGAAGAAGGAAGAACTAAGAATGTTTGGCATCCTTGAAACCCTAGAAGATGTGGAAAATTACAAGAGAATAGGTAACACTAACTTGACCCAAACTTGATATTGTGGAATCTTGATAATTTGAGTATAAGTTAATGTTAGTGGCATGAAATGAATGATGTATTGGTGATTGTCATGGAAATAAATTGATTATAGAGTTAAGTATTCATTTTTTGGAAAATCTTAATGGTTTTATGAGGTGATAAGAACAATGGGATCAAATAGTATTTGAAGTTGATATTGATGATGTTATAGAACATTTATTGAGGATATTTGCTTGTGTCTAGAAATTGGCCTTGCGTCACGACGCAGAGAGCCTTGCGTCACGACGCGATCTGGGAATTTTTCATAGGAATGTTTATGATTCATTACGTGTCGCAACGCGAAGGGTTCGTGTGTCGCGACACTCAAGGCAAAAAGTTGGGCACGTCTCTGGACGAGTTGCGTCGTGACGCGCATTACCTTGTGTCGCGACGCGTGATAAGAAATGGCCCAAATTAGTTTTAATCCATTTCAGTTTTACCTGATCATGTTAGAGGCTACCCTAAGAGTCTCGTATCAACTCGTAGGTATATATTACATCATGTCATGTATACGATATGCCTCATAGTGATATTCCTTACTTGTATAGGCAAATTTAACTTGATTCTGATCTATATATTCTTAGTCCGTTTTTAATCCAAACTTTCGATGATAGATCATCGCAAGAATCACATGTTTCGCCAGCGAAGTGAAGAAAGTCTATTGGAACTCCAAAATAATGAGTGGACCTCTTTTCTCAAACTAATTTTATTCAATTGTTTTGATAATCAGACTTACTTTTGAGAATGTAGGGTGTTAGCCAGAATTTTATTACAATTGTTTTTCTGATGATTATGATTTAGAAAAGAAAATGTTTTATACAGTTTGAGATTCAAAACATGATTTTATGTTTTCGAGGCATGTGGGGAAATCCACCTCAATATGTAACTTGTACAGACATGGAATTGACGGACAAATGACATGTGTGTTAGGGTTTTGGGCGAAGGGTGCAGCGAAAGCGCGGTTCGGGCGAAATCATAATTTAAAACTTTTTCAAATTACCGAATAAATTATTCAATATCTAATATGAATAATTTATTCATATTTCACCTAAACCTATTTATTCGATATCAAATAGCGACATAAATTGAATAGAAACTTCACGAAATTTTTACGAGAAATATTTTTCCGCAAAATGACGCAAAACGTATTTTTAACCGAACCGACTACCTTACACTTATGGGGACTTCCCGGGTCAGCCCCAATAGTGTTAGGGCAGTTCATGGGCTGCCCAAACAGTGAATTTGGATAGCTGTCACCCGGTTGGCTAAAAAGTCATCTGGTAATGCCGTTTTTCACCGTTTTCACTTATTTTAACTCCGAAACACTTTCCGACAATTGTTCCAACTCCCAAAACACATCCATTACATTCATATGACATCAAATTCATCGTAAAATTTTCAGTTTTAACATATCTGATCAGAAAACCAAAAATTACCAAATAACATGCTTTAAATCCAAATTTTCAAGATTAATCTAATTAATCAAAACACCAACCAAAGTCACCACATATGAACAACCCAAGAAAAATTCTAGGTGTCATAAAAGTGGTCATAACACTCTAGAATAGCAACTTATCATCAAATGATCAAATTGGACACTAATTACACTAATTGTATCCAAATACACTTTACACATGCATTTCACTTCCATCTCCAACAACCAAAAACAAAAGCCTCAAAAATAAGAAACTAAGGAACCCTAGAACCATTCTAAGAATTCAAGAAAACATGAAACTAAATTTCAACCTTAGGGTTAAGTAGATTACCTTTAATCCCTTGAAATCTCAAACTTTTTCTTGGATTTTCCTTTATTTCTTTAAGATTTGATCAAACCAAATCATAGGGTTTATTTTGAAGTTATTTTCAGTCATGGATGGGTTCAATGGAAGAAGAAAATATATTTTTTTTTAATTTAAAGACTAAGTGGCCGACTTTAAGGGGCAATATTGTCCTTTTGGTGATTTAAATCAATTAATTAATTATCAAACTTTAATATTGGCAGATCAAATTTGGACAATTTTAGCTTAATAAATTCATGCCATATAAACCAATAATAATTGGACAAATTTCATAACAATTATGAAATTTTTTTATTAATTAATTATTTAAATATTTAACAATTAAATATTCAAATAATCAATTAATATAATTATTATTATATATGTATTTTTATTTCAATAAATAAAAAATACATATATTTATGGCATGTGTAGAAATCTCATTTGACGGATAATTAATGTGTATCTAATCGTATTATGTATTAAATATAAATACACAATAATTATTATCAGACAAAATCTCATAATGCATGTGTTATTATTTAACCGATTAAACGATCCAGATTAATTCATTTAATCAAGTGAAGTATTATGAATAATCCGTATTATTCACATCGTGTTGCCCAAGTGCTCAACGAGTACACTTCATATTGTTGGACTCTCTAAGTTTAGGTTTATCCGTCACAAAATCCAATTTCGTGTCCATAATCCACCCACTCATGGATTATGACGACCATGAATAATCTCGCTAAACTATGCAAGCCGAGGTCATTGCATACGTATAATCCCTCTATCACAGACTATCCATATTATACCTGGGATATAGATGAAAACGTCAAATCCGTTCGGTTTAATACAATCAACTTTCAATTTACGATCTCTACATAACACTCAGAACTGGTTTCCGAAGTTATATCACGACCATGGATTTACTAGATCGTAAACACGTGAGGATGCATATGCCATGTACACAGGACTGACGAATCATATCTTGTACGTACTGGATATCATGAGCATCAGTCCACACCCAACGAATAGGCGGATGTCTGATCTTGAATAGATCGGTGACATGACTGCCATCAAAGTGTGAATGATAACTCATAAATCCCACTATGGTATCTCAAGTCGAAGGACCACTATGCTTGCTCAACTCGTGAACATTCCTATTGGCGTTGGTGCACCATCTATTAGGAAATATTCAGTGAGTCGTTCAATTTCTTATCAAATAAACACCTACATGTCTATACGACTCTCCTGATACTCATGGTTCACTGGGATAAATCATCAGATCAAGTCACGATATACGTCATGTACTGGTCTCAGCAAATTTTACTAACCGATCAGTGTTAGTAAATCTTGACCAGAAACTTTATTTAAGGATATACATCTTATAGTGCGCTTCTCAATGTCAATTACAAACTACATTGTAACTGCGCACTATATTGTAAATCGTAAGATATTTGTCTAATATACACGTATCACCAAACCAGATTTAGTTTCGATCTAATCATAATCAAATATCTAATCATGATTAGATTGAATAAGTGTATAAAAGACAAGAGTGCTACCATTAAATTAGTAATATTACGGAAAATAGAATTGCTCATATTTATGAATTAGACATAAATACAATCCGGATTGGCACTCTGAGCACCAACCCTAACAAAGTGCACATGTGGAGGACTGGGGAGACGATGATACGTAACGCCCCCAAATCATAGTTCAGGGCTAGGGGGACAGCGATACATAACGCACCTAGACCTTAGTTTGAGAGCTTTGAGGGTAGCATAGATCTGTACCTCTCAGTTCTAGTTTTGCGGCTTGAGGACGGTGATACGTAACGCCCCAAAACCACCAGTTTCAGGGACATGAGTGGCATACTTTGGGGGACGACGAAACGTAATGCCCCAAAGTCATGGATTTGCACTGCTGGCTCTAGTTAGGTGTATGGGGGGACGAAGATACGTAACGCCCTCATATGTTAAGTTTTTCAGATACAAACCACTATTCAGACATCAGATTTTCAGAAAAAGAATTTTCAGATATCAAATTTTCAGGAAACGGTTTTCAAAGATAAGAGTTTGAAACAGTTTTCAGAAAGTAATTTTCAGAAATGTTAAGTTTTATAAAAGAGATTTCAGACGAAGTTTTCATAAAAGAGTTTTCATATAAGGATATTTCTGGAACTTTGGTTTTAGAACCAAAAGTTTTTATATCAGTTTTTCAGATTTTCGTCCACTCACTTAGATCGTACGAAGATCTAACCCCCCCACTCCTAGTTTTATGTGGTTGCAGGTTTTCTCATATGACAAGCTCGGGAGGGCGGATACTGATGCAGTCACTAAGGTTAGAGTCCACCAATATGGGTCAGAGATAGAGTGAGAGTCCAGTCAAAGTCAAATAAAAGTCATGTATTAGTATTTGGGTTATGAGTGGTCATTGTAAGAAAATAAGTGTTAATAAGTATACAGTTATTAATTATGAACTTATTTTCCATACTGTTAACTTTTGGGCTTTGGATCCAAAAATAGGATTTTGATTGAGAAAAGAACAATAGTGTAGTTTATAGTCAGAATGACAAATGCTTAGGGGAATAGTAGAGCATATTCCCTGCCGGTAGCATCTACCAAATAATAGATGTTACATGGATCCACAGATCGGTAGATCTGGGAAATAAAAATCATACAAAATAAAAAAAAAATGAAAAAATGATGAACAAAGAAAGACTGACTACCGATTGATTCACCATAAGAAACTTTCTGGTGAACCACCGGAGACCATGAAAAATAAATAAAAGAGGTAAAAGAAATTTCGTCAGAGAGACGAAAAAAGAAAAGGTGAGGTGATATGATCCAGAATTGACTTGGTCAGATTAGTGTATTTGGGTCATTTTGGTGGATTTGGAAGATTCTTTGGATTCTGGACTTTGGTCCATGCATAAGATTTTATATGAAGACTTTATTATGTATAAAGCATGAATGAAATGAGTTTTGGACGTGCATGAGCTGACTTGATTGATTTTTGGCTTAATCTCTGAACGATGTATTAGCAGTGGCGGGATTTGCGCAGCCTTCATATTTTGGCCATAATTTTCTCATCTGAAGTCCGATTTTGGTGATTCAAGTTGCATTGGAAAGATGACTCGTGGAGCTACAACTTTGAAATTTTCATCAAAGTCCAGTTCGGATTCCTCCATGGTAGCAATGAGGACGCAAGATATCCATATAGTTTTTTATATTTTATAGTTTTTTAAGTTATGTGTTCTTTAAGTGTTGGGCTGAACATTAATTAAATTAGAAAACTCATGCAAAGAATTTTCAAGTATTTTATGTGTTACTGGGTTTATTTTATTAAGGTTTTATTATATTTTGGTAGAATTAGGGTTAGCCACCTATTTAAAAGGGGTATTATTCATTGTAATTGAGAATTAACTAAGAATATATTTTTTTTTATAAAATAAATTGACTTGTGTCATCTTGAGGGAGTGGATTCTTCCTTAATTTTATGGAACAAAAGCTTATCAACATATGGCAAGCGTTGTGGCGCTGTATCGCTGTTCAGGATTCTCCAAAGAAATAAAGAAATGTTCTTAAGGGCAAGGTTCCTTAAGGGTTTGACTTGATCTTTGAAGGATTTTGTTCTTACAAAATCAAGATTCGCGGTTCTTGGGGCTTAGATCACGTGGAGGGGTTTGTTTGGTTTTGTTCCAGGCAGGTTTCTATCATTTGGTATCAGGAGCTCAGGGTTCTAAGGTCAAGATTTTCTCTATTTTTATTGTTTTATGAAGTCTTTATATTTTTTATTCGTCTCTTCTAGTTTCAATTTTTTTCTTTATGTTTTTCATGTTTATGACTGCATCTTTGATGTTATTATAATGTTGTTTCATGGTAATAGCATTTAAGATTAAATTATTGGAGTTTTGAGCCAATTCGAGTTGAAATTGTATGTAATTTTTGGATCAATTCAGTCAGAATTTTTCAGCCGCGCACAAAATATAAAAAGATTTTAACTTTTGATTTAGAAAGATTTATGAGACCCATAATATATTGATTTACATGTACTTGATGAGATCTAGTCAATAGTCCACATTTGAAGGTCGTATGTTCTCATATCGGGTATGTTCTCATATCAAGTCCCAATTTCTGGTCCGAATATTAGTTACGGGGTTTGAGTCAGTTTCAACATCTGATTTCTAATTAGTTCTGAATCAGTTTGTTTGTTTGATTTGCATGCGTAATTAGGATTTAGAGAGTCATTATCAAAAAAATTATCACTGAGTTTTGAATCTTATTTTTTATGTTTTTGTTTTAAGTCTTACGTGGTCTTTTTCTTTTTAAATTTTTTCCGCCTTATTGTTTATCTTGTCTTTGTCATTTTTTTTGGTATTTTCTTTCTTCTTGAGTTTGTTTTGTCAAGATGGCCAGTGTCTTGGTTGATATTATGGGACAACCAAGAGATAATATCTTTCGTACTAGAGTATTTGTGAAAGATGAGGTGTGTAGTGTGATTATTGATGGGGAACATTGGGCTAATTTAGCGAGTACCAATCTCGTGGAGAAATTGAAGTTGCCATTGCAAAATCATCCTAAGCCTTATGTGTTACAAGACTTGCCTAATTATACTAAGGTTAAGGTGGAGTATCAAGTTATGATTGCATTTTCTACTATGAGGTTTCATGATGAAGTATTATGTGATGTGGTGCCTATGGTTGACTATCATGTATTGTTGGGTGGTTCATGGAAATATGATAGGCAAGTATGGCATCATGTTGAGAGGAGTAAGTATATTTATATCACGGAGCGGAGGTCAGTGATTCTTCCTCTTTTAACACCACAACAAGCCTATACAGATCAATTAAAAATGAAGAGAAGAAGTGAGGTTGAAAAGAGGAAAAAAAAAGAGTTGCCGAGTGCTTGGAAAATAAACTTGTTGTTGATGTTGTGAATGTAAAAAAAGAAATTATGGGCATGGTAAGCAGGTAGTGATGAGTGAGTGTGATGCGGAGGATGTTACTATTGCTGAGGTAGATGACTTAGCTGTTGCTGGTTATGATAAATTTGAAGCTCAATGCATGGCTAAATGTATTGATGAAACTACATGTGTAATCGAATGTGTTGAGAATTTTGAGCATCTAAATGAGAGTTGTGAGTCGAGAAACAAATGAATAAACACGTGTGAGAGTTTTGTGAGTGTTAATCATATAAAATTTGTTGTGAATGAGATTGAGAGTGTGAACTTAATTAGGAATCTCATTAGGGCAGTGAGTGCAATGAAAATAGATTTTACAGAATAGTATGGGCAAGAAGGAATAATACACAAGCATTATTATACCAACATTGACACTTTTCTTCCATGTGATTTTTCTTTATTCCAGAATAATCATTCAATTGATTTTATCATTACTATCTATGATCCGGGCACGGATTCGAGGACGAATCCTTTTCAAGAGAGGGGGAATGATATGATCCAAAATTGGCTTGGTCAGATTAGTGTATTTGGGCCATTTTGGTGGATTTGGAAGATTCTTTGGATTCTGGACTTTGGTCCATGCATGAGATTTTATATGAAGGCTTTATTATGTATAAAACATGAATGAAATGGGTTTTGGACGTGCATAGGTTGACTTGATTGATTTTTGGCTTAATCTCCGAACGGTGTATTAGCAGTGGCAGGATTTGCGCAGCCTTCATATTTTGGTGTAAGTTTCTCATCTGATGTCCGATTTTGGTGATTCAAGTTGCATTGGAAAGAGAACTCGTGGAGCTGCAACTTTGAAGCTTCATCATAGTTTAGTTTGGATTCTTTCATGGTCAAAATAAGGATGCAAGATATCCCTATAGTTTTTATATTTTATATTTTTTTAAGTTATGTGTTGTTTAAGTGTTGGGCTGAACATTAATTAAATTAAAAAACTCATACACTGAATTTTCAAGTATTTTATGTGTTATTAAGTTTATTTTATTAAGGTTTTATTATATTAGGGTAGAATTATGGTTAGCCACCTATTTAAACGGGGCATTATTCATTGTAATTGAGAATTAACTAAGAATATATATTTTTACAAAATAAATTGACTCGTGTCATCTTGAGGGAGTGGATTCTTCCTTGGTTTTATGGAACAAAAGCTTATCAACGTGTGGCAAGCGTTATGGCGTTGTATCGCTGTTCAGGATTCTCCAAAGAAATAAAGAAATATTCTTAAGGGTAAGGTTTTTTAAGAGATGAACTTAATTTTGGAAGGATTTTGTTCTTACAAAATCAATATTCGCGATTCTTGAGGTTTAGAACACATGGAGGGGTTTGTTTGGCTTTGTTCTAGGCAGGTTTTTATCAAGAGGGGAAAGAGAGATAAAAAAAAGAAGAAAAATTGAAGAAAGAAAAATAGGGAAGAGAAACATAGGACTGAGAAGGGGGAAGAAAGAAGAAAGAACGAGGAGTGGGGAAAATAAAAAAGAAAATTGAAGAGATTTGCTTGAGCCGCCAATCACACAAAAGAGAAGTGATAGCGGCACTGCTAAAAGGGTAAAAAAAAAACTAGGTTTACACGAGACAGAAAATAAAGGGGGTAGGAAACTCATTTGGATTATTGACTTTTTCAATTTAATGATAGTGAGTAATGACCACCGCGGGTGATGGTGACTCATTCAGAATGGAGTCATGATCTTTTAAATTCAATCAATTGCACTGTAAATTGGAAAATTTCTCTAGACTTTTATGTCATTAGAGCCAAACCTCCTCCTGTAGCCACCCTGACAAAGATCATGCAACCTTCTCTTTCCTTTTTTGATATCCAATCAGAATTTTCTGATTGCAGAATTATATCCCACTAGAGCAGGTTTACGATAGCCAATAGCATTTATTTATTGGATACAAAAGAAAGACCTGGATCTATACGTGCAAGCCAAGTCAAGTCAATGCAATGTCAAAAGGCTAGAGCATGTACACTGAACACACACCTGACTCTCTGGACTTTTTCAAACTTTCAAGTCCCATTAAGATCCTGAGGATATATATATATATATATATACACACGTGTATCGAGTTTTGAATTTGATCAGCAATATAAAATTAAACAACATAAACATATAATGAGATAGGCATGAAAGAGTGTTTTTGAGAGTATCATTTAGTTTGAGGTGTGACTCATTTTTTATATTTTTTGGAACTTAAAGATGTGTTCTTTCAATTTTAGAAGACATATCCGTACATATTTATGTCTTTCTCGTATGACACTACTGAAAAGATATAACCCTTCTTCATCCATATTATATATTTAGATAATTTACAATATTGACTAGCTGAATTTGTGACTGTTTTGATGAAAGACATTTATTTTGAGAAGAATACGTCAGGCAACCCTTTCTAATTTTGATTGTTGGATGTAACGAGAGAGAACATGTTGCTGCTTGCTAGCTAGTAATTGTGTGCTCTTAGCAGTTAGCCCTCCTAAACAGCATATTAATATAGAAAAATAATAAACTTATCAAATTATTGATAAAAATCATCACAAAATATTTATATATGTGAAAAATATAATTTTAATATATAATATGAATATTTTATTATTGATTTTTACCACTTTTTTGTTCATATATCATCCACTCACTAATAAATTAGTACTCATGATATCCACTTTAAGATTTTATAAAATTGAGATATAAAATTTGAATTATGATGTGATAAATAATGTGTCATTATAAAATAATAAGATTACTAATTATTGAACCTTTTCATTTCTCACAAGGCTATGGGTATTTTCCTTGTAGTAGGTAAGTGTGTCCATTTTAAGACACGTGTTAGTACTTATCTTTTAAATCAATCAATTGCACTGTACATTGGAAAATTTCTCTAGACTTTGATGTCATTAGAGCCAAACCTACTCCGATAATAAGTGTGTCAAAAAAATCCGAATCCGGTCTAATTTATCAAGATTTTGGTCTGATCGAGGGTGAAAAAATCCGAGTCGAGTTTCAAAATGAGGGATCTGAGCTCGGACTTAAAATAAATAATTAAATATTTTTATTTATAATATATATATATATATATACATACACACATATTTATATAATAATTTTTTTATATTTATAAACTTTTATATTTAAAAAATCGAGACCGAACTCAATGACAATCTCGACCGAGCTTTTCTCGAGCTAGCCCGTTACCATCGTTATCCAGTAGCCACCCTGACAAAAGTCATGCAACCTTCTCTTTCTTTTTTGATATCCAACCAGAATTTTCTGATTGCAAAATTATATCCCACTAGAGTAGGTTTACGATAGCCAATAGCATTTATTTATTGGATCTAAATTCGGTGTTGAACTTGTTTTGTGTTTTTTAAAAAAAAAATTATAAATAATGATTAGTAATTATTAAAATTTAATTTTAATATAACTGAATTATATATTATTATTAAAACATATTTAATGAAAAATTATAAAAAAAAATAATACAACTCAACTAACACTAAATATATAAGAAGGCAGAACATCAGGACAATTCCTGCGATAGAAAAGAAAGACCTGGATCTATACGTGCAAGCCAAGTCAAGTCAAAGCAATGTTGAAAGGCTAGAGCATGTACAATGTACACACACCTGACTCTCTGGACTTTTTCAAACTTTCAAGTCCCATTAAGATCCTGAGGATATATATATATGTGTGTGTATCGAGTTTTGAATTTGATCAGCAATACAAAATTAAACAACATAAACATATCATGAGTTTGTCAAATTTGAATTCCATGGTCCTGTTTGTTTTGTTGCATTTTTCCCTTTTTATTAATGTTGCTTGTGATTCCGCAGAAGAAGCTCATGCACTTCTCAAATGGAAAACCAGCCTTCAAATTCAAATCCAATCTCCCTTGCTACCTTCCTGGAATCTTTATCCAGTTAATGCCACCAATATTTCTAATTCTATCCCATGTGCTTGGTCTGGAATTTCATGCAACCATGCAGGGAGCCTTGTTGCCATTAATCTGACAAGTTCAAGCTTAAAAGGTACTCTTCATGAATTTTCCTTCTCGTTATTTCCCCAGCTTGCATTTCTTGATCTTAGCATAAATCAACTCTTTGGTACGATCCCATCTCAGATCAGTCACCTTTCCAAACTCAAGTACCTAGATTTGTCAACTAATCATTTTTCCGGGATAATTCCACCACAAATTAGCATTCTAACAAATCTTGTGGTTCTTCGCCTTTCTGTCAATCAGTTGAATGGCTCAATTCCTGAAGAATTGGGTCAGTTATCTTCTCTTAATGAGCTTGCCTTGCACTATAACCATTTAAACGGCTCAATTCCTGCTTCTCTCGGTAATTTGAGGCACTTGGATCGATTGTCTCTTTCTAATAATTCCCTTTCTGGTCCAATACCTCCAAATTTCGGAAACCTCTCTAATCTGGTTGAACTTCACTTGGATACCAACTATCTAACTGGTCCAATCCCTCCCAGTTTCCGAAACCTGAGAAAGTTAAAGGTGCTTCACAGTTTCAATAATCAACATTCTGGTTCCATTCCCCAAGAGATAGGAAATTTGGGATCTCTCATTAGTCTAAGCTTACACACCAACAAGCTTTCTGGTGTAATTCCAGGATCACTAGGTGGTCTCAAAAACCTCACTTTTGTTTATCTAAATGATAATCAACTTGTTGGGTCTATTCCTAGTGAGATTGGAAATTTGATGTCCCTTTCCTATTTAGGATTGAACAAAAATAAGCTCATTGGTTCTATTCCTCCTCCTATTGGTAATTTGAGTACTTTGAAATTCTTGTTCCTCCATGATAACCAGCTTTCAGGTTATATTCCTCAGGAAATAGGAAACTTAAAATCTCTCATCCATCTATACTTGAGCCAAAATCAATTAAATGGTTCTCTTCCTTGTTCCATTGGTAATTTAAGTAACTTGCAGCATTTGCATGTCCATGATATTAGCAAGCTTTCTGGTTCCATTCCTAAAGAAATAGGAAATCTGAAGTCTCTTTCCCATTTATGGTTGAGTGAAACTCGACTTAATGGCTTCATTCCTCCTTCCCTTGGCAATTTGAGTAACATAAGGGGGATTTACATTCGTTACAACATGCTCCATGGTTCAATTCCTGATGAGTTAGGAAGATTGAAATCTCTTTCTCAATTAAGCCTGAGCGTGAATAAACTCAGTGGTTCAATTCCTCGTTCCTTTGGTAATCTGAGCAACTTAAAGTTTTTTGCCCTCCGTGAAAATGAGCTTTCTGGTTCAATTCCCCGTGAGATTGATAATATGAACAAATTGAACAAATTTTTATTGTTTGATAACCGGTTCACTGGTAATTTGCCTCAAAATGTTTGCCAAAGTGGATCCCTAACACATTTCTCTGTACGCGAAAATTATTTTGTTGGTCTAATCCCCAGAAGCTTCCGAAATTGCACAAGTTTGTACAGAGTCCGCCTGGAAAGTAACCAACTCACTGGGAACATATCTGAAGCATTTGGCATCTATCCAAAACTGCAGCTATTAGATCTCAGCAGCAATAAATTTTATGGTGAAATCTCATCCAATTGGGTAAAGTGCCCGCAGTTGGCCACCTTAAAGATTGGAAGGAATAAAATTACAGGAAGCATACCTCCGGAGATTGGAAAATTAAAACAACTACACGTACTTGATTTTTCTTCAAATCATTTAGTTGGGGAAATTCCCAAGCAGCTTGGAGAGTTATCTTCTCTAACCGATTTGACTTTGAATGGCAATCAACTTTGCGGTGGCATACATCTGGTACTTGGTTTACTCACTGGACTCGAGTACCTTGATTTGTCCGCAAATAGGCTGAGCAAGTCAATCCCTGAAATTCTAGGGGAATTGAGGAATTTGTATTATTTGAATTTGAGCAGCAATCAATTTAGCCAAGAAATTCCAATACAGTTGGGGAAGTTGGTTCACTTATCGAAGCTCGACTTGAGTCAAAACTTGCTTGGAGGAGAGATACCATCTGAAGTTTGCAATTTGGAAAGCTTGGAGTATATGAATCTCTCCAAAAACAACCTCTCCGGTTCCATTCCAAGCTGTTTTGATGGAATGCGTGGCTTGTCAAGCATTGATGTATCCTACAACGAGTTGCAGGGGCCAATTCCTAGCAGCAAAGCATTTCAAAATGCAGCAATAGAAGCATTTCAAGGGGATAAAGGATTGTGTGGTGATGTTAAAGGACTGCCGCCTTGCAAAGCTATCACTTCGGACAAAGATGATTCAGGAAAGCACAAGACCTTCTTGGTTGTAATCGTGTCCCCTTTTTCGGGAGCAGTTTTGGTTTTGCTTGTGCTGATTGGAATGTGCTTTATTTTCCGAAGAAGAAATACAGACTCATCATCACAAGAAGAACAAGGCAATGTGATCAATGAAGAGGTTCGTAGAACATCAACTTATGAAGGAAAAATGTTGTATGATGAAATCATAACAGCAACTAAGGATTTTGATGACATTTATTGCATTGGGAATGGCAGCTATGGGACTGTTTATAAAGCAGAGCTAACAACAGGCGATGTTAGAGCAGTTAAGAAACTCCACTCCTTGCATGGAAAAGATTTTGACTGCGAAATAAGGGCATTAACAGAGATACGACATAGAAACATTGTGAAATTTTATGGTTTCTGTTCACATACTCGACACTCTTTTTTAGTTTATGAGTATCTTGAAAGAGGCAGCTTGGCCACAATCTTGAGCAATGAAGCAACAGCAGCAGAATTGGATTGGAGTAAGAGAGAGAATATTATAAAAGGTGTAGCTAATGCATTGTCTTACCTGCACCATGATTGCTTCCCCCCAATTCTCCATCGAGACGTATCAAGCAAGAATGTGTTATTAGATTTGGAATACGAAGCTCATGTTTCAGACTTTGGAACCGCCAAGTTTCTCAAACCAGACTCGTCCAATCGGAGTGAACTTGCTGGCACATGTGGATATGTTGCACCAGGTAATTCTTTCATTGTAATCCGGAGCCGCATTCTCATTTTAGGGGACCTTAGACGAATTTATAAATTATGTGATATTTTACCAATATAACTATATAAGTGAGTTTTTTTTTTAACCATATGTATTTTTTACCTTAATTTTGGAGACTCTAAATTTGACTTAATTTGAGAGTCACAACTGACTGTATCGGTTATTTAATCATGGAATAAGGATGATATTAATATATGATCATTTTTTTTTTTTTGCAGAGCTTGCTTACACAATGAAGGTAAATGAAAAATGTGACGTGTATAGCTTTGGAGTGTTAGCACTGGAAGTGATCAAAGGGAAGCATCCGGGAGATTTTCTTTCCTCGCTTTCATTTTCACTACCAACCCACTTAAACATAGACATTAATGATTTGATAGACACACGCCTTCCTCCACCTTCGCTTGAAGTGGAGGGCAAACTGAAATCCATTGTAGAGATTGCTCTTTTGTGCTTAGAACCGACTCCAGAATTTAGACCAACGATGCACAAAGTGTGTAATCTCTTATGCAAATAATAATGACTTAAAGTCATCTTCTTCTTTTTTTCAAATATTGAAAACTCTTCCGTCAAACGATCTGATCACGCCGTATTTGTTGACTTTCGGTGGAACATCTGATTATGTTTGGAATTTGTCGTAACTTGCTTGGTCTTTCTATTTGTACCATTTGAAAGTGAATTGCTTTGCTTTGTGTACGGAAGACTTTAGTCCTATATTTCTCTCATGTCTTTGCATCCACAAGGAGATAAAATCTACAATACAACAGATGTACCACTTCATTTGTGTAACAATCCAATAATTCATTATCACACGTGATAAAATATTAAAAAATAAATAAAAAGATGGATATTAAATCATACATGTCATTTATTAATTTGTTGGACCTCCGTTGCACCAAAGAATTACTCATACGTAGAGCCTCCCCCACATGCAATAATGAAGTCATAATTTCAATTTAATATGATTAAAATTAATTTTCATAAAAAAGTGATAGATACCTTTTATTTTAGTGAGATAAATTAAAATTATATCATTAATAAATCTAATTTGTTTATTAATTTATAGCATAGATTTTAAATTTTTTTGGGATGAGTGGGGATGACTGCCTCCATTGCCATAAACCCATGTGTGTAGACATAAACTTGAGTTCATATGGTGGTTTTAGATACACTGATACCCCCATAATACTAATATACTATCCAGCTAAGTTGTACGATAATACCATCAAGCCAAGTTGAGTCGCATAATCACTTGAGGTTTCATTTGTTAGATATTTTTGTACCGTTTGTTATAAAATTTGGTGAATTTATTAGTTAATTTATACTCTCATTTTAACAATTATAAGTTAATATATACTCTTAATAAATATTTTTTACCAAACGGTACTAAATTGTTTATGAATCCTGAATAGAGGTTTTAAGGTTTAATCAGTTATGCGATTACATTAAAAAAAGAAAAGAAAAGAAAAGAAAAGAAAAGAAGTGATATTAGTCCGCAAGTCAATTGGCGGGAGAAGATTAAAAAAAAAAAAAAAAAAAGGAAAAAAAGCTCAATTAATCACATAGGGGGAGGGCATATTCGTCCATTAACATAAACCCTAGCCCCCTCGCATCATTGGACCCTCTCTCTCCCACAAAAAACAAGCGGGCGATTTTCAGTGAGTGCAGTGAAGAAACGATGTCGCACTTCGGCAAATCAGGGCCTCCAGATATCAGAGACACCTACTCTCTTCTCGTCCTCAACATCACTTTCCGTAATTACCCTCTCCTTGTTCCTCTTTTTACTATTTATCTCTATTGTTATCTAATTTTAACCTAATTTCGTTTCTATTGGTGTGCTTAACCTAGGAACCACCGCAGATGATCTCTTCCCCCTCTTCGAGAAGTACGGGAAGGTCGTCGACGTCTTTATTCCTCGTGACCGAAGGTCAGCCCTCGTCTCTGTTTTTTTTTTTTTTTTTTTTTTTTTGTGTACTGTATTTCACTATGCGTATTTTTTATTATTATATATATTAAAAAAATTATAATTTTGGTACAGGACTGGTGATTCGAGAGGCTTTGCTTTTGTTCGATTCAAGTATGCGGATGAGGCGCAAAAGGCTGTGGAGAGGCTTGATGGTTTGTTATTAGTTTCATATGTGAAATAGTGTAATTTAGTTTTCTTTAGAAAGAATTTGTACTTGTTTATTATTTTTTGCAATTTTTTTTTTAGGGAGAGATGTGGATGGAAGGGAAATTAAAGTTCAATTCGCTAAGTACGGTCCCAATGCTGAGAAAGTGTGAGTAGTAATTTCATTTTCTTTAGTTATTTATGCTTTATTGGGGGAATAGTTAATATTAATATCTTTTGTTGTTTCTTGATGTATGCTTAACTACTTATAATGTGGCAGGGTTTTTGTTTATCTGAGTGTTGCTGTTTAATATTTTCAGTCAGCAAGGAAGGATAGTGGAAACATCTTCAAAGTCAAGAGGCAGGTCAAGAAGCCGCAGCCCTCGTCCAAGGTGACCCCCCCACCCTCCTCCTCCTCCTCCTTTGATAGTATGCTTTTGTATTAGTAGTTCCTTTTATCATTGTTGAATGTTGATATAATAATAAGTTGTGGTTTCACTCACCAAAAGTTATGATTTCTGCTTTTTGCTTCTTTTTTGGGTGAATTTTCAATGGAATGAATTTGAAAAAAGCGGGTTGATTCCAGTTTTGGACCCATTTGTTGGATTAGAAAGTGACAAGCCACTGTTGCTACTGTGTGTGTATTTCCGGATGATGTTACTGCAAGTTGTAATTAAATGAGATCAAATGAGATGAGGTATAATAGGTGTCGTTCCTTCAAATTCTTTGATGTTCTTTCTCAATGTTACCTCATGCATGCTAGAGTTTGTTGATGGTTTTGGTCTTTTGAAACGATTTATTGCTTTGATTTTAGTGGTTGATTTACTTTGAAAAGTGTTTACCCTGATAATCTATGTTGTTAAAGTCGCCGCCTCAGCGGCGCTTGGGCGGGATTTTCAAACAGCCGTCTGCGGTACTTGGGCAGTCCTTAGGTATTGTAAGTTATGATTTCTTATGTAGTTATATATTAGATAAAAATTTGTAGATTTGCTTAATAGCTGTTAGATACTTAGATAACATAATTCTCATGTAAAGTGTCTTCTTTTACTGTTTGACTGGAAATTGACATGCTTATAGAATAATCATACCTTCAGTGCTCTAGAATTAAGTAAAATCAATCTCACTAGTGACAGATATGGAGATTTTAGAAAGCATGATATATCTAACCAAAATAAATCAGGCTTTAAAACTTATGCTGCATAGTTTTGTCTTTCACCTGATTCCTTTTCCCCCTCCAATTGTTACTTTTTTGTTAGGGGGTTTGATGGTGGTGGTGGTTATCTGCACCCATATGAAAATTATTTTTATCATAGGGTCTTAGTAAATGGGGGTTCCTTGTCTGGTTCTTGGTTTTTGTTTCACCTGGTTGTTGTCAAAAGAAATTGAAGTGTATTTGATCTATAAACTGAGAGGAACAGCATTACCTATCTCTTGGAAGGGGTAGGATAAAAGTTGCTGATGTGTTATTTGGAGTACATGGTTGGAGCAGGATTTTTGCTCATGATTTTAGCTAATAGGTTACATTGCTTTGAATGCATTCCTACTAATAGCTAGTATGATGTTGCATTGTTGCTGTCGTTGATCCATATGATTTAATTGCTCCTACTTGGTGCTGCATGATTTCGTGATATATATACTGCATAAATTTTGTTGTGGCACTTCTGCAAGTTCCACAAACATTTCCCTTATGAGGTGAAGTATTTCTCAACATTGACATGAGTATTTTGATTTATCACCAGTATAACCTACAAGTGTATTTTGATTTATCACCAGTGTAACCATTTAGTCCTAATATTTTTTTGCTTGCATTAATTACTTTTGTTAAGTGTGTAAATGAGACAAATCAAAGGATCCATGTAGGCGATCACTCTATTGGGGAAAGACTTTTGTTTGGTTTGATTGGTTGGAATGTACTAGTGTATAAATGCAGCTCAATGCTGTGGTCACTTCTGCTGTTAGCCTGTTACTGACAGAATGTATTTTCAGGTATCGGGACGAATACAAGGACAGGGATTACAGGAGGAGAAGTCGCAGTAGAAGCAGGGATAAATATGATCGTGATAGGTACCGTGGCAGAGAAAGAGAGTATCGTCGCCAAAGCAGGAGCCGCAGTACCAGTCCTGATCGTCACAGAAACCGTGGGAGAGGCAAATATGATAGAGAGCGCCGCAGTAGGAGCCGATCTTATGGAAGGTATTAAAAGTTTCGCATGTTTATGCCTTTTCTCATCATTGATTGTGTATTCAAATATGTTGCCTTATTGAAAATTGCTCCATCTTGAAGTGCCTCACCCCCTCCGCATAGTCCCAATTCTAAGAGGAGCCCATCCCCACGGAAGACTCAAAATGGTGAAAATCCTGATGGACACAAGTCACACAACCTTAATGAACGTTCTCCTGCTCTCAAACGTGTTTCACCAGATGGTCGGCATTCTGTTTCTCCAAGTCTGTCTCCGCATAGATCACCTGCTTAAGTGAGTCTATAATCACATTCTCGACATATTGGGAATCTTTTGCAAACTGTTGATATTGTTACTTTTGCATTGCAGGAATGATGAAGCAGCCTTGTGACGTAGATTTCTTTGCTTTAATTGGTTGTATCTGCTTCTATCTGGAAATGGAACTATTTGAAATTTGCTTTGCTATCAACAAAATACTCGGTGCTAAATCTGATTACTGTTGACAATTTTGAAGTTTGCAAATTTCTTTATCAAACTTGGTGCCGCCTATAATAGGTTTGATACTTTGATTTCAGTTTCTGTACTTCATTTTGTTGCTTTTAATCTTTCTTTTTTGTTTCATCCTTTTGGTTCTCTCTAATTTTATCTTTCTTTAAATTTGCATTTGATGATTGTCGTATATCTCAGTTAATGTGATCTCCCTAAATGATGGATCATGTTGGGGCTTTTTATGGTTGTGTTCGGTATGGCTGATTGCAAGATGATGCTGTTATCGCTTTAGGCTTAATCATTCGACTATAGATTAACTGTAGTACTCTGTTCTTAGTTATCTAATTGTTTGACACTAACCAAAAAAAATTTCCATGACCTAAATACATCAAGAGGCATCGGCAGTAGTGTTTATGAAACCATCAAAAACTTGCAAAACAGTTTTTTTTTTTTTTTTTTTCCTTTATAGTTTAGTCTATTGGCAACTCGATTTTCTCCTAACCTCAAATTTCTAATGTTCATTAAGAGATTTTCCCAACTGAATTAGATGTCACTTTTAAAAACGGCTTATTTGGTTATCTTCTAATGATTATAAACTCCCGTCATTTAGAATGATAATGTAATTTTGCTATTGCTAAAGTATGTTGAGAGTTGCTCAAAATTTCTTTTCGCTCAAGATTTTCTCAAATAACAAACCTTGTACTGAATCATGGGGGAAGACTTGTCAAATTCAGTGGAATGATTGCAGGATTCGGTTGCGGATTCAGATATCTCAAAAATTACAAATATCTCATCCATTGCCCTCCTTACCTACATGTATCCATATTTGTTAAATTTTATGGGCTGGTATCTGCATTCATCCATCAATGATGTTGAATCCCAGCATTGTTTCCAGGTCATTCATGTGCCAAGAAAAACCATATTTGAGTTGCTGTAACAAGTGAGCTTCGAAGGCCATATCTTCTGATATTTAACAATGAAGTTGAAATATTAATATATCATAGTTTCATAGTTTCAAGACAACAACATAGACAGCAGACTAGTACATAACTACATACATACACACAAGTCATAATAAACAACTGGAAGAAAAAAAAACACATTCAGATTACAATCTTTCAACTCATGGAGATCACCCAGAAAGCCCCAACTTGCAGAACTTCTCAGTAACATAACATCCGCGGCTTCTTCTGTAGCCCGAGACAGAGATCAGGACATCTTGTTAGTAGTGAACAGATAACCAACTTTAAGAGAAACAACAACACTTCTTACCACAGACAAATATACATCACTTTTTCGAGATGATACGCGAGAAAATCCTCTTGCAATGGGGGCTGGTCCTTAAATTAGTATGTGGTCTAGCAGCTTCAACGAGAGAAACATGAAGAGGGCCCTGGTTCAGACAAATGACAAAAAGAAATCAAAGAGAGACTCTTATCAGAAATTTGAAACAATACAAGCAAGGCAGAAACAAGAACAGGAGTATATGTCTCTATCCAAACCTTGGTCACTGACAAAGCACACTGAATGACATAATTGGCAAATGGATCTTGTAACAACTGTTCAAAGCGAGGTACAGAAAGCAATTCATGGACAATTTGAGCTCGACTCTCTCCATAATGCTTGAGGCATTTTTCAACCACATGGCTGCTGAATTTTTGTGTTGAGAGGTGAACGAAATGTCCTTTGAACTGCGAAATCAAGTTGGCATTCACAGAAGGGATCTTCAGCTCTGTTATATATTGCACAACATAATTTCTGTGACATACAAAGGGGAAAAAAAAAAGGTTCTTAGAGTCAGAGATAAAGATGAAAACTATGATAAAAAACCAAAGTGACTTTAGAACCTATCACTTCTCGGACTAAATTATGAATCAAACAAGATGATTTAGGATGTACAACAAAAGCTGTGCCCTGTCCAAGAGGAAGATGTTTTATGAGAAACTAAGATACCACAAAAGCATGAGCAAAAGAAAAAATATATATAACTTGTCTGTCAATTGGAATGGAACAATATCATCTTTCAGACCTCAAACAGTCACTGTTTTTATTAAAGCCAAAATAAGCATAATGCCATATACGAATTTTCCCATTAATAAACAAGTAAGAAAAAATGGACATTCTTCAAAATAGATATAATGCCAATTTTCCCATTACCTCCATGGCTTCATGTTCTCACTATGAAAAGTTTCTCTTTCAAAAGAAGAGAAACAAAAAAGGAAGAAAAATTGAGCTACTCACACATCAGATGCCCTTCTAACAGCAAGTCCATGAAGGAAGAAAGAGTATTCTGGATGATAGTAAAACTATCATGTAGATGTTGAGGTAGCAAATCTAACTACTTTTTAATGACTAGCTATCTTTTAATAACCATGGCAACATGCTGAATAGTGAGACATTCATCAATATGAGGTTTACGACGCAAAAAACATAAAAGCAACTGAAAATTAAGTGAAAACGAAACACTCCCAAGTATGCAACCAATTGTGTACCCTTCTTATATGATATAGTAGGGTAGAAACTTCCCAAAAGTTTTGTCATTTTAAAAGTGGATTTGTTATACAAAAATAAATATTTGGTCGATGAATTTGCCATTATGAATCAAAAGATATTCAAATGACAACAATTTGGTAGCATAAAAAGCTTCATATTTTTATTAGGAAACAGCCTCTTCAATTAAGTTAAGCTTATAATTAAAACACTGAGGTGAGTCAAAAAAAAAAAAAGCATTGAGGGCCAGGACAATTTACTTCATCAAAGAACCAGCAATATCAGAACAAGAAAATATTATCTTGTATTGTATATCCTACTAAGAGTTTGAAAGTCAGAAAGAATTAAAGAAACACAAATATGATTCTAACATTCTAGGTGATTACCCGAAAGGATCTTGAGCAAGGAGAAGCCCATTCTTGGAAATTTTAGTGATTAACTTATCTCGATGTCTCCCAATGGAATGAGCAATGCATCTTTGCAATACACAACAGCCATGCTGATGAGTTGCTATGTCAACACAAAACTTTGCTGCAGCATCAAAAATAAACTGCAAAATATAATTGACAGGGATAAGGATAAAAAAGATTAAAACGGGTTTCAGTTATCAATTGGCAGGTTATATATCAAGTCCTACAGACTATAGTTTCAGTGAAAAACATATGTCGAGACGAAACGACACTGGTTCAATGAATAGCTTAAAGCATCATTAGTCCAGAGATTTTTTTAGAGGAGAACTTGTTGGTGATGCATGCCACTTTCAGAGAAATCCTAGGAAGATAAGTTCTTTGGTTGTTTTTTTAAGTTCATCAATCACTGAGCTGGATTTATGAGGAATATGATCAGGTTCAGCTTAGATTTGAAATGGAGTCTAGTAATCACAAATTTTCCTGGATGTCAATTTTCAAGAAATTAAGAATTGGTCGAACACTACTTTTTCTTCCATGGCCTACAAGACTACAACTGCATGTATGATTTGGCTCATATAGCACAAAGTTATAGTTGCGTCATCCCACTTGGGGATTATATCGGTAGCCATCTATTGGGCCAACATGCTATATATACCTAGCAAAACAAATTATATACCTATTCATGTGGAGACATGCACCAATTGATGATCAGAACTTGCCTACAATATCTCAAATACACTACCATACACAAAGCTGATATATAGCACTACAAAGTGGAAGGAGAAATATTGTAAGCAATAAGAATGATATTACCTATAAAGTTCCAGTTTAAGATGATGTTAATTCATTGATATTCAGCATGACATGAATATGATGATGATCTCTAAACTTGAATTGGCATCCATTCGGCAAGTATTATTTCTAAGTTTGGTCCCATGATTAGAACCCACAACTTGAAAACTTCCAGAAGAGATTCCAAACTCTTCTAATGGACACATCATCGGGCTAAGATCAAACTAAGGAGCGTAAACTGATTTAAATACTCTGGAAACCACTAATAAGAATGATTACATAAAACTTGACAGTGAAGTAAATAGTCCTATAAATATTACTCTTTTTCCTGTCACATAATCAAAGAAGTTGCTTGTGCCAGGACAGCACGAAGCAGGATTTCTGTTGTCAGTAGTCAGTTGAGCAGTTTGTTTATTTTTTACTAGTCATAAGCATGTTAAAATAATTAAATAAAATACTGTTACCCATCAAATGCCCATTTGGCTTATGCCTTCATTGCAGGCATGAAGCAGAATGGTATCAAAAACTTTCAATGACAATATCCAGCCAAAATGCAGTCTGCTTTTAAGAATGTACCAAAATATCAAGTGCTATAGATAAGAAGATGGTGTAATGTTGATAGTATTCTTGCATAACATTTGATCTTAAGACATAAACTGAACTGTCATTACCAAAGAAATGAAAAGAAAGAACTATACCTCGTTATCTTCATTGCTAAAGCATTGCAAGCAGCGTTGTAACACATGATTGCCATTCAGATCCTTGATAAGATCAAGAAAGCCAGGTTTGAGTGCTGCTTTGACTAGTGAAATCTGCTGCCTGGTTTTTAGAGTCTCAATCAACTTCTGTACCACACGCGTGCTGATAACCATAATACCAAATCACCAACTTATTTTGAAAGAACAAAAAATTTGCAAGAACAATTGTTTTTAAAACATAAAAAATAGATGAGCAATGCAACTATTAATTCAGGTATAAAGGATTTACCCATATGTGTTTAAGCATACTCTGACAAGCTGTTGTGGTTCTTCAGTTACCATGAGCAGAATCTGCATCCTTTGTTCTTCAGTGCACACGTTTAGCAACTTCTGCACAAGGTAATTGCCAAACTGCTCCATCATAAGCTCAACAATATGATCAATAACCTCTTCAAATATAATTTGCAGATCTAGAAAAGTTCCCTCATCAAACACCCTTTGTAAGAACCGACAACCATTTTGATCCTTTGCCATTGAATATATACAACTGCGGACCTCAGCCAAAGAACTGGAACCAGGTAGCAAACGCAATGGACAATGAATACCTATTAGGTTCCGACCATTATCACAAATTCCTCCATCATAAGCACAACCATCATGTTTATAGATTTTCACTGGCGAGTTTCTTGTTGCAGTCTCATTAAGGTTGTTCTTCTTGTTACCTCTCATTGAATCACGCCCCTTGTTCACAATATGATTAACACGTTTCCCTTGTATGATGAAACTATCTTCACAACCAAAACCCTTTACAGCACCAGCTCCATTGATAGGTATAAAAGAGTCTGAAACCCTGTGGTTTGGCATTGCATAAGTCCTCTCTTTCAACATTGATCGATTATACAACAGTGTATGCAAATCTAATTCCAACTCAGGTTGCATCAACTGATTGGATAACAAATGATTCCTCACACCAATATCTCGGTTAGAATCCAAGCCAATTTTCTGTGAACCAACTAAAGTATCATTAACATAAGGACTACTAATCCTAGATGGATTCTGTAACCGAGTACCCACATCAGTCCAGCTCCTCCCCTGTTCCATTCTCTGCTCAAAAAGCTGATGCCTTAAACTACTATAAGTTGGACTGAAACGCAAATCATTAGAATGATTAAGACCAAGACCAAGACCAATATGAGAGGAGCTTAATCCTTGAAAATCAGAAGCAATATTGTTTTTTTCAATATTATGAGAAGGTAGACCTACACTCCCACCCAAAGAAGCATCACTACTAAAACCAAAACCAATTCCAAGTGGGTCCATGATCTCAAGTCTCTTCATTTTAGCACTGTGATCCAAATGCTCCTCTCCAACTCCAACATTCATTCTATAAAGATTTTCAGATAAACCCATTTCAAAATCCAAACTTTCATTATCATTCCCCCTATAATAACAAGAATCAGTTGATTTAGCATCCAACAACAAATCATTAAAATAATCACCACCACCTTGTGTCTTCCACTTATTAGCATTCTCAATGTTATTATTACTATTAAAGATAATATTTTTTGGTTTTGAATAAGGTGAAGTATCTTCATCCTCAGAGAAACAATAAACCCCATTGTTAGGAAAACAAGAACTTGAAGAAGAAGAAGAGTGCTCTGTTGATGATTTCAGAGACACTCTACTAAAAGCTGACCCACTCACAAGATTATGATGATGATGATGATGATGATCAAAACACACAGATTGATTTTGAGTTATCTCATTCAACATCTTCTCAAGCTCCCCATCTTCTCTTCTCATTCTTTCTTTTATCACTCTCTTTTTCTCTTTCTCCCCTTTCTTCTCCATCGTTTCAAAACAAATACAACACCAACAACAAAAACACTATTAATATTTTACAAATATGAAAAAAAAATCCAAAAAAAAAAACAACAAAAAACACCAGAATAGAAGAAGATATTTTATATTTTGGACCTTTGGGTTTCTTTTGTTTTGAGTAAGCAAGTGAGAGAGAGAGCGAGAGATAAAAAATGGGTGTGTGTTTTTTTTGTTTGATTCAGACGGTTATATAAAAGGATGTGTGTTGTACGGTCTGCTGTCACTGGCCATGAAAATGAAAATGAAGTGCAGTCTGTGTACTACACACGCCACTTTGCACAGAATAAAAATGCAGACCGAGAGAATGAGAGAGAATCTCTCTCTGAATTAAAAAAGGATGTTTGATTTAAATATTATTATTTTTTTGTTAATTAATTTAAGGAAAAAGTATTAAAAAAATGCTGATTCCACTGATTAAAGAATCACAATTGTGATCTTTTTTTTATGATAAAAGATTATTTATAATTTCAAGGCGATAAAACTGATAATAATATTGATATATTCACGTAACATAATATGAAAATATAAAAAAATGAAAATGTTCAAATCATTTCATTACAATATTAATAATTTTATCCATTTTTACTAACCAATAAAATTATAGGTTGATCTTTTATCACCAAAAAAAAAAAAAATATCACAATAATCATTTTACAAAATAGTGAAATCGCATGGTTTTTTTTTTTTTTTTTTATAATTTACCCTAAATTTAATTAAATATTGATTTTGTTAATCATTATCTTTTAAGCTAAACAGAATCCTAACCTCTCTGCTTAATTTTCTCTTGATATTTTTGACTGATCGGGATCGGGATCGAGAATCTTTATGAAAATTGATTTTGAATTTTGATGATAGATCAAACGGTTAGGATAGTATTGTTTACGCTGGAGATGGACTCAGCTGATAAATAAATCTTTCAATGCAAGCCGTTTTCTATATATATATATATATATATTAATCTAATTCATTCACATACACTTTTTTTTTAATTAAATTATTACGTAAACTAAGTCTTTCGCTTTTTTTTTGGTTGGCGATGACTCATGAGTCATATATCAAAACAAGTGGCCCCATATACATGTATATCAATCGGTCAAGCATTTCACATTGCCATTTGGCCGCAGGTTTCTTGTCACCCAAGAAAATTTCAATTAAATTAACCCAAAGGGATTGAAGTGGACCAAAGCAAAAATTGAGAACCGAACCCACTGGAAAAAGTTGTGTGAAGCTATTTTTCCAAAATTAGCTAATCAAATAAAATAAATATTCCAACCTTAAAATTTTACTGGTATAATGGTTTAAGTAGATTTAGCATATTAATTATTAATTATTTGATAAGGGAATGTAACTCTTTAATTCTTGAAATTTAAAACAAAAAGGAGAAACAATAAATTTAAAATTATGTTTAATTCTTTTTTTATATATGAATTTCTAATTTTTAGACTTTCACTCCGTCGTGAGAATTCAATGGTCGTAAAGTACATAGATTCTGATGGGATAGGTTTGACGGTCCTAAATTCTTATTGAAATTTAAAATTTTTAAGTAAAACATTAAAATTTAAAATGAAAAATCATTTTAAAAATTATGTATATAAACGGTATGAGATCTTAAATCTCAATTAAAATTTAATATTTTCTGCAATTTGTGACACATGCTTAAAAAGAAGGAAATCTTAATTTAAATTTATTCAATTTTTGTTCATTAAACATATAAAATCTAATCATTTATATCTAAAGTCAAAAAATAATATTGAATATTCTCAACTCATCAACTCCATTCGATAATAAATTCTGCATGCATGATGTACCTTCCAAAGAAATACAACTTGTCCTTTTTTAACTTTTTTTTTTTCACTTATAACACATGATACAAATTTTTATCTATTAATCTCATACTATTTAGCATTTAATAATTAATCTATAAAGTCTTAAGAGTATCATTTATTGTAGTAGTATCATCAAATGAACAAAAAAAAAAAACAAAAAAAGATACTACATGATAAGGTGGATTCATCCATAAGCTCAACATATTAGGGAATAAAAGCACAATAAAAAAAATAATAATAACAATAATAGATGTATCACTAATAAATAAATAAAATTGAATTTAGTAAACAGAAGGCAAATTTCACTGGAACAAGCAACTGAAAAGCACAAGAAGATTATGGACAAACAAACCGAATTAGCAAGAAAGTCCATAGCTCTGGCAACATGTTAACACCTAGATAGAACAAGATTCCAAAAACCCACAATGCAAGGTCAAATAATAAAAATCACACATCCCTACTTCAGAATAACCACAAATCCAGACACGATGGATAATAAAATAACTCAGTTAGAACCTAACATGTTAAACCAAGGCAATGCTGCTCTCGCCGCCTGGAGGCTTGCGGACACCGCCCAGATAGTCTCGAGACTCTACCTTACCATCAGCAAAAATGTTACTGCCGCTCATCTCTCGCAGTTTCGCCACACTCAGTGGCTTCTCAGTAGATGACGGAGGAACATCGCCCTTGAATATGTCATTTCCTGATAGCTCAGAGAATTTCTTGTCATAAATCTTCTTTGCTGTCTTCGTCACAGGTTCCTCGGTAGAGGTTATGCTGCTCTGACCTCCAGCAGACTACAAAGTTAAAACCCAGTGTCAAAAAAAAAAGAGAATCAAAGAAGTGGAAAATCCAGTTGCAGTGGATATGATAAAATTGGAACTGAAATGGACAAAACCATGATTCTATGTGGCATTAACTATGGTTCAGGCCAAGAATATAATCAATTAAATCAACCTACCACAGACAATTGTTCTTGGGCACTGATTCCATTCTTCCTAACCATCTCAAGGAAACATAATTGTATGAATGGCTTAAATGAACGAAAATATGGCATAACTTCATAAAGCCCTTTCCCCCCTCTTTTTAACAAATAAACCAAGAATATGTTTAATTGACACGAAGGCTTAATTGAACATAAATATGGCATAACTTCGTGAGGCCTTTTTTTCTTTTTTCTTTGGCTCATGCATGATCCCCTAAGCAACCTCTCAATTTAATTCTAAAATTTCCAGAGAGAGGATTAGAAAGGCAGGGAGGGAGGAAAGAGCAATTTGTATATTCATCCACACAAATGACTCACGTTAGAGACTTGTACATCTTGTGGAGCAGATTCTCCCAAGTCAAAGTTTTCCTTCAATGCCAAGGCACGCACAGCTGGCCGTGGTAAAATTTCTGGAGGGGGTGCAAAGATATCATGTCCACTAAGCTCCTTGCACTTAGCATCAGAAATCTGCTTCTTCAATGTTGCCTCTGCCTCACTTTCCAGATTCCCAATTAGCTCCCGCTGCTTAGCCACCTCAGGAATAGTAGTAGGCTTTTTAGGTGAAACGGTCTCTTCCTCACCAAAGGAGATATGACTGATTCCAGCCATTGCTTGCTGAAGTTCCAAACATAGTATATAAAATGGTCAGTTGTTAGCGAATTCCCAATTCTATGAATATAAATTCCAAATATGCAAGAATTAAGATACCTGATACATGCGTATTCCTGTTCTGTTATTTGGAGTAGGATTTGCACTACCAGGTTCTGATTCATCATTTTCCCCACCAGCAGCAAAAATGCCACTACCAGTCATCTCCTTCATTTTATATCCTGAACAAGGTTTCCTGCAAAGTAAATGGTTTTTAGTCTTAAGGTGGGTAACACTCTTATATATGGAACAAAAAGTAGAAAGAGAGAAATTTAATTTCCACTAAATAATAAGATTCATACATAACCTCACATTGACAGAGCCAAAGGCGGAGGTAGAATTTTATTCTAAGGATGAATATAATTTTTTTTTCATGTGATATTGGCGGTCTAAATATTATATTATTATCATTTTAAAGTAAAATACAAGAAATTATAGGAATGGTACCAGGAGTGGAAGACCCATGGACAGAACCATCTAATTCAGCTATTTGTGTCAAAATTGAAGGATTATGAACATTCTATCTCATTTTTGCTAAACAAACCACACTCTCTCAATCTTCTCGGTCCGTTAATTGTTTCAAGATTTCAAACGAGCAACTGACAATATATTTGACAAATTGATTAGATAAATGATATTGAGTTGTATTAGTTTCTAGAATTGGGTTTTACTGATGGAAAAATGTATTTTACACCAAAAAATAGATGCCCGCCCATGCAGCAAATCTATAGTTTGAATACAACAATGTCCCCTTAGAACACGAGGATTTCTAATCCAGAAGTGGAGCTTCCTTACTTAACCTTAAATCTAATATTGATTTTCATCAACTCTACTAACATTGATGAGTATGCCACACCCAGATCTCCCATAGTAGATGTAAATCAACGGGACTAATTGAGGTAAGCTAAAATCTGATAAAAAAAGTTTGTCGCGACAATAAGAGAGTTATCCAAAAGATTACAAATTTTGATGCAAATTTATTGGGCGAAATAAAGAGATTACAAGTTCACAAATGCTATTCAGAGTCAAATCCAAAGCCCGTAGCAGACAAAGACAAGTAAACATTAATGGAAACCGTATGAACTACTGACAAAAACATTACAAACAAAACAAATAAGTAAATAAACATATATATATATATATATAGAAGGTCCATATCTATTCGCACACCCAAACACATACCTTAGCCATAAAAATAAAAAATAAATAAATAAATAATCAGGAAAAATTAAATTTTTATGACTCGGGTGTGTGTTTGGCTGTAAATGTAGAAATATTGATTAAACAAACCATAGAAAAACAAATTTCCGGAACATTTATTTATACGCATTTATTATCATTAAAAGGAAAAGGAATTAAATAAATAAAAACAAAATTTAAAGGAGAAGCAGATCTTACCTTTTGTTCAAGCTCTCAACCTCCTCATCCGTCACCTGACCCCCAAACACCACCTTGCTGATCCCATCCGACGGCTACAAATTCACCACGTCAACGAAAGTTGAAAAACAAGTAAATAACCAAACGTTCTTATGAAAAGAATCAATAAAAATTAAAATTAATAATAAAAAAATGCGCTTACTGGTGCGCGTGCGGAGGAGCGCGTGGCGGCGGAGGCTTGAGCGGGGGAATCGGACGGCGGAGTTTCGGACCAAACGAGCAGATCTGCAGTTGATGTGTGTGGTTTCCTCACTGGAGTGCTTCTCTCCATTTTCAATAATCAAATTACTTACCCAAACAAGAAACTAAGTAAAGCAAGTGTAAAAAAAAATAAATAAATACAAGAGTGCGAGACTAGCTCTTCTTCTTCTTCTTCTTCAACAACAACAAGTCTTCAATAAAGCACTGTGGAATATATGAAGGATTAATTACGGGGTGGGAAATGACGAAAGTGTCCTCGTGATCGATCTGGAACTTTCTTGCTTTAAAGAAAGAAAATTGCGGAGTGACGATGATGTGATTGTGATTATAAATAGAATCAAGGAGTAGCTGCTACTACAACTCTTTTCTTTTGTTCTGTTTTTTTTCAAAAGCAAAGAAAAAATATATTTGAAATTCGGATATGCAACCGTCAATGGGGCTACCAAAATTCAAATTCAAATTGGATGGTAACTCGTTTTTTTAAAAACTATTTAACACGTACACTAAGAAAACGAGCTAAGGTCGGAAACACTATCGTTAAATCATCTGCTGTCTTAAATTTTTACAAAGAATTATACTCTTAAATTTAAATTCATATATGATAATTAAATTTTAAATTATTTACTATCAAATCACATCCATTGGGACGAAAATAAGCTTATATTTTTTTTTTTGGAAATCTCGCCGTCAAACCACATAACCCGGGCTTAAACGAAACAAGTAAAATTCATGATTATCTCAGGCTCTTATAATAAACATACCCCTCAATTCGAACCCAAAATCTGAAAACTATATTCTGAATGCTACATCACCAAATCACAACCCTTGAGAACGAAACTAGATGACACTCTCTAAAACAACTTAATTGTAGAAAGTGGATATTTTATATTTAGGCTTCATCAACATGATGCAAAAAGTTTTTGGGTTACTAATTTTTCATGTGAACTTAATTGGAACTAGTGGCTATGGCTACCGTTTAACGTCGTGCAAATTGCATAAGATACTCTTGTGATTTAAGTTGACCGAAATTATAAGCATTTGTTCTTCTTCTTAATTTCTTTTTTTTTTTTTTTTTTTTGCAACTAGACCCATGTTTTGACAGAGATGTTATCCTCATTGCTACTCCAAGAAAATGCATCGATCTTCTTTTTTTTCAGACCCATGTGAGTAAAGCAATCAAATTGATGGCTTTGATGCCATTTTTTTTGCCTCTAGAAACAACATCATTTTCCGTGGGGCATGTGCCAAGTTTCACGTGTGGTGAATCCAGCAACCCTTTTGCATAAGTGAAATATCACATCACCACTATTTAATCTTCTTATATCTCTCTCTTTAATGATATGTGTATGTACATGGCCATAAAAAAAAAAAAAAAAAAAGTAAAAAGTGATAATTAAAAAAAAAAATCAAATATATATATATATGGTGTGTCTTTATGTGTGTTATCGTCCCAAGGGACGTGACTTGGTGGTGTAGGGTTCATGATCTCACCTTGAAGTCCTGAGTTCGAATCCAGATAATGCGTTTCTTGTAAGAATCTGAGACAGTCGAGAGTTTTATTTATTTCATTTAAACCCGTAAGAAATGATTTGACGATTGGATTTTCAATGATTCTAAAAAAAATATTCCTTATGTGTGTTGTCCCACCATCCCGCATATATTGGGAAAATTTGAGAGTTTTATTGTTCGATCATGATAACAGATTATAAGATATATATATATATATATATACTAGTTTTTGCCCGTGCCTACGGCACGGTATTACAGAATTAAATGATTTTATTTTTTAATTAAATCATTTTATTTTAACTTTCTAACTTTTAATTTGAAAATGTGAAATTTTTGACCATTTACATCAATCAATTCACTATCTTTCCTCCAATTACCAATGAAATGATCTGAGCCGTCAATTAAGCCACATAAAGAGAGTCGTTGGATACAATCTCTTTCCTCCAACACCATTCTCATTTATTATATATATATATATAAGGTGTGTCTTTATGTGTGTTATCGTTCCAAGAGGCGTGACTTGGTGATGTAGGGTTCATGATCTCACCTTGAAGTACTGGGTTCGAATTCAGGGAATGTGTTTCTTATAAGAATCTGAGACAGTCGATAGTTTTATTTATTTCGTTTAAACCCGTAAAAAAATGATTCGGCGGCTGAATTTCCAATGATTCAAAAAAAAAAGTTTTTATGTGTGTTATCCCACCAGATGAGGTATATTATGTTTCAGGTGTATATGTCATCTCTCTCACAACAGTTGGGTCACACACAGTTGTGGAACCCAGCAATTGTGAAAGAGATAGCATATACACATGAAACATAATATAATTTTTCTATCCCATCATCCTGCATATATTGAGATAACTTCCGAGTTTTATTGTTCTGTCGTGATAACAGATTATAAGATATATATATATATATATGGGCCCCACCACACAAACAAAATATATCAAGACTTGACCTTCAACAAATAATTTAACCAACTTCTTCAACAAATAATTTAAGCCTTGTGAGGTTTTCTTCCCTTCAATCAGTCATATTATCATCCTCTGGCCTATGATAAATTATCTCCGCAAGTAATTTTTTTTTTTTTTATTTGTTCACCACTTCATTGTAACTTTGTATGATATACAAAGTCAGGCCTCGCCGCCTAGCCCGCCTACGGTTCATAATTATAGCCTCCTAAAAATTAATGATTAAGGATCCCTAATTATTTATGTTATAATAAATGATCAATAACTTCAAAATGTAAAAATAAACTTAGGCCCCGATGATATCATGTTGATATAATAAAGTGATATGTTGGACAAGGCAATCTCTTAACTTATATTGGCCTTCCATTAAGAGTTTGACATTTAGAATTCTTAGGGAAAATGAAGCGAAATGGTAGTAAATGCCCTCTTGTTTTAAAAAATAATCATACAGATTCTTTTTTGAAATTCATAAATTATTTTTTTACAAATATTGGGGGTTTATGTGTCCCAAAAAATATATCTGAACATTTTTAAAAACAATGGAATATTTATATACATTAAAATAAACCTTTGAGGTCTAGATGTGATTTTCTCGAGGGGCGTGGTTTGGTGGTGTATGACTTAAGATATGATCATGAGGTATTGAGTTCGAATTCAGGGAGTGTCTTTCTTATAAGAGAATGGGACAGCCGAGATTTTAATTGCTCCGCTTAAGCTCGGAAAGAATGGTTTGATAGCGGAATTTCCAACGATTTAAAAAAAAAAACTTCATTGGTATATTTGTAACTCTAAAGTATATTTTGCATCTTCAAAGTCGTAGCTATATATTATTGTGCAGTTCCAACTATATGACTTTGATAAACACTTGGAAATTCAGTTTGAAAGTTAAAATAATTTCATCATGAAAAACTTATATTGTTTTTATTATTAGTATCAGAAATTTAAAAGCATATTTATCAAAATCTATTAATTTTTTTTTTAATATCTACAACTTTCATTTCACATGAATTGTGGCTTAAAATCCGCAATACCGAAATACCAAACGTAACCTTAATACCTTATGAATCATCTAACAATAATATATTTTCTGCGTTAATCAATAAATAACTAGATATATGATTATAATAGTTACGCTTTGATGTCATCATGTGTCCGGCGTAATTTGATGGTGTATAATTCAAGATCTCACTTTGAGGTATTAGATTTGAATCCAGTGAGTGGTTTTTTGTAAGAGTCTGAGACAGTCGGAGATTTTACATGCTCCGCTTAAGCCCAGAATGAGTGGTTTGACAGTGAGTTTCCAACGATTTAAAAAAATACAAAAAAAAAAAAAAAAAAAAAATCATAATGTATGCTATGTTATTACTTTACTGCTATTTGTAATTATTTATCTTTATATAGTATTGATAAACCGGTCAATTTGAAATACAAAATTTATATAAAAGTTTATCATTTAAAAGAGAGGTAATAAATTTCAATATCTAATTATTATGTGACATATAAGACTATGTCAGCCAAGTCAATTTTATATCCTAATTTTCTAAACCAACTATCAATACCATGATTTTAGGGAGAGTGAATATAAACGGTCGTTTGAGACTTTAAATTTGACTCAAAATTATAGTTTTCGAATCTAGAAAAAAAAAATTTAATAAATAATATGACATATTTTTTTAAAATTTATAAATAAGGATTTTATTTTAAAAATTATTGTAAAATTTTATAAAAATTATGATAAGTCAAGACTGTCCCCACCGTAGATGAAGGATAGAGAAGCAAGAATTTGAAGAGCAAAGGAACAGAGGACCCAACACAAAGCGAGGAAAATAATAATGCAAATGTGACCCAACAAACGAAACAGCAGGTTCCTTAAAGCAGCTATAACGTCGCCTTTCCTAGGTTTTTTTTTTTTTTCAATATATGATTTCTTTACTCTTTAATTAAATAATGTTCAGGCTTGTATCAATTCTCATTGTAATTGAAGCCTTAACTACCACTATGATCATTGATGGAGTCCTTAAGAGGAGAAAGTATATGCTGTTTCTGGATCTCCAACTCAGCATCCACTTGGTGTTTCTAAGTCAAATAATAAATTGACACATGTATTAAAATAACATCTCAGCATACTCAATCACATGAAGTAAAAGGACACATTTGCCCTCTAATATTCTCCTTCCCGCCATTTTGCGTCTCTCTGTCTATACTCAACTCAGCATATACTTTCTCTGGAGAAACAGCAACGCCTTTTAAAAATCAGGAGGAGCGAGAAACCAAAAGGGTAACAAAAACTTCTCTCATCGGCCGATCTGGTATTTTCATATTTATTATTTTCTTTGAATTTCAATTTCTTTTTTAATAAAAATTTGGTTGGATTTTTTGTTGACTAATTGTATTTAAAATTTGTATGATTCGATGGAAAAGCAGGGCTTATTGGATGCTCCGTTTTGAGCTTGGGGATCGGCTCAAGGGATTCATATCTAGTACTACTGTGGCTCACAGGTTTGATTTTTTTTTTTGTTTATTAATTTTCAGGGCGTGTTTGGTATTTGGAATTTTTTATTTTGAACAAAGTTAGGGTTTTTGTTCTTCTTTAAGGAATAAATCCCATTTTCCGATGTGTTTGTTTATTGTGTAGTTAGCTGATTCGAGTTGGGTATTGTTATTTTTTTTTTATAGGTTGAAGTTGTTATGTGAAAGTTGCTTCTTTTTTTCATCTTTTTTTTGTGTGGTAGCATGTGATTTGTGTGTTACTGCTCGTTGCAGGATTGTTTTTTTATTGTTGCTTACAGTTTTAGGTATGACTGGAAATTTAGAAATGATCAGAAGAGCTGGGTATTTACTTCAGTTTATGTTAACTTTTTCGTATTTCTATTTTTTCAAAACTTTCAAATCCAAGAATAAATTGTTGTTTCTGCTGATAAGTTCAAATTTTGATTCTGTGCATATGATTTAAAAATCGAAATTTGATATATCTTTTTTTTCCATGATTAGGTTCGACTAGTCATGGATTTTTTAAATAATGCTTTTGTTGCTGTTGAGGACAATGATAAAAGGGAAAAGTTTGAAAATGTAACTTTGGGTGAATGTGATGAAATTAAAATTGGAATGCAAGTGAGGTCTGAAGAAGAAGCATATAACCTTTATAATGAGTATGCTTTAAAAAGGGGATTTAGCATTCGAAAAGCGGTTAAACGAGAGTATAATGGTGTTATTAGGCAACGAGAATTTGTGTGTTCAAAACAAGGTTTTAAAGAGTTTGAAGACCCTTCTAATGTTAAAAAGTATCATAATTTAGATGTAAGAACAGGTTGTCGTGCTAGGATCCGGTTTGATGTAAAAAATGATATTTGGAGTATTTCACATTTTAATGACACACACAATCATGAATTTGCAACTCCAGAAGAAAGATGTAACTTGAGATCAGGAAGGAAGGTGCTACCTGCTCATGGGAATATAATTAGTACAATGGTTAGTTCGGGTATAAAAGCAACAAAGTCTTACTCATTTTTGTCAAAAGAACTTGGTGGTGCAAATAATGTTGGGTTCTCTAGGCGAGATTGTCATAATTTTGTGCGAACAAAAAGAAAAGAAATTATGGAAGCTGGTGATGGGCAAAGTATTATTAATCATTTCAAAGAAAAGCAAAGTGAAGATCCAATGTTTTTTTATTCGGTGCAAGTAGACCAAGATAATAGAATTGCAAATTTCTTTTGGAGAGATGGTAGATCAAAAGTAGATTATGACTCTTTTGGGGATGTTGTTATATTTGACACCACTTATCGAACCAATAAGTACAACTTAATCTGTGCACCATTTGTGGGAATCAATCATCATTGGAACAATATTTTGTTTGGTTGTGCTTTTTTATCAGATGAGACAACTCAGTCATTTATTTGGTTGTTTGAGACTTTTTTGACTGCAATGGGAGGTCCACAACCGAAATCTATTTTTACAGATCAAGACCAGGCGATGGCAAATGCTATTAATATGGTTTTCAGTGAGTCTCGTCATCGACTTTGTTTATGGCATATTAGTAAAAATGCTCAAAAAAATCTTGTTGGAATCTATGGTGTTCCAGATTTCAATCAAAGATTTAATCATTGCTTATACGGTGGGTGTTCAAATGAAATGGAGTTTGAGTCAACTTGGAGCAAGATGATTGAGATGCATAATTTAAAGGACAATACATGGTTGGACAGGTTATACCAAATTCGAGAAAAGTGGTGCCCAACTTTCAATCTCGATTTCTTTTCTGCAAAGATGAAGTCTACCCAAAGAAGTGAGAGTACAAACAGTGTTTTTCATCAAATTATGAAAACATCTATGCCTCTTATTGAAGTTATTAAATTTTATGAGGAAAAGGCAACACAAATGCGACAAGATGAAATAAATGAAGATTTTCGTTGTAAGAATGGTGCACCTAGAAAAGTTCATAAGCATGGGGGCATTTTAAGTCATGCTGCTAAAGTTTATACTCTTGCTTTGTTTGGAATATTTGAAGAAGAGTTTAATTTAGGTATGGGATTGAATTGTGTTGAAACTAATCATTGTGAGGATAACTTTACATATACACTAAGTAGTGGGGAAAGTGGAAGGATTTATACTGTGCATTTTAACCGGGCTGAATTAAGTATTTGTTGTGATTGCAAATTATTTGAGACTTTGGGGTTGTTATGTTGTCATGCTTTAAGGGTTTTTCTTGTGAATAATGTGAATAATATACCCGAAAAATATATATCAAGTAGATGGACAAAAGATGCCAAGAAAAGGTTGTGTTGCTCTGTTGATTCATTTAAATCAAATGAGAAATCGACTTATATATTGCGTATGAGCAACTTAAGTCTTTTGTGGTATAAATGTTGTGATAAGGCTGCATTGACTGATCATGGAACCAAAATAGCAATGGATAGTCTAAGTGAGCTATTATGCAAGCTTGAAAAGAGTTCAGCAGATACAAATAAGGTGGAAGATAATGGTAAAAAATGTCCTCAAGATCTCATACATGATGATGATGTGCAACCTTGCTTAGAAGGTAAGAGACTAATCCTTGATCCGCCATATGTGAGAAAGAAAGGGATAACCAATTTTAGAATAAAAAGTCAACTAGAAAAAAAGCAAAGAAAAAGGAAAGTGAAAGATGCAACCACTTCAAAAGCTCTAAAAACTATTTCTATGGTACAAGGTAAGTACAAAACTAGTACTCAAGTATTTCAATTTTAATTTTTCTTATTTTTGTTAAGCTTAATCATTTGTTACTGTTTTTTTTGTTTGTTTTTTATATTGAAGATGTTCAAGCATCATTCTTTCCTCCGGAAATGTTTGTTACTTATCCCATGATTAACTCTACAACGATGTTTCAAGAAAGTACCTCAATGTCACACTTGAATCAAGTACATTCTATAACCTTACACTTTTTTTATGTTAAAGGGGGAGAAGCTTTAATATGTGCTTTTGTTTATTTTTTTACTCTAATATTGTTCTCTCTTTTTTAGGGCCCTATGAAAAATTTATGAAGTATGAAGAATAACTCTTTTGGATAGTATTTTGGACAATATACTGCACAGCTCATGGACAACATCTTTGGACAGCATTTTGGTCATTATTGCACAGTAGAGGAACCTCTTAGATAGTTGTTTGACTTGAAAATTTTATAGATAAATGGTTATCTAGGTTTCACTTGGTTTATTATGTTATGTGAGAAAGTATATCCATAGAAGCTAGAATGAACTTTTATTGAGCGGTCCTGAGTTCATTGGCCGTAGATGTTAATAAAAGCATATGACAAGTTTATCACTGCAGTTTGCAAGAGTGGTATTTTGTTTATTTGGTTCAATTCAGCATTCGTTTAAACAATATGAAACAGAATGAAGAAAAATAAAAGCATTTGAGAATAAATTAAACCTGTGATGCTTTTATTTGATGGTAAATCAGTTATTTATCAACTTAAGAAATGACAGCCGCAATATCCGCAATCAAAATAAAAATGGGCATCAATGGATCAGCATGTTTGACAGTATATCAAAGTACATGTGAAAAAAAAACTAAGTTCTCAGATATTTCATCTGCTAATAACTTCAAATGAACTCGAACAATGAACCTCAGGCGCAGCCCACATCATGTGGAAAGTGCTTTCTGCACCTCAGTTGTAACTTCTTTAGGAGGCTTCTCAGCATGAAGTTGAGTAACAACGCCCTTCTTGGAATAATAATCAATTACCTGCATTTGAATGTATAGCAAAAAAACAGTTAAATGAATAAGTCTCAAAAAGGAGCACAATTACTTTAATAAAATAGTGGCAGAAGGGAAACATGTCATGGACTAAATTGTAAGAGTTAACTGGCATTCATGATAAATTGTAAGGTTCACAATTTTAAGTGAACTGCATTTAAGAGATAACAGCATAGCAGAATTAAAGCAACAACTGCATATAATATGAAGAGGCGGGAGGCTCTCCAAGCTGGTAAAGGAAAAATGAAGAAAAAAGAAAGCCAAATAAAGCACACCCAACATCTTTCTGAGTCTTTGTGAGACAATGTTTTTTTCACTTCCCCTTTCTGAGTCTTTCCATAGCAGTTGGTGTTCTTGCAATTTAGCATGTCCAGCTTGAAACCATAACAAAATCAATACAATCTGTAAAAAAACAAAAACAAAGACAAAGACAAACGAACATGCATTATGCAAAAATTAAAAAAGTTCAAATAAGTTTTTGGTAGCACAAGCAGAAACCCTAAAGCAATTTGCCAAGGAAAAAAAACACAGATATGATAAATCAACTCAAAACTAATAAGTACCAGCAAAAAGATTTGATGTTTTCAAGTTCATCCCCTTAATTAACCAAACAACAAGCTGAATGATACTACTAATGGTAACAAAATTGACCCATGGAATGATGAAAATGGTAGCCTCAACACTCCCAATTCCATCAAATCGCCGGTGATTTTTCGTTCTGCTTTAGCACCTTCAGGATGTTTCGTCAACACAAACAACAGGGTACATAAGAGAGATGAGAAAAAGAAGATGACAGGAATATAATATTTTAATAAATAAATAAATAATAAAAATTGGGTGGGTGGGTGAGGAGAAAGTATATGCTGTTTCACTTCATGCGACGGAGGAGCTCGGAGAAAGATGAAATTTGTTCTTTGGAGAAGGAGAAATGACGGAGAGACGCGAATGGCGGGATGGAAGAAAATTAGAGGGTAAATGTGTCCTTTTACTTCATGTGATTGAGTATGCTGAGGTATTATTTTAATACATGTGTCAATTTATTATTTGACTTAGATACACCAAGTGGATGCTGAGTTGGAGATCCAGAAACAGCATATAGGAGAGGCGATCATGGAACCGACATTTCTCAATTCGAAAATTTATTACATCTATCATGTAAATTATTTTAAGGAAAAAGTGTTGCTATTGGAAGATTTGTTTGAGAATATTATGGTCGGTGGTAATCTAACATCAACTGTGTTTTATAGCCATGGGGAACGGGTCTAATTTTAGGTGGGAATCATATAATACATACGATGAATCATGACTATAAATTCAACTGATGATGATGATGATGATAATAATAATAATAATAATAATAATAATAATAATAATAATAAATATTGCACACGGTTTGATTTGATTCAATAATTGTCTTATGTAACGTTTGATAGAGAGTTTGATGAGTTTCAGGGGTAGGGCTTGGTCAAATCCTGACCCGACACGGCCTATTGACAATCTTAATCAATACTCTCTGTCAAATAGTGCATTAATATTTAATCATGGTAGTTAGATAAAATTAATATATGTTTAATGTTAATAAATGAACACATAATCAATAGATTTTCGTAAAGGGTCTATGCCTAAATATACTTCAAGTTTTGACTCAGTTGACTCAAACATAATAAAGATCATGACGCATATTGATCATATAGTTCTAGAGATATATACATTTGGAGCGATACCCAAAATGTCAGAAAACCTTATCGACATAAAGATCGATAAGGAGAATCATAATCTTACTATATGTTGTGATTAAACACACAAAATAGAGGTGAATTGAGAGAAAACTCTTCTTTTATATTACTCACAAAAGAATTACAAAGCTTACAACCCAAGCTTTACAAAAAACTCTTAAACATTTTACTCTCTATCTTCACTCACGTTTGGGATGCTTAGAACTGGTCTTCAGGCTCCATTTTATAGTGCCCAACCGCGTGAACAGTGCCACGCGGTTTGTCACACACACAGCTTGCAAACAAGCTGTCATTCACACTCAGCATGCAAAAGTCATGCATGCTTTCGGTGGGTTTGTTGCTATGCATGACTTTTGCATGCAATGTTGGAACCAACAAATCTCCCCCTCAGTGAAGATTTTCCCCAAAATCTTAGCCGACCATCAATCATCCAAACCGGATCCTCAAAATGATCCACCCCTGGCTGCATCTATATGACTGCCTACGTACCCTGAGTTGGGATCAAGCCAATCGCAGTTCTCTGTATCTCCCCACTCTGACTATGTGGAGAGTTTTGTCACCCGGCTATGACAGGACAGATTTCAAGCTTTTCCTTCGGTAAAACCTTCGTGAACATATCGGCACCGTTGTCGTCGGTGTGAATTTTCCTGAGTTCTAACAGCTTTGAGCTCATGACGTCCCGTATCCAGTGATACCTCACATCGATATGTTTTGACCTCAAATGAAATGTCGAATTCTTACCGAGATAGATAGCACTATGGCTATCGCAGTACAAAGTGTACTTCTCCTGCTTGAAACCCAATTCCTGGACGAATGTCTTCATCCACAGCAATTCCTTGCAAGCTTCTGTAACTGCAATGAATTCTGCCTCTGTTGTAGAAAGTGCAACACATCTCTGCAACCTAGGCTGCCATGCCACAGCTCCTCCTGAGAGAGTCATCAGATACCCCGAAGTAGACTTTCGGGTATCCACATCTCCTGCCATATCTGAATTGGTGTAGCCTATCAACACTGGTTCACTGCTTCCAAAACATAATTTCATCTTGGATGTGCCTCGAAGATACCGCATGATCCATTTGATCGCATTCCAGTGTTCCCGTCCTGGGTTTGACATAAACCGGCTGACCAATCCAACTGCGTGTGCCAAGTTTGGCCTTGTGCACACCATGGCATACATAAGACTTCCCACTGCTGAGGTGTATGGAACCTGTTTCATTTCCTCATTCTCTGTCTCAGTAGAGGGACTCTGTTGTGTACTCAATTTAAAGTGGGTAGCAAAAGGAGTGCTAACCGCTTTAGCTTTGTCCATCTGGAATCTCTGAAGTACCTTCTCGATGTACTCCTCATGTGACAAGTATAATCTCCCGGCTTTCCGATCACGACCGATCCTGATGCCAAGAATCTGTTTAGCTGGCCCCAATTCTTTCATCTCAAAAGACTTACTCAATTGTTGCTTCAAATTATCAATCATCGATTGATTCCGGCCAACTATCAACATATCATATACGTATAGCAGTAAGATGATAAAGTAATCGTCAGAAAATTTCTGAACGAAAATACAATGGTCTGAAGTGGTTTTCTTGTATCCATGCTCCCCCATAACTGACTCGAACTTCACGTACCACTATCTCGGTGCCTGTTTCAAACCATAGAGGCTTTTCCTGAGTCTGCACACATAGTCCTCTTTCCCGCTGACTCTGAAGCCTTCTGGTTGCTCCATGTAAATTTCTTCTTCCAGATCTCCGTGAAGAAATGCGGTCTTGACATCCATCTGCTCAACTTCCAGGTCGAGGCTTGCTGCTAAGCTGAGTACCACTCTGATGGATGACATCTTCACAACTGGAGAGAAGATTTCATCGAAGTCAATGCCTTTCCTCTGATTGAATCCTTGACAACTAGTCTGGCTTTGTACCGGGGTTGTGAAGTATGCTCATGTTGCTTCACTCTGTACACACATTTGTTCTTCAAAGCCCTTTTGCCTCTTGGCAATTTCACCAACTCAAAAGTGTGATTGTCATGCAAAGATTTCATCTCATATTGCATGGCTTCCTCCCACTTTTCTCTGTCTTCTGTTTCCACAGCCTCCTTGTAGCTCTCGGGTTCTCCCCCGTCAGTAAGCAGTACATACTCATATGCAGAGTATTTGGTTGAAGGTCGCCTCTCTCTGTCAGACCTTCTCTGTGGAACTGTTGGTGGAACTTCTGGTACTGGTGGTTGATCATGATCATCATCTCTGGGAGCTTCATTACCTGTACCCTCCTGTCTGGGAACCTCATCTTCAACTCGTACTGGCACAGGTGTATGAGGTTATGGATTCACATTTTTGTATTGTTGGGGCATTGTCTTCAATTCCTTTCTGATATCTTCTATGGTCTGGTCTTCAACAAAGACAACATCTCGGCTTCTGACAATCTTCTTCTCCACATGATCATAGAGTTTGTAGCCGAAATCATCCTGACCATAGCCAATAAAGACACTGTCGCGTCTTTGCATCAAGCTTGGATCTCTCGTCCTTTGGGATGTGTACAAATGCTTTGCACCCAAAGACATGCAAGTGTTCATAAGACACTTCTTTACATGTCCAGGCTTGGTTAGGAACATTACCTTTCAGTGCGATTGCTGGGGACATGTTCAAAACATGTATTGTTGTGTTGAGTGCCTCCCCCCAAAATGTCTTCGGCAGCTTGGCTTGTGACAGCAAGCTTCTGACCATTTCGCACAAGGTTCTGTTCATCCTCTCAGCTAGGCCATTCAGCTGAGGTGTCTTCGGAGGTGTCGTTTGATGTCTGATTCCTTGCATCTTGCAGTACTGATCAAACGGACCTCTGTATTCTCCACCGTTATCTGTTCTGATGCATTTGAGTTTCTTGCCGATTTCTCTCTCCACCAGGGCGTGAAACTCCTTGAACACTCCCAGCACTTGATCTTTTCTCTTCAAGGTGTATGCCCAGATCTTCCTTGAATGATCATCAATAAATGTCACAAAATACAGTGACCCACCAAGTGTTCGTGTCTGCATCGGACCGCATACATCTGAATGTATGAGATCTAGTACCTCAGGTTTCCGTTGAGGCGGGGAGCTCTGGAAGGACACTCTGTTCTGCTTTCCAGCCATGCAGTGTTCACACTTCCGTAAGTGTGAGTTCTTCAATTCCGGAAGAACATTTCGCCTGCGTAGTATCTCCATCCCCGTTTGACTCATGTGACCGAGCTTTTTGTGCCATAGCTCGGCTACCTCATTGCTGTTGATTGTATTTATGCTACTATTGGAAAGCTTAGCATGCATCAAATACAGGGTTGAGTCTTTCTTACCTTATGCCACGACCATTGATCCTTTAGTGAGCTTCCAGCATCCTTCACTAAAGGTGCTGCAGAAACCTTCATCATCCAGCTTGCTTGTTGAGATCAGGTTTAACCGGATATCTGGGATGTGTTTGACTCCCTTCAACACTAGCCTTGTCCCGTTCTCTGTTTCAAGGCAGCTGTATCCAATACCGACGGCTTTGGACTGTCCGTCATTCCCCATCCTTACAGCACCGTAGTCCCCTGGTGTGTAAGATGAAAAGAAGTCTCTGCGAGATGTGGCGTGTATGGATGCGCCACTATCTATTACACAACTGGTCTCGTGTCTGGTAAGATTCACAACATCTTCTTCATATATAATGCAGAAGTCTTTGGAGGTCTTTTCGGTGGTAGTAACAACTCTTTCTTGGTTAGAGTCACCATCTCTCATGGACTGCTCGTTCTTCAGTTTGTAGCAATCCCGCTTCATATGGCATTTCTTCTTGCAGTGATAACACTCAATATCCCTCGTTCTTGATTTCCCCCGGTTCTTGCCTGATCTCCCTGGGCCTCGGCTTTTACTCCTCCCCCTTCTGGTGTTCTTCTCCGTCACTGGAGCTTCTGAGGTTAAGGTTGATGCTGACTCTTGCATTCTCGTCATCTTTTCTTCCTCGAAGATCCTGGTCTTTGCCATCTCCATAGTGACTTTCCCATCTGCGGCTGAATTTATCACCGTAGATCTGAACGTTTCCCAAGATTCTGGTAACGTATTAAGGAGTATTAAGCCATTTACCTCATCACTGAAGTCTATGCCCAATCCAGACAGTTCTTTCATGGTTCCGAGGAAATCATTGATATGGTCTGCCGCAGCTGTACCTTCCTGGTATTTCAAACCCATCATTTTTTTGATGTAATACAGCTTGTTGTTGCCAGTCTTTGCTCGGAAAAGCTCCTCCAGCTTTCTCCATAAAACACGTGCATTTGTCTCTTCACTGACAAGGTTCACGATACTGTCGTCGATCCACTGACGAATAGTACTGCATATTTTCTGGTGAAGATTAGCCCACTTCTCATCGGTCATTCCTTCTGGTTTCTGCTCCAGAAATACTGATTCATCATAGTCCTTCACATACAGAAGGTCTTTCATCCTTCCTCTCCATGTGAAATAGTTGGTACTGGTTAACAAAACCATTTTTCCGTTGCCCCCTTCCATCATAAAAATTCTAAGCAGAATTTCAAAAAACGGACCTCACCGTTGCGTCCGGAATGGTCAAAATGGTGGAAATGACACTTCGTTTGTCAAAATCCGACACAGGGACCAATTTGCAAATTTCAGAAATTACAGGGGTCAAAATGTAATTTCCAAAAATACAGGGCCAAAAATGCAATTACGGAAAAGTTCAGGGACTAAGTTGAAATTTCTAAAAAGTTCAGGGACTAAATTGAAAATTTCTGAAAGTATAGGGGCTAAATTGTAATTTCTATCTGAAATTTACCAGACACCGCTGACGTGGCACGTGCTGACGTGTCGGATGACGTGGCAGCTGACTGGGTGCTGACTGGGCGCTGACGTGTCGCCACGTGTATCGTCTTCTTCCTTGGAACGCGCGTGCTGCGACTGAAGGCGCGTGGGGAAGAGACTGTGAGGCGCGTGCGGCGCGTGCCAGCTGTTGGGACCTCCGTTTGATCGTCGGAAAATACCACCGTGCTCGTTTCTCCGTGAAAAGTCTGATGGTATGCTCAAAATCGATTTTCGACAATTTTTGTCGGAACCGACTTTCCGAACCGAACCTCTGTTACTGAGTTTCGGGATCCCTCCGATTAACCTTAGCTCTGATACCACTTGTTGTGATTAAACACACAAAATAGAGGTGAATTGAGAGAAAACCCTTCTTTTATATTACTCACAAAAGAATTACAAAGCTTACAACCCAAGCTTTACAAAAAAAAACTCTCAAACACTTTACTCTCTATCTTCACTCACGTTTGGGATGCTTAGAACTGGTCTTCAGGCTCCATTTTATAGTGCCCAAACCGCGTGAACAGTGCCACGCGGTTTGGCACACACACAGCTTGCAAACAAGCTGTCATTCACACTCAGCATGCAAAAGTCATGCATGCTTTCGGTGGGTTTGTTGCTATGCATGACTTTTGCATGCAATGTTGGAACCAACACTATACAAATAAATTATAAACCTACAACCATTCGAAATCTACAAAATAAGAGAATAAAGAAGAGGCAAACGTGGATTGAGAAAGCTGCATAGACTAAGGTAAAAAATCCTGATATTAAACTTGATAAGGAGATCCTTCTAAAATTCTTCAAAATCTAAATGCTATAAAGAGGAGATTAATATGCCTAAAGAGGTACAATGCATTCTGCACTTTTTTTTTTTTATGATAATCGAGGTGTCCAGATCAGCTTACGCGTACCTCAATTAATTTTTGAGGCTTGTGCTCTGTGCCCTCAGAAGTTTCACAACACATATCAATGTAAGTTATTGATTTTTTACACTATGGGACATAGTCCCAATAAAATATATATATAGTGTGATTCGAACCTTGAATCTGAGAGGAAGCGAACAATTTAATTGAAAATTTTTACCGCTGAGACAACTCAAGAGGGTTTTTAGTGTCCCTTGATTTTTGTTTTATTCTGCATAATGAAAGGAGATAATCGATGAAGAGTTTCAAAATGACGAATGACAATATAAAATTATTTTTTTTTTTCAATAATATAAATTCAACTCGTGGACAGCGAATTCGAGATTAGAAAACCCTAACAAAATTTTTGAATGAGAATTTGGTATAAATAATTAACAAAATATATTATTTTTAAAACCTAATTAAGGATGAAAAAGTTTAGGTTTAGGTGAGTTTTGTAGCACATAGATTGTCATGATGGTCACACAACAAGGTCATTGTGCCTTATCCTTTAAATACAAGTATGGAGTAACATCTATAACCTATAATATATTATTTAAAATTTTGACTAAACAGTAGACATCAATGTATCACTTACCAATGATTACTTTTAATGGACCAATAAAAGTTGTAGGCCGAATCTAACTTAGTTATGTCGGCAGGGGCAGTGTGAGGAAACAATAATTTGAGATAGGTGTGTTCATAGATCGGGTAAATATGATAATAAAAATTAATTAATTTTAAAATTATTTTCAATAATAAACCAATATCATTAAAAGGTCACTCTGTTAAGGAAGACATCTGTCTAACAACTTTTTTTTTAAAAAATAAGAGTAAATATTAGAAATAATTGGGGTTTAATAAAAAGTGATGACTGATGTCTGATGATATAAATTAAAAAGGACATATATCACCACTGAAAGATGAACGAGTTTTTTACATATGTATGAAAAGAAAAAGATACACTATCTTTTCATGTAATTTTTCGAAAAATCAGGGACTAACATGATATCCCTCATTCTAGAAGCTCGGCCCAGGCCCGTAAACAAAATCCGTCTTAAAAAAAAAAACACAATGTCTGTTTTAAAACCGTTGTATTTTTTTCAGCCAAATGTTTTTCTAAATCACCAGGCAACTGTCAGCACACATCCTGTGTTTTTGTATTTGATCTTGTCCAAAAAAATTCTCCTTCATCTCTGTACAAAAAAAATTATTCCCAATATCTTGCCCATTAAATAATTGTTAGTTTTTGTTAGTGAAAGGAAGCTAAAACGAAGCATCTCTTTAATACAAAAACATAGTTACTTTTTATCATGGCGGCAATTGTCAGCAGCAGCTTCTTCTTGAGGTCTCTACCGAGTCAACTCGGTAACTCGCGATGGTGTTTTTTCAAACCTAATTTTTCTCTGCGCTTTAAACGCAATTCTGTAGCTAAAATTCGAGCTTCTTCAACAGTCGTTGTTGAAAACAACCCAATGGTATGCATTTCTATTATTATTATTATTATTTTTATGAAATTATATATTAAATGATTGTTATTGTAATGTACAATTTTCAATTGGGTATGTTTAGGAACCAAGTGTTGTTGAAAAGGAAGCAAGTACAAGCAAGAACTTATTAGCTTGTCCCATATGTTATGAACCTGTAACTTGGATTGGTGATTCTTCATTGTCTATGTAGGTCGTATGTTTTTAATTTAATATTATTGTCTTGTTTCTTTTTTCTTTCTATATTGTGTTTATTTTTGAATTGGTCGAGTATTATTACAGAGAATCTCCAGCTGGGTCTATTTTGCAATGTAACACTTGTAAAAAGACTTACAGTGGCAAGGAAACTTATTTTGATATGACTGCAGCTAGTGGTGCAAAAGATTATGGTGAGTCCGTGTCTCTTGCCACAGAATTTTTCAGGTATTATTCGTTGCTGTTATCATGACTTTATGAGTTTATGTAACTGCTGTAATTTTGCTTAAATTTTTTAAAGCATGAACTTTGTCTTATTGATGATAGAATAAAGAGATTTTTCTGTTTATATGGATCCTTCTTGGTCAACATGAGTTTGTTTTTGTCTGGCATGTATACATTTTGACACACATTTGGCAGTATCATGCTTTTTAAGATTGTCTAGTTCTATGGCATGTGTTTTTCACGAAATGAACCTTAACCCACGTATTGATCATATTTTGAATCAGGCTGCCATTCATGTCATTTATCTATGAGAGAGGCTGGCGTCAAAACTTTGCATGGGGTGGTTTTCCAGGCCCAGACAAGGAGGTGATATGACCTTGAATGTTTCTTGTCCTTTGTATCAGTTTCAATTTCAGCTTATATGGGCAACAATATATTTATATAACTTTTAAAAGGCTGCATTTTGTTCAATTAATTTCTAATTTTTATCAAATAATGGTTGTGGTGGCCGTAACCATGTTCGTCTTACCCATTAGAATTTGTCAGTCTATTGTAATCACATTTTTGTGTACAAACCTTTGATCTCATCAAAAGTTGGGAAAAACAAAAAAAAATAGTCACTTCGGGAAATCCTCAAATGGCGCCATTTTTTATTATCGTGCAGTATATTATATATACACTCCTGCAGTCCTGCCAAATACATGGTGGATTGGATAAAAAATGGTAATGAATATGGACGATTGTTTGTCATCATACTCGTTATTATAGAACTTATGTAAAATAATTGTTGATTTTCTGGGCTAATGTGTGCCATTATCATTTCACATTCTTCATTTTGGTAGAGGTATTAACGAAATATTGGTCTTAATTGCAGTTTGAATTGATGAAAGATTATCTAAAGCCTGTTTTAGGCGGAACCATCATTGATGCTAGTTGTGGTAGTGGGTTGTTTTCACGAATTTTTGCTAAGAGTGGATTGTTTTCTCTTGTTGTTGCTCTGGACTATTCAGAGAACATGCTGAAGCAATGTTATGAATTTGTTCTACAGGAAGCCAACTTTCCCAAAGAGTATGAGTTAACTTTGATTGCCTTCATCCTATAATTTGAGAATTTAAATCTACACTTGATTGTGCATTTTCTTCTCTTTTAGGAATTTCACCTTGGTCAGAGCGGATATCTCTAGACTCCCATTTGTGTCAAGTTCGATTGATGCAGTGCATGCAGGTGCTGCTATACACTGTTGGCCTTCCCCATCAACAGGCGTAAGCATTTTCTGTGATTATCTCGTTCCATATTAATGCCAATTTACTTTTATAAAATGATTTTAATAAATGACTGAGGCGTAAGATTTAACAGTCAGCTTGTGGGTAAATTTTGTAGGTAGCTGAGATAAGTCGAGTTTTGCGACCTGGGGGAGTGTTTGTTGGTACCACCTACATACTCGATGGGCCATATCATCTCATTCCATTTTTGAGGCTTCTACGCCAGGTATGTTTCTTCGCTTGAAAATGCATGGCTGCGATAGGGAATTAGGTCAACATTCCTGTAGGAATTGACAGTCCAAAAGAGATTATTACAGTTTTGATTAGTTGTCAATCTTAAGTTCTCATAATGGGGACATCTCACATTGTTAGTATCCCGGCTCTGTTGTCTACACTTCTGAACTATGTTAATCTAGATTGTCAAGTTTACTGGAGAAGTTTTACTTAATAGTGATTAATTATCATCAGTATCTTTGTCTATGCCTGTTGCTGACGCTGAACGTCTCGTTCCTTGTACAGAACATGATGCAAATATCAGGCAGCTACGCTTTCCTATCTGAAAGGGAAATAGAAGATCTCTGCACTGCCTGTGGCTTCGTTGGTTTCAAATGTGTAAGGAACCAACGTTTCGTGATGTTTACTGCTACAAAACCCAGTTAAAATTGAGTGCGTATTGGCAGTTGCTCACCACTCTGTCCTCTCAAATTATGCAATCTGCGAAGCTGCATTTATCAGACTGACTGTTTCAGAAGCTTAGAATTCGGTCTTCTCAGTTATATAATAATTGGTCTCATTGTAGGAATATGGTTTGAATGTCTGTAAATATGATACCAATCATTTGGTGCGTTAAATAAATATGAAAAGGTGAGAACTTGTATCCTGTATTACTTTGTGATCAATTCATAATATTGACTCTTAATTTCCCCTTGTCAAATTTGAAAATGATTTAGGCTGTTTTTGTTTTCAGTTGCCCATCAACTTTGATCCCTTCATCAATTAGGGGATACTCTGTTATTTTAAATCTTTACATAGACTTCAAGACTTCAAACCTGAAATGATGAAGTTCTTGATAATCAGTCAAGTCAATTCATCATGGAAAAATCAATTAAAGGGATGTAATTTATTTACCAAAAAAAAAAAAAAATACAACAGAAGGATTTCACATCTTTATTGCTAACAAAGGCTCAAGGCAGTCCCTAATTGTGTTTGGTAATATTGTTATGAATGAATCTCTCAGTTTTCCAATCAAATTTTACCAAAATTATATACTCACTGGTCAAAAGATCTATGTAATCGATCCAACTATTATTTTTACCAAAAAAACTCATTACTATACACTCTACAGCGAATTGGCTATGGACAGGCTATCATACTTCTTTCTCTTGGCAATCTCCAGCTAACCATCTGAACAAAACTCTTATATTCTTATGCACTTGGATAAGTTTTTTCACCTTTCATCGCAATCCATGAAATTCCCCCATGATTAATGTGAAGAAAAAATATAAGCTGGATATAATGCTAGACTTGGTTTAAGTTTTAGCTAAAGTAGAATGTGTCACCTGTAGAATACCTGGTCCTCCCATCATTATCACCAAGATCAAAAGCATCTTCAGCTAATCACCTAAATTGGCGAATGTCAACTGGCGGTAAAGCAATATCTTCTCATCATTATCATCGAGATCAAGACCATCTTCCCCATCGTAATCCATTTCAATAACATTTCTGTTCTTAGAAGAGAGTAATTCTGATTCAGAGAACTGAACTTGAGCATATACTCCACCCGCAGGCAAATCACCGGACTCTAATTGTTGCATCTCTGATTCAATTAACACTTCCATCCTAGCTCGCTCCCTGTCTCTTGGATAGGTGGTATAAAGGAATGAATATATGAAACAACAGAGAACCATTGGAATTCCTATTGCAGTGTAAAGTGCCTTGGCCAATGATGCAGCATTAGCCCTATCTGTGGCAATCTCTTCAGTCGCACTGGATCCTTCAGCAATAGGTTTATAACCGTAAACATGCTGGGCCAGTATCCCAACTACAGGAGGTGCAAATGATGATAGTATGGACTCAAAAGATCGGTCCAAAGCATATACACTAGTTCGGGACTTCTCAGGAACTATCTCTGCAAAAATTGGACTGCATAGACCACATTGCAAATGTTATTAGTCCCTGCTGCAAAATAATATCTCCAGCATTTTGCAAAAGTTGGATTTTAATTCAATTCATGTTTAGCGAATGTGATTATAACACAAGGAAGAAGAAATTTATGAGAGACTGTACTTGTTTGTAGCTGGAGCATTCCAGGATATAAAGAACCCCATGATGACCAAGAATAAACCATGCATCACTGGTGTGGATGGATCATCTGGTAAAACCAGCAGAACTAATGCGGCTAGGGGAATGGCTGATAATGAGCTAATCTGTGCTAAAATTATCCTTCCAGAATTTGGAAGACGCGTAGAAAGGAAATCCCCCATCCTACCTCCAAACAGTCCTCCAAGGGAACTGGCAATTACAAACAATGCTATCAGGAATGCAGTTTTCTCATGGGAGAATCCAATAAGCTCTAACCACATTGCGGAAAATGTCATAGCTGACCAGGGGAATGATCCTGTGACACCCTGAGCCACAATAATCTGGAAAGATGGAATTTTAATTACAGACTTGGCTTCCTGAATCAGGTCCTTCACTTCTGACCTGAAGGATTTACTTGAAACTTGACTTTGACCATCTTTTGTATCACCATCTGAAAAGTGTGGATCATTTGCAAAGAGGCGGACTAAAATACCTACCACGACACTAATTAGTCCAACAATATGGAAGGAAATCCGCCAACCAGGAATTCCCATGAATGTTATTGGAGCCATCATAACTGAAAAAAGTCCACCAACAAGTGAACCAAAGTTGCTTGTAAGCTGTAGCCATCCAAATGCCACACCGCGGTTGCTATCATCAGTTGAATCAGCAACAAGGGACTGGATTGCAGGTGCAACTAATGCAAGGCCAACGCCATTCAGAGCTCTAGAGACGGCCACCTGTCCAAAAGAAGTTGAATTACTTAAGATGAATATAAATGATTAGCTAGTATGTCATGTGTAACATGCAGGCAGCTCGGCGTCAGCATAAAAAACATAATTCCGATTTCCAAGTAAATATTCTGAAAATTACCAACAATTTGTTCTACCAAATTGGGAATAATATTTACAATAACGATATGCGAAGCTTAACAAATACCCTTATCAAAATATATCAATCATTATTGTACCTAGTAATCAAATCCACTATAAAGCTAAACATTCAACTATTAACACATAAAACAATCAAATCAAACCCTATTCTATTAGATATTCCCATAATACCACCAACTTCCCATTCACTTGCTTATAAAAATTTGAAGTATAAAAAACGAAAGATATTTAAGCCTTAATTGACCCAATTTAGCAAATTTTCTACTTCCTCCAATTCAACAGCCAAAAACAATCCATAAACACAGATTCCATTATTCCCTACTTCATTTTCCCATCAATCAAACAAGTCAAAAAAGTTGTACAAGGTACCATGAAGGAAAAAAAAACCAACTTCGATTTAAAAATTCCATATTTCTATTTATTATTTTCTTGTTTTACCTGAGAAAAAGTGGATGAGAAGGCAACAAGGAAAGTAGCAGCAGCCCAAAGAAAGGCACCAAGGGCGATCACGTGGGCTCGGTTATGGCGCATCGCCAAGTAAGCCGCAATTGGGTAGCAAGACGCCTGCACAATGGACCTGAACAAAGTTAAAGAACCTAATCCTGTTGGATCCGTGTGAAGGGCAGCACCCACTTCTTTGTAAACTCCTGGCAACAGAGATTCATCAGCTCTCTCCATGATCCCAGCTAAGTTCACAAGAAACAGAGTCATCGTTTCCGGTTTCATTTTCATTTTTTTTTTTTTTTGCCTTGGTCTGGTTTTTGTTCTTGATTCTTGTTTAACGTAGTAGGGGGTTTAACGCTGTCTTCTGTCTGTTTTTGATATTTGGTTAAAGGGGAACAACATTTGTGTCCCTACATTTGTTTCAATTTATCCAATAACCACATATATTTCCCAATTATATCAAATACATCCACAGTTGTATAACCTGCTGTTGTAGAGAAAATTCATGTCAAATCTTGAATTTAGAAAATGAGATGTGATTTTAATCTCCAATAATACTCTATTTATTTATTCTAATTAATTTTTTAATGACGTCACTCCTTAAATTTAAGAAAAATAAGAATGTCATACATATAAAGGTATGTAAGAGGATCTTTGAAACATATCCTCCCACGTGACACTCTAAATTAAGAGTGAGATCATTTTCTAATACATGTAGGGAGTCATGCATGTAAGGAGCATTATTAGGTTCTTTAATATACTTTTAAAGGATAGAAAAATTCACGTCATCTCCTAACTCTAGAGAGAGAGATAAGATTTTAGCTTCTAATTACATATCATATCTCTGTCCAACTTAAACTTTCGGTGATCATACACTTTAGATCTACGATAAAAAAATAATATCATACATATAAATCAAAACTATCATTGAGATCAATCAATTTATATTACACTATCTACATAATAAATTATTTTATATTTACCCAATGATAGATATGTTAGAGGATTATTGTAGCAAATCTTTTCTCGTGACCCCTAAATTAAAATGGTGTCATTTTTAAATATATGTACCAGGCATTATTGAAAATTACTCTTTGCAACTATCTTTCTTTCTAGGGATTGTTAGTTGAGAAAATGTTGAACGTTAGGGACTCCGGTAGTATTAGTCCTCTATATTCGTGGAATGGATAACGCTGCATGAGCCGTCGGTCAATGACAGGTGGCGGGACAATATTGGCCAATATAGGAGGTGTGTGGGGTGTACGTGTACCAACGGAAAACTAGTGGTGGGCTTGACCGTTGAATATGTTTTTTTCTTCTTTTTATAAACCAAAAATATTTTGTGCTGATGTTAACGAGCTTCGCTTAGATTCGAGTCAGTTAATTTAATGACGGTGTTTAAAAAAAAATTATGTTCTTTTAAGAAATATGTGCTCTGGCTTTCTACCTGATTAATTATGAGAAAAACAGAGTCTATAATTTTATAATATTATATTTTATTCTAATTAAATTTGAATCTTAAAACTTTATAAGTTTATAATCGAGCTAAAATTATCGTAGTAATTACATTATTATCATGTCTTTAAATAATGAATTTTTTTATTAACCTTCAAAAAATATATATATATGTATTTCTTATAAATTTTGTAAGTTAAATACTTACGAAAAAACAAATTATTTTATTTTATTAGTTTTGAATATATAGCAAGACCATAAAAAAAAATAAAAAATTAACAGGGGATGATAGTTCATTAATATAAAATGCAATCCATGACCCAAAACAAAAAAATTTACCGACTATTTGACTTGCCAAATCCTATTATAAAATTAAAACTCATTTGTCAAATCTAAGTGTATTGCACAGGTTATCAACTTTCAAAGTTGAAAGAACCAGAGGACAAAAATTTGTTGTAAGTAGGGGTGTTCACGGATCGGGTCGGATTTTTCGGAAATTTTTTTGACCCGATCGGGTCGGATTATTCGGGTCGTCTGACCCGATCTGAAATTTCGAGTCGGATCGGATCAGACCCGAAATTAAATTTTAAAATGAAAAAACCCCACCGGGTCGAACACCCCTAGTTGTAACAAGTGTTTTTTAGTTTTAAAAAAATGATGCTGATTCAATAACTATTCTGATCTTTCAAAAAAAAATAAAAAAATAAAAAAATAACAGTAATAATAATGCAATCCAGAACTCCATATAAACAGTAGAACAATAATTTCAAATAACATAATAATTGTTTAGTTAGTTTAATTCATACCGTGAAAGCAATGAGTCATAAGTTAAAATTATATATGATACGTGTTGACGACTGATTTTGGTCTCAGGGTAATATGAGAATATTACTCCCGAGATAATCCTCCATCAATAGTGAATTTGTTCGGTTAAGGGGGAACCAAAAGCAAATTTAGCAAAAGACAGATAAATGCACCAATCAACAAGGAGATTTAACGTGGTTCGGCGGATCAGATCCAACCTACGTCCACGGGCACAAAACGAATGATACTTTTATTACCGAGATATGCTTCTCTGATATCTCTTGTGTTTACAAGCCTGATCGTAATGATCTTGATATTGATTTTGATACCCATTACGCACACTCTATCCTCCTATTTATAATAGTGTAGAAATCAGATTCATTCTCCTACAAGATTTTTCTAGTTGAAACAATTTCCCTTTCCCATAAGGATTCCTAATCAAAAACTAAATTCACTTCTCATACTCTATTAGAATAAGATAACTTATCTCCTTACCCCATAAGAATATGATAACTTATCTTCTTACCCCATAAGAATAGGATAATTTATCCCCTTACCCCATAAGAATAAGATAACTTATCTATGGAGCATATCTCGTTATCTGGTCGGTCTTCACGAGGTCGGTCATGATAGTCTTTTGAATTGAGAATGCTGCTGTCGATCTGATAATGCCCGGTCATCCGATCTCAAGTGGTCGGGTTACCTATCATCAAGTGTTCGGCCTCTCACTCATGTGGTCGAGTCGACATTAATGATTTCGACCGAGAAGGGAATTACCATTTTTACCCCTGCTGTACTCCTTAAATAACATAGGTCCTGAAAACACCATCAACATTTATCCCCTAGTTCTCGGTAACAACGAGTTTGCGAGTTGATGCCGGGAACTATAAAAAAAGATGGTGTGCCGATGAATCCGTCGGTGGTCACTCCAGGAACCGCAGAGAAAAACGTTTTGGCTGCAAATCTGGTCCTTCCTGCACCTTCATGTGCTCAGTCAACGAGGATCCCGATATCTACCCGTGGAGAAAATGCTTTGCCCTTATGCTGATGACGATCGACTCGGTGGGACGTAACCCGACCCCGAGCTGAAAAGAACATTTGGCTCTGGGGGAATGTCACCTCCCAGACCAATAGAGAGCCGACCATGTGGGAGATGCTCCGATCCATGTCGATGATAAGTCTCTCGGTGGGACGTATCCTGACCCCGAGCTGAAGAAAGACTTGCCTCTGGGGGGATGTTACATCCCCAGTCCAAAGAAGCCGACTCGGTGGGACGTAACCCGACCCCGAGCTGAAACAAACATCGATCTCGGCGATACAAGAGCAGCCCCTCGCCGGAAAGAAACATCGGTCTCGGCGGTACAAGAGCAGACCCGAGCTGGAAAGAGTCATCGGTCTCGGAGGTACAAGAGCAGACCCGAGCTGGAAAGAAACATCGGTCTCGGCGGTACAAGAGCAGACCCGAGCTGGAAAGAGTCATCGGTCTCGGCTGTACAAGAGCAAACCCGAGCCGGAAAGAGTCATCGGTCTCGGCGGTACAAGAGCAAACCCGAGCCGGAAAGAGACACGGTCTCGGCGGTACAAGAGCAAACCCGAGCCGGAAAGAGACATCGGTCTCGGCGGTACAAGAGCAAACCCGAGCCGGAAAGAGACATCGGTCTCGGCGGTACAAGAGCAGACCCGAGCCAGAAAGAAATATGTGGCCTCGGCGGAACGAATCCAGCCCCGAGCCGATTAATCCTTGAGACTTATTCAGAAGGGAAGTGAATCAACCTTTGAAGCCCTACCGAATCTGGCACGGGCGTCCCCTTGCCAGACCAGCGAAAAATAAAAACAAAACTCTGGAAAATAAAATCAAAAGGCGGGGGCGACTTAGCACTTATCCCAAAACAAAACGTTAAAGTGTAAACAACAACACATATTCCTTAAGACAGCGTCCTGTCCGAGGTTTCCAAAACACAGTCCTGAATCTTTCAATTCAGAGTCCTGGCGAACCAGGATTTGGATCAAAGAGCGTTTAAAATGGTAAGGGCACATCCTCTATTCTTCAGGTCTCCATGAAGCCTGTGTATTGTTCGAGGGCTCCTCCTTACAACGCTGGAGCAAGCATACGCTACGAGGGCACAAACCCTTCCCGTGATATACTTCTCTTGGATCCAAATGATCAAAGAAATATGGATCAAAGAGTGTCCGAGACATTAAGGGCATATTCCTCCTTATGTTCGGTAACACTGGAGCAAGCAATCGTCACGGGGGTATCATCTCTCCCCGTGCTATGCTTCCCACGGATCCGAATGATCAAGGAGATAGGGATCAAAGAGTGTCCGAGACATTAAGGGCATTTTCCTCCTTATGTTCGGTAACACTGGAGCAAGCAATCGCCACGGGGGCATAATCCATCCACGTGTTATGCTTCCCACGGATCCGAATGATCAAGGAAATATAGATCAAAGAGTGTCCGAGACATTAAGGGCATTTTCCTCCTTATGTTCGGTAACACTGGAGCAAGCAATCGCCACAGGGGCATAATCCATCCCCGTGCTATGCTTCCCACGGATCCGAATGATCAAGGAAATAAGGATCGAAGAGTGTCCGAGACATTAAGGGCATTTTCCTCCTTATGTTCGGTAACACTGGAGCAAGCAAACGCTACGGGGGTATCATCCCTCCCCATGCTATGCTTCTCACGGATCCTAGAGAGGGAAAATCCTTGTCAAATACAGCCTTCTTGATGCTACTTCCAGTACTTCCCCCAGAAAGATCACAATTCCCATTGCTGTGATTGTTATTGATGTTGACTTTAGAATCCACTGCAACTCTCCGGGGCACTAGCTCACTCTGTTTCCTTTGGACCATAGAATGAGAACGACACAAGTCCTCAATTCTCCGAGGGGTATCTAAATCACTTCCACTATTAGAATTTCTAGTTCTCGTGTGATGGACTGATAAAGGAACATCTAAGTGAGAAGAATATGAGGAGTGGTGGGCAGAACCACCACCCCAGTAACACTTCCAGAATTTTTCAACCATTGTGGAACTAATGTGTGTTCACTTTTTTCCATTACAAGCACTGAACACCATCAGATAAAGAAAGAAATAGACTTTTGTTGCCTTCTTCACCCCCTCCCTGACAAAATTATTATTTATAAGAAAATCAGTAGCTTATAACCTCAATTCTAATCTTTAATTTTTCTCGAAAGTGACCAACCATGCCTCACAACCACTATAACCAACCAGAAGTATAAGAATTTAGACACGAACAACTCCGACTTATGAGAAAATATCTCCATCAATTCTGTTGTTGAACTCCCTGACGATCGGTGATTTCCACCTTCTGCCATCGTCTTACTACGCGAGCTGCTTTTTGTTGAGTTCCCCACAGACGGCGCCAACTGTTGACGGCTGATTTTGGTCTCAGGGCAATATGGGAATATTACTCCCGAGACAATCCTCCATCAATAGTGAATTTGTTCGGTTAAGGGGGAACCAAAAGCAAATTTAGCAAAAGACAGATAAATGCACCAATCAACAAGGAGATTTAACGTGGTTCGGCGGATCAGATCCAACCTACGTCCACTGGCACAAAACGAATGATACTTTTATTACCGAGATATGCTTCTCTGATATCTCTTTTGTTTACAAGTCTGATCGTAATGATCTTGATATTGATTTTGATACCAATTACGCACACTCTACTCTCCTATTTATAATAGTGTAGAAATCAGATTCCTTCTCCTACAAGAATTTTCTAGTTGAAACAATTTTCATTTCCCATAAGGATTCCTAGTCAAAAATTATATTCACTTCTCATACCCTATTAGAATAGGATAACTTATCTCCTTACCCCATAAGAATATGATAACTTATCTCCTTACCCCATAAGAATAGGATAATTTATCCCCTTACCCCATAAGAATATGATAACTTATCTCTGGAGCATATCTCGCTATCTGGTCGGTCTTCATGAGGTCGGTCATGATAGTCTTTTGAACTGAGAATGCTGCTGTTAATCTGATAATGCTCGGTCATCCGATCTCAAGTGGTCGGGTTACCTATCATCAAGTGTTCGGCCTCTCACTCATGTGGTCGAGTCGGCATTAATGATTTCGACCGATAAGGGAATTACCCTTTTTACCCCTGCCGTACTTCTTAAATAACATAGGTCCTGAAAACACCATCAACAATACGTTATCTGATTTAGATAGATGATTATACTTTCTTTTTAAATGAAAAAGAAATTGTATCTACAAAAATAGATAGATCATAGATATTTCATTAGCTACTGAAGTAAAAATTATTTGTTATCGTTTGTATAACTTATTTTTCAGTAAGTTATGAGGGAAAAAAATTCAATTACATTCCTAAAATCAAGCCACAAAAATTTCCAAAAGCTAAAACAAATAATAGTGATGGGTTGTATCTCACTCATCTTTAAGTTTTTGCCAAAATATCTGTCCATTTTGTTGTTATATACAAATATAGCCCATTTCATCAACTGGTAATAATAGGGAGTTTCTTCTGCAAATGTTGTCATAATAATATTTGCCTCATATGCAAGATTGGTGAAATAACTTGTGAAATAAAAAATTCTAATTTTCTACTTCAATAATCAGACAAAAAGAAGCCACAAAAAATTCAAATAAAAAAAAGGGGATGGCGACGTTTTTAGTTTATAGGTTTTACGTTTTTTTTTTAAAAAAAAAAAAATTAAGTTTTAAAATAATTTTTTATTTATAATTGTAGATACTGGATTTCGTTTGAGGTCCACAATCGAGAATTTATATGATGAGATAATAACGATCCTGTAAAACGAAAGTATAGTGAGCGAGTAGCCTCTACCAACCGGTGTGATGGGCGTCGTAGGCGCTCCGACTCTCAAGTCAATAGTGAAGAAAAGCGGTAAATAATGGAAGAATAAGGTCAGAGATTACATTGACCTCCGTGAACTACCGTAAGGGCGGTAAGCAAGTGTTCAAAGGATGAGAGGCTTTAAGAGCTTAAGGTTAAAATGCTTAAGTTTGGAATGGGAATGCTTAAGCTTCCCTTCATCATAATTCTGAATTATTCTTCTATTTATAGGTTAAAGAATAGTTTATTAGTTGGAATATGGACCACATTTATGATGGTGGATCCTGCTAACATGTTAAACATTATATTTCGGCGTTGTAGCAGCTACTTATACGAAGAACAATTAATCATGAAGAGACATCTTTCTGTGGGAAGCCCATGAGATGCTTTGTGGGCTTTAATTGAGCCTGAGGAGATAATTGGGTCATTGACCCAAACTTGGTATGAGTGTTGTTTAAAGGAATTTAGACTTCATTTGATATTAGGCCCGAAGTTAAAAGACGATAATGCCTTTGGTCCAAATTTGGCTTGTACAATAATTAGCTCATATAAATAAGTATCATCTTGTTAACGATAGTTAATTCAAAAAATAATATGTGTGATCATTTTTAAAAATAGAAATAATGATTTTTGTAGTCTTAGAAGTTTTGTATATTTTACAAAGAAGTATTAAAAGATAATGATTTATTTATTTTTAATAATTTAATTTCATAGGTGATTAAGTATCATCTTATTATTCATAATCCCTCAAGTCATGTCAACAATAACCGATGAGCCGAAACAAAAAGGCCGAACATGCAATGACGAGGAGGGCCGTATTTCATGGGCCAATGTTGGCCTTCTTCATAACACTGGATTGCCATTGGATGTCATAAGTGGGGTGTATAAAGTAACAAACCCAAGCCCAAACTCAAATGCCTATCATCTAAACTAAGCACACCCATAAAAGGTTCGGCCCATTACAGGCAAACTTTAATATACGGGCTTTTCTTTATTGTCTCGTATAAAATGAAATAACAAGATTATGTTGTTGGGCTTTCTGCTATATCTTCATTATTTTTTGTCCGGACTTGATGTGCGTCAATTCTACAAAATAAATCACGTATGATAATAATAACGCCATATGGGCGAGTTTTAAATTTACGAAACCGACGGATATGTCACAATCAAGTGTATGATCGCGCAGGGGACTTGGGTGGATGCCTATGATTTGTTCGTACGATTTTTTACGCAAGTGATGGGAGAGTAGCATCATCGCCTCCACTTCAAAGTGGGCTCCACCAAGCTACCCACTTAATCATGATTCGTTCCCTTATCTTCCTCGTGGGTTTCCTAAATCAAACCCTACACGTGGATCCTTCTTTCCCGATTGCTGTCTTTTGCCGCTCATGATGGTTCTTGTGACACGTGCCTTTTTTTCATTAGTCATTATGATCTGGCACTGACGTCGTTTTGTACGTCACCCGGCCGTGAAGTGACAGCTTTGTCACTCGACGAGACGACCTTTATTTATTTATTTCAAGCGAGTAATTCATGTTTTAAGTATTTACATTTCAACTAAAGTATTTTCCTTTTCAACTAATTGTCTTTGTGTATGTGTATCTCATTGAATTCATAATCCATAAAACTAATATACCTTGTGTCACTAGAAGATCGACTGATATCATTTAATTGAATGTAAAAGCTATAGCTTAATATCAATAATGAGATGTAATGATAACTAGTTAAAGAAAATTAATAATAATTAGTGTATTGCAATTATTATCAGATCAACAATGGAATATATTTTCCTTTGGTCACAATTTAGTTTTAATTCGGATAAAATTGATATTTAGTTGTGAGATTTCTCATCCATCTAAATTTTATTTAGTTTTTTTAAACAAAAATTTATTGAGATTATCTCATATTTATGAAAGTAAGATTTGGGAGGCAAGATATTCGGGCTGCCGCAGCCTTTTTATGTGGGTGACAGGAGGAAAGCATTTTTGCAAATAATAACCATTTGTTTTAGGGAGAATATAATAATAATATATATTCTAAAAAAAAATTTAAATAAAAAGAGAGAGAAAAATTAAGGAATATGAGCCCCACAACACTCATCTTTACAGTGATTTAGATTGGATTCTACAACAATTTCCAATGTAAAATATTTAGTTACATGCTCAATATTTGAATTTTTTTTTTTAAAATAAAAATTTCGTCGTTAAATTATCCGATTTGAATTTAAATGAAACACATAAAATTTTCAATTATCTCAGGTTCCGAAAACAAATACACTTTTATATTTTAAGTAGTATATAACAAAATCATATCATGGGTCTCAATATTTGATTATCTTAGGCTAAAAAGTTTGTTTAACTCAATCTCTTTGATGGGAGAGGCATCATGGCATCGGCATCACAAATCTCAATGGACTGTTAAAAAACCCAAATGGAAAAATTATAACGGGGAACAAGTGGGGTTCATGAAAATCACTTGAGAGCTGCCGAGGCAGACACAAAAATAGGTTTCCATGTTAACAAATAACAATAACCCTATAATTGTTTTTTTTTTTTTTTTTTAAATTATAATTTTTAAAAATTTTGTTATGTTTCTAGTTTTTGCCAATGAATTAGGGTTTCATAGAAATGCATGACCACACGTTTTGCTGAGACTTTGGTGTGAAAAAGACAAATAAAGCTGTGGGCTAGCTCTATATATACTAGCATAAATCCGATGCTGCATGAAAGGAATCAAATACGGAACGAGTAATAGTCAAGAAAGTTATTATGTGTAATTAGCTAGGGTTACTACATTGTGAAAGCAAAACCAGTTCGAAGTAGCTAACCAACGAATTCAAACCTTCTAGAGCCAAAACGAAAAAGATAGAGAGAGAGAGAGAAAGGGAATATGAATCTGTATGGAAATAGCTTGGTAGTTCAACTTGACCGACTTTTCAGTTTTCTCTAGTGGGCTACCTAACGGCACTAACGAAAGAGACTGCAACTTCACTTCATAATTGTCTTCTAATAATGAAAGGTTATTATTCTGGGGTTTCTTTCATGTGACAGTTGAGAGTGATTCACAATTTCACATATAAGGTAAGGTCCTAAGATGATGCAGGATCTATTGATATATATATCTTGTGCTGGTTAATTAATTACTGTGAGTTCACATGCTTGTTCATTGAAAGATGCATTGCATTCTTGTGAATTCTTGTGATAGTTAAAGTGTTTAATCTGCTAGTTAGATCCTAAATTGCTCTTTAAGTTGTAGCCCTGAAAATGGATTAGGAATTGAAACAAAGGCGTGCAAATAGCAAATTGAAACAGAATTTAATGTGAGTATGTATGTGAGGGCTTGTACATGAGATTTAATTAGCTTATATAACATATTATGACTCATAAATTGTTATATACACAACTTTGAGTTAGGTAAATGAATTAGTATATATCCTCTCTTTTTTTCAAGGTTATTAGGGTGGCAAAACGAATTTAAATTCGGGTGACCGGTTAAAGAAAATTGATTGAAAATTAATCGGCCAAGCTTATAGGGACAGGTATATATTCTCTATTGATTTGATTTTTTTGAAAATTTTAATGATTTTGTTTTTGTACATTTTTACAGTGTATGATAAATATTTAATTTAAATTCTTATATTTTTATATAATAATCACTAATCACATATTTCTACCAATATATTTAAATTAAAATTATCAACAAATACTAGTTCACTTGATCAAGATACTCTTATTTCATATAATAAGTTTTGGGTTCGATTACTTACGGTTGCGTAAGTGAATAAATTCATGTAACTATTATTATTAGTATATTCGGATATATAATATAATATGATAAATAAGGAAGATACTTATATCATTTTTAAATTTACTAAAAAATAAATAAATTTCAATGAAATGTCTGTTTTGTGAAGCTAAATGTAGCTAGCTAGATACCTGTTGTTGGCATGGATCTGGATAGAAAAACGTATAAAGTTTGTGACAGCCGAGATTAGCGTTATTATCTCTTTCAAATTAATGACATTTTAAAGCAGTTTATTATTAATTAAACCAAAAATATCGGAAGCTTATGGTCTAATATTGCAGCATTAAGTCTAAAAGCTAAGCTATCTCAGTCTCCCTAATAGACCCAACTGCGTCAGAATTTAACCTAGTTTCATCATTGCTTACGCATACCAAGTCACACAATGACACAATTGAATCATAATGTAAATATTTTAAACTAAGTGTTAAATACAAGTTGCCATCATTATCATTAACAGGATAAATTGGAAAAAAAAAAATGAATTGAAGATACAGTTATTAATCTAGTAACATGCACTATTTAATTTTAAGATTTCAACTCTCACTGACATATCGGTCAAATATAACAATATAAATGAGAATATGAGTTCATGAATTTTCTCTCCTCACAAATCATTTTTAAGTATAAGTTATACTTGCAAGTTTATACAATTAGTATCAAAGTAGGTATCATGCTGAATATGGGATCGGACGCACCCTGTCGAATATGAGATCAGTATAAGTGTAGTTTCGTGACCACTGTTCAGACGAGGCGACCCGGAGATGATTGTTACCAAAAGACGGGATCCATAAAATGATCATAGTGGACGTCGGTTGTGAATCTTTGTGAAATGTTAGAATATCAAATCACATATGGATTAAATAAAACAACATAAATGAGAATATAAACCCATTAGATGTCTCTCATTAACCTAATATATGTTTATACACTTTAAATTGTGTGGTTCGTCGCAACTAGCTTTTTGAATATAGGCTCTATGAGAAAGGAAATTAAGAGTGATGATCGATCCGCTGAGGCTCATGAGGGCAAGTGAGTGAGAGGTAAATGGATATAGATATTGGATTTGGAGAGGAGAAGAGATGAGAGGCAAAAAAAAGAAATCATAATCATTGCTAAAAACCAGACTATTCTCTGGCATGGGCCACCGTGATTCAAAAAGATAAAGAATCACATGTCACTCCACATCCTTTCAGTATGTCTTCTTCCGAATTGCCTAGCCAATCATCTCTCTTCCTTTGTTTTCCAATTATATATTATTACCTTCCAATGATGTTTTCCCCTTTATCAAATTATACCGGAAAGATAAGTGAAATTCTTGTTATTTGGTAAAATTAAGTAAATCCTAACTAATTAGAACTCTCATTCATGCTTAAAAATTCCGAATGTTAGCTTCAAAAATCTTAAATTTCGATATGATTCATAATCCCTAACCGTTTGGTTCAAGATTCGGGATAATTTTTCATTGATTCAAAAAATATATCGGAATTCAGGATATTTTTCGTCCCAAATCACAATTGGGATGAGACAGGTCAAGACTCAAGACCGATTGGAAAATGATATATGTCTCGATTGTCTGATCTCTACCTCATGTTTTACAATAATAATCAAAATATTTATAACAAATCCAAATATAAGGGTGTTTCGTTTTAGTTTAAAAATATTATGAGAGTTTCACTTAATTTCACTTAATAATAAATGTTTTTTTCTGTTTTTTTCCCTTAATCTTAAATGATATAGCAATGCAACAATTTTTTTTTTAATTAAGAAAAAAAAAACACATCTCAATATTTATAGTTTAAAGTAAGGTGGCATTTATCCATTGAATGATTGAATAAAGTAATAATTAATTTCACAAAAGTAATGAAATTGATTATTTAGCCCCCTCCACGCAGCTTAATTGAGCGTGAAGCCGTGAATGGGTTTTATTATACATTCAATAAATTGTATGGGTAAAGACTAGTGTTTAAGTAGTGAGTAATAATTTTAATCCCCATCCAAAATAACTTTTGAAGGAAAACAAAATTTAATAATACAATATATGAATTACACATTACTACTTAAGATTGAATTACCAGGACATTAGTTATGAGGTCTAGCATTATTTAATTATTATTCATGAAACTCGCATTTGGACATCTTTCTCCTACTCTAAATTCATTTCCATAATCGATCAATATTCCTTCCTTCCCATTTTTTATTACCGGAATATACATTAGTACTTGAAGCTTAATAAATAAAAATATAAAAGTAATTAAGTCTCAATCATGACAAGTGTTAGGCAAGTGTTAGGCAAATCAGGAGAGCGGATCTCCTCTTAATTATTTTATGTTAGAATCTTTGGAATCCCCGCCGTAAAACCACTCATTCCGGACTAAAATCTATAATTGTCTCAGTCTCTTATAAGATACGCATTTATTGAATTGAACCTATGACCTCAAGATGAGATCCTGAACCATATACCACCAAATCAAAGAACGATAATTCTTTCACAACAATATCCCCAATTTCTCAAAATCTAACATCTAAAAAATCTTTATATTTTAAAGGTGGTAAAACTTAAATTAATTTTTTCGTTTCATATCTTTTAAAGAATTCGAGTTCATATGGCAAATAAAAAAAAAAAAAAACTTAAAAATCAATATACCTCTATGATTGGATATCAACATATATTTATGCAAAAATTTAGGTACCATTTACTTCTAGCTAGGTAGCGGCCGTTTCTTATTTCACGATAATGTTAGGCATTCAAAGAATATATTATTTTTCTCTATTATCTCATTGAAGAAGCGGAGTGCGTGTATCACGTGCATGCTAGTTTATCATATTTTCAACAACATCATTTATAAAAACGTCTGTTATACATGTGGCATTGATGTTTCATATATTGCTAATTCACAATACTTAATATTTTCCAAAATGATGATGATTTAAATACTAATATACAAAAAAATTAAAAATAAAAATCTTGGACATAAAGTATAAGAGTAGTATAACGTCACAATTTGTTTCTGTAACAGTGTATTCTTTATATAATATATCGAACAATAAACAATCATTATAAGAAAATGATTTTTTAACGTCGTCAAAGATCGACGCTAAAAGATGAAAAAATGGACGTTAAAAGTTTTGGTGTCGAACTATGACGAGACATAAAATGGATGCTAAAAACTGGTCGCGAAAGGTTTCAGCGTCGACAACAAAAATATCGACGCTAAATCTATTAAAAATTATTATGGGATCCACCTAAAGCTCGCCTAACTAACCATGAGTAGGGTCTCACACCTAGATCCTAATATCACCCTACGGTGGGCCTAAGCCCACATAATAATTTTATAAATTATTGCAATTGGTGTGACTTTAACTCTTGCGTTCAATAGTCGAAGGTGTAGTATAATTACCACTGGATTATGATCAGTTTATTGTAATAAGATGTAAAAAATGATATATGTGTGTGCGAGTGTAATGCACATCAATATCATCATTTATTTATAATAAATAATAATAATAACTACTACTATTATTATTATTACATATTTTTAACGTCGTCTATGTTTTTGGCGACGTTAAATGTAATAAATTTAGCATCGCCAAAAATAGGTGACGCTAATTAATAATAATGAATAATTATTATTATTAAATATTTTTAATTTCGTCAACTTCATAGGCTGACGCTAATTAATTATTACATGAATTTTAGCGTCGCCTAAAAAGTCGACGCTAAATGTATTACATATAGCATCGTCAAATTCATATGCGATGCTAAAACTAACATACAACATCGCTAATATATTCGACGCAAGATGATGTTATTTTTAGCATCGCTTATTTTTTACGACACTAAATATTATATTTAACGACGATTTTCGTGGCGACGCTAAAAATCATTTTTCTTGTGGTGAATAGTTGGCCTTGATTAATTCAAATTAAAACTAATGTGAAAATGAATAATGAAGGATTGGTTCGGTTGTGAGATCAATTTTATACTATTTTAATATAAATTATAATTAATAGCTATTGGATAATAATCTATATGTAACTAAATCTTAATATTATATTTCTATTAAAACACGAGTAGTAATAGATTATGAAAAATTTAACACAAATCAACTCAATAAATTCTTTAATACCAATATTATATGAATGATATAATATCACCAACTAATAATTAGAGTTTATATTAAACAGAATTACTATTATTTAATTATCTTTTTAAAATTTAATACACGATGTATTATAAAATTATTATATGTATGGCTGACATATTACCACGGTTGTGTAATAAAATACTAGATCCAAATTCTAACAACCGAGTTAGGGGAGCATGCGAGAGTTTGGGAACATGTATACACATGATTGGCTAGCAATCGTAAATTAAGATACGAAATCTCCAAACTCCAAATAGATTTCATCAAATAAGGAAGCTATAAGCAAAATTGTTATTGTTGACCGGCATCTCATTAATTATTTAAAAAAAAAAATTAAAATAAAGAAAAAAAAAAAAAAGAAAAAAAAAAGAAATTATATCAACAATAAAGAGAACAAATAATTGAATTAAATTCAACTTCTAGAGTTTATGAATTATGATTGCGGCAGGTAAGGATTCCCCTAATCTTGCCACCAATCGCTCCCCTAATCATCTCTCAGCCTCAAAAGTTATATCATGAAATTAAGAGACATTACACGAGGATAAATGCCCTTCACTTCATTAATCAACATAATTAAAGTGAAAAAAAAATGATTATTGCAAGTTTAATGTGTTGTGTTGTGTTATTATTTTTGAAGTAAGTTTATTGTGTTATTGATAACAGTATGATTATAAAAGAGAAGAAACAGAATTGAAATATTTGAACATATAATTTTGGACCCGGCACTTTGATTCCCATGTCACATGGGAAAATGAAAACAAAATATTGGACCACTAATAATATAAGCCAGCAACCATTTATGAACACGGCACCGACTTATATATTTTGTCGATCCCAGTGGACAAGATACGAGAGGAAGAAATTGTTGCATGCTCCCAACATATTCAAAGATGAAGAAAATTCAATAATAAAAAAAAGTAGAAACTTTTGTGTAATTGTACTTAAAAGATTATATCTACATCTATATAATAATAACTCAATTAAGATGCGTAAAATTTCATATTTATTTCTAATTAATATTATAAGAACTAAGAGGAAGAATTAAAGATAATGTGATGAGTAGTAACTACAGCAGCCAAAATCTTCTTCAAATTAATCAGAAGGACAAATCCAAGAATCGACTGTACCTTCAGTGCCCCTTGAAGAAACATTCTCCAAATTCTTGTCATGGTGAAAATCTGATGAAGCAGCTGAGTAATTCAACTTACAACTCGTAACCCTTTGTGACGAATTACCAAAATGCCCATCAAAAGACCTCAAATGATCCTGATTTGGTAATATCCCAACATGGGCATGGCTCATAGCTAAATGGTGATGATTTTCAAAAGGCGGCACCCCATAATTACTTGCATGAGATTTATTTGCACCAACAAAAGTAGCACCGGTCACATTATTAAGTGAAGGATTACTAAGTGGGTGGTTTAAGTTTTGTTGCATAAAATTGTTCAGCATATCTTGGCTTGTAGCAGTAGCAAAATTAATGGCAGTGGGACGAGTAGGGTGATGAAGAGGCCCCATTGATTCGAGATTATAATTACCTGACGACTTAAAAAGATCGAGGCGGCGAGAGTACGGCGATGAGCCAACTGAAAAGGGCTGTGAGGGGATCCCGGTGAATTCTTGAACCATTGCTCGGAAATTAGACGTGTCTGTGGTCAGAACAGTTGTCGGCGCCCTTCTTGAAGTTCTTGTTCTCTTCTTTGGGTTCTTGATAACAACATTCGTTTTATCATTAACGAGCCGCCCTTGATGATGATGATGATGATGATGATCACCGGCGGCGGCGGCGGCGGCTAATGATGATGATGAGCCTTGTATGTTAACAGTATTGTTGTTGTTGTTGTTAGTTGTAGAAGCAAGAAAGTCAAGATTGAAGAAAGAGTTTGGATTTGAGTTGTGTTGAGATTCATGAGACTGAAAAAGAGGATGGATATTATCAAAGAAAGCGGGCGGTGGTGGTGGTTGTTGGTTTTGGTAATGATAATGGTGTGGGTTCAAGAAAACTTGTGGTGGTGGTGGTGCTGCTGCCGACTCGGATCTTGAATCATACTCTTCATCACCGCTTGAAGATTGCATGCTGCCACTATTACCAGAATCCATAGCTTTGGAATTAGGGTTTTGGAGGAGGAAAGAAAAAAGAGAGAGAGAAAAAAGAAAGGCTAGAAAAGTTTATTTAAGCTTTTTTTTTTTTTTTTTTAAATGTCTTGATGTTGCTCTAAAAGAGATGGCTCAACAAAGAAGATTTTGGGGGTCTAGAGAGAGAGGAGAGTGGAAGGTGGGGCAGCCGGGTGGCTGGCAACGGGTCAAATTCAAAGTGAATATGAGAGAGAAATGAAATGAAGGGTATATAGGGTTAGCTTAATAGCTAAATATGTTATGTGAATTTGTGATAATGAATGTGAAAGGAGAGAAAGTGATGCTTCTTTAACTTTTTGGAAATGAAAAAGGAAAAAAAAAAGTTATGTAAAGATGAAATTAATTAAAAAAGTTTATACTGTATAAGGGAACAAGTTGGGGTTGGTTGTCAAATTATGTATGCTACTTTTTTCTTCCACCATTATAGTATTGTTGAAATTCTATATTTTCTGCTTTTTTGTAATAATTACTAAAACATTTTAACAGGGAATTAATTAAAATGGAAAAACTACAACAGCATATCATAATTCAGTGGAAATAATAAAATTTTTTTTTTAATGTATTGCAAAATACTAAAAATTGGTGAAACCTCTCTTTTCCCTTCTGATTAACATATGATGATTTACATTTCCCCCCATAGTAATAATAGGTACACAAAAGATAAATACAATTTAATTAAATGAAAATTATTTTTTTTTGGTATTTTAATATTTTTGTACATCTATCATTTATGTTTTCCCAATGATTTTGGAAAATACTCAATTATTTTCTGCCATTAGAAATAAGCCTGAAAAAACATTTTTTAAACAAATTTTATTATTTTATTCGGACAATAGTATTGACTGAATAGGCAACTAAAGTTATATATGGGACCAACAACACACTAATGGTGTATTTACTTATTCGTAATCATAATATGCTGGAATTAAAATGAGATGAATCAGAATAAGAATAGTTGTTTACTAATATGTAAGAATCGTAATTGTAATCATAATCAAGTGGTATTCTCAATTATGTGTTTATTTCATTTAATAATTATAATAAAATATTAACAAATTATAAAAATATCATTACTAAATATTATTTATTATTTTATTAGTTTATTAATATTCATTAATTATTAACTATTATTGTCTGATTTTATTAGACATAAAAATGTAATATTAAATATTAATTATGGATAAGATCGTAATTATTATTCATTATTGGGAATGTGATTGCCATATTTGGTGAAAATGAGTCTCCTCTTCTTAAATTCATGGTCCCACTCTTCTTTCCATTCTCATTAATCCAAATTTAGGAAAATAAGTGGTAATCTTTCTTATTCTCCATTCTTAATTTATAATTAAGTTTACTAAAATATCCTGATAAATGAAAATAATATGTACGTTTATAAAAATATAACCATGAACATTTGAATAATTCATAGATTCCTTGGTCTCCAATGTACAAATTCTATATGAATTTTGTAACTACAAATTAGGATGTATCAACAAATTATTATTTTTTTGAAAATTTTAGAAATATTATCCCCAAATCATCCGATCCGGAGTTAAGCGGAATAAGTAAAATTTCCGATTATCTCAGGCTCATATAAAAAACATAACCCTTATATTCGAACCCATAACTTGTAAGATAGATTCTAAATCTTACACCATAAAACCACGAGATTTTGGGACATGATGATATATCAATAAACTAACCCTAAGCCTCAGCCATTGACCAAGTCAAACTAATAAACAAAATCCAACTAACAATTGAGCTAATATCAGAGAATCTTTCATCAGCTTTGTCGCCAGAATTTGAGCATATCGATTGAGATAGCTCATTTATTTTCCTTCCCATATATATACTAGTTTTTGTCCGTGTCTATGACACGTTATTACAGTATTTGACCCGTGTATATGATACTGTATTACAGTATTTGCCCGTGTCTACGGCGCGGTGTTACAGAATTAAATGATTTTATTTTTTAATTAAATGATGATCGTGCCTACGGCACGGTGTTACAGTATTTGGCCGTGTCTACGGCACGGTGTTACAGTATTTGCCCGTGCCTACGACACGGTGTTACAGAATTAAATGATTTTATTTTTTAATTAAATGATTTTATTTTAACTTTTTATTTTTTAATTTAAAATTTTTTGACCATTTCCATCAATCACTATATTTCCTCCAATTACCAATGAAATGATCTAAACCGTCAATTAAGCCACATAAAGAGAGCCGTTGGATACACTCTCTTTCCTCCAACACTATTCTAGATTTTAAAAGGGCATAGTATCATTTTCTTTTATTGACTTTTATATGCTTCGATTCCCTTTTCATTTAGGTTCTATAGAGTAACCTTTAGATGGTTTCTTAGAGAGTGAAAAAACAAAAGGCATCTAACAAGAACAAATTTTGGACGGGTAATATCAGCTCAACCAAATAAAAAGTTCGCTACAACCATCAAAACTATAAAATAATAAAAAATACTATAAGCTTTAATATATACTTTATACAAAACTTTAATTATGCATAATGCTAATGTAATGTACAAATGACAGTATATGATATAAATAATACAAAATAGAAACATCATTGTCATATTATCTTTTATTGTATTTTAAATCATTGGAAATTTCATCGTCAAATCACTCATTCTGAACTTAAGTGGAATGTATAAAATCCCCGACTATTCAAGATTCTTACAAAAAAAAACACCCAATAAATTCAAATACATGATCTCAATATGAGATTTTAAATCCTACGTAATCAAATCACGCTTACATGCATGAGCAAATCAAATCCTGTGAACTCTAATCAAAAGATCCGAATAGAAAATCTCTTGCATTTTTTATGCCTACACGCAAGATTAAAAAATTGCGATCTAATTGTGTTATTATAGTTCTACCAAAATGATGGCTTTACTCCTTTCACATCTTACAAATACAACAAACACATGTGATAAGGCTTGAGTTAATTTATTAGCTGATTGTGAACACTCACATCACATTTTCTTTATTTATTTCCTCTTTATTACCATAATTATTTGTTTCGATTTTTTCAAAGTAACTTGTCCATTCCAGTTTAAGCTGATATATGGGAAAGATTTTGGGTGAGATAATTTGAAATAAATCAATAATATTAAAGAGATAATCCATATAAGTTTCTCACATTATCTAGAGTCATTAATAAAATTCATGACCGAAAAGGTGGCCAGTGATATTGAGAATATTAAAAACAATCTTTCTATATTAAAAAACTATTCAAATATTATTTAGTTGCTAAATAAAAGATATACGTCATTAAAATTAGTTACAAAAGATACATCAATTAAGACTTTTTAAATTAGTTTTTATTTCTCACTCTTCAATATTGAATAGTGATTTTTTCTCTTTAAATATTATTAAATAATATTTTATCTTTCTCCACTTTATATTAAAATAATATAATTAAAGTGAGTCTCATTCAATTTAATTAAAATAATATAAATCTATTTAATGTATCTATTTTTCTTTACTAATATTATATGATTTTTATATCACATAATCATCATTACTTATCATTATTTTTATGTTAAAATCATATAATGAAAGTGGGTCCCTTCAATTTGATTGAAATAATATAATCTTAGTTTTATTTGAAAAAAATTTGGAAGATAATTTATTTTTTTCTCTATTGAATTTACAAAATAGATAATCAAATAAGTATTTAAAGAGTGAAATTAAATAAGTTTTTTTAAAGTTACTTTTATATATATATAAATAAAATATGTCATAAATTCATTGACGGAGTATACTAAATTTATCACATATAAGTTTCTCTCATTGTCTAGAGTCATTAGCAAATTCCATGACAGTTTACGACACTCGAAAAGTTGGCATGTGACAATGAAAATACTAAAAACAATATCTTTTTCTATATATTATATATACATATAAAACTTTTCCCAAACTCTGTGTATAACGAAACTTTAGACATTGGCTATGACTGTTATCTAATAATAGAGTCCAAATCTTCTGTCCCATCATTTAATGAGAGATATTAGTTGTCTAAATTTGATTGATGGAGCACGAAGTTGTTAGATATTAGTTGTGTGTTGTTAGTAGTTGTGTGTTGTGTTAGTAATTATATAGTTGGTAGTTGTGTTTAATATAGTAGTTGTGTATTTATTATGTTAGTTGTATAAATGCCTATATAAAGCCTCTCATTTGTAAGTTCTAATTAAGTAAATGTTAATATACATTTTCTTCTCTAATTCTCACATGGTATCAGAGCTTAGGTTCTTTTCAGAGGTAGAAATTCGGTTTTCGGGAATGGAAAAGTCAGATGCTATGCAACCCATTCCTACCATTCTCATAGGTTCAAACTATCGTCTCTGGGTTCAGGGAATGCGTAGTTTTCTCAAGGGTCGGAAACTATGGCGTTATGTTACTGGAGATGTCAAGCCCCCCACTCGGCTTACTGATGAAACTGAAGGACAGCTCGCTGATCGTCTCGAGGATTGGGATAGTAAGAATCACCAAATTCTGACATGGTTCCGGAATACTTCGGTTCCAGCTATTCATCATCAATTTGGACGCTACGAAACTGCCAAAGAAGTTTGGGATCTGCTTGCATTAAGGTACACCTCTTCTGATCTCTCTAGTCAGTATCAATTATGGGAAAAGTTGCATAATTTGAAACAAGAGAAAGGTCAATCTATTACTGATTTTCTTGCACAAATGGAGAATATTTGGGACCAACTTGCTTTGTCAGAACCATCAATGAGTTGCACCGTTGATGCAACTAATTATACGGCACACCGTGACCGTATGCGACTAATTCAATTCCTTATGGCCCTTACTGATGATTTTGAATCTTGTCGAGCTTCATTGTTACATCAATCTCCTCTACCTACATTAGAAGTTGCTGTCTCTCGATTATTGTCTGATGAAACTCGTCTCGGCTTACTTAAGCCATCTCACGATGATGTTGTGCTTGCCGCCGCGGATAAACATTTCTCAAAAGGTGAAGGCAAATTTTGTCGTACCTGCAACAAATCCGGTCATACTCTGATTGAATGTAGTCTTACTGAATGTCACAAATGCAAGAAAAGAGGTCATATTGCCGCTCACTGTCCCACTAAGGTGAGTTGTCGCTACTGCAAGCTGTCTGGCCATTCTATGAGCAGTGCCCCACTCGTCCCCCAAGATCTAATCAACCCTCCAAGATAGCAATTCCAATTGCTGCTGCTACCTCTGAGGTTACTGTCTCTCCAACATCCACTGGTAACTTAGAAGCACTCCTTAAACAAATACTCTCCACCCATCCTAGTACTTCTACTGCCTTATCTGTCAATTCAGGTAATTCTCCTTGGTATTTTGACTCTGGTTGTTGCAATCATATGACTTCTCAATCCTTGTTATTTTCTTCCACCTCTCCTACCACAAATATTTCTCCAATCTTCACTGCAGATGGCTCACAAATGCTTGTAAGTCAGTCTGGCCACATATCAACATCTACACTCACATTACCAAACACATTCTTATTCCCAAACTTACATTCAACCTTATTTCTGTTGGTCAACTATGTGAACTTGGATTAGAATTGATATTCTCCACTAATGGTTGTCGTGTGCAGGATCCGCAGACGGGACAGATTCTTGGGACAGGCCGTAGAATTGGACGTCTGTTTGAACTCACCTCTCTGCATCTTCCTTCAAATCGTTTTTCCCAATTATGTGCTGTATCTACTCCATCTTCTCTTCACTTGTGGCATATGCGTCTTGGTCATGCCTCGATAAATAAACTTCGTCCTTTAGTTTCTAATGGTTCACTAGGTTCTGTTAAAGACCAGCCTTTCCATTGTGTCTCTTGTCAACTTGGAAAACAACCAGCTTTGTCCTTTCAACATAATAATCATAATTCTGTTGCTCCATTTGATTTGGTCCACTCTGATGTATGGGGACCTTCACCTACTGCCACTATGGGAGGATCTAAATATTTTGTCTTGTTTATTGATGATTATTCTCGATTTACATGGATCTTTCTTATGAAACAACGTTCTGAACTACCTCAAATTTATATTGACTTTGCAAACATGATCAAAAACAATTTTTTCCAAAACTATCAAAATTTTGAGGACCGACAATGCCAAGGAATATCTTGACTCCAAAATTCAACAATTTTTAAAAGCCCAAGGAACCATTTCACAACGGTCTTGCCCATATACCTCTCAACAAAATGGACGAGCCGAAAGAAAACATCGTCATATTTTAGATTCCACTCGATCCATGCTCATTTCATCATCTTGTCCTGAACGTTTTTGGGGTGAAGCTGCCCTTACGGCTGTTTATGTTATTAATCGTATTCCTTCTTCAGTCACCAAACACAATTTGTCTCCTTATGAGTGCCTTTATGGTGTTTCCCCTCCTTATGATCTTCTCAAGGTTTTTGGGAGTGTTTGTTTTGTTCTTCTTCATCCCACAGAGCATCACAAGTTAGAACCCCGTGCCAGACTTTGTTGTTTCTTAGGATATGGTATTCAACACAAAGGGTATCGTTGTTGGGATCCCGTGTCAAAGAAACTTCGCATCTCTCGTCATGTTATTTTCTGGGAACACGTTATGTTCTCTTCTATTTCTAAGTTCACAGTGTCACCTTCAGATCCTCCTCCACTTTTCACTAATCCATCTATTGAGTTGTTTCTATCTGATGCAAGTACTCATGGTGAACATACAGATGTCCAACCTCCATCACCGCCTGTTCTTGATGATGCCCCTCCTGCAGATACTACACCAGAGACCATTGGTGACTCATCTCCACCCTATCCTACCCGAGTAAGAAATCCTCCCCCTTACCTTCGAGATTATCATTGTTTCTCTGCTCTTGTTTCTTTGCATGAACCTCAGTCCTATAGGGAGGCTTCTTCTAATCCTCATTGGCAGCAAGCTATGCAAGATGAATTACAGGCATTGACAAAGACAGGTACTTGGGACTTGGTTGATCTTCCTCCTGGCAAAATTCTGTGGGATGCAAATGGGTTTACAAAATCAAAACACATTCAGATGGATCTATTGAACGTTATAAAGCACGTCTTGTTGCTAAAGGATTCGCTCAAGAGTATGGGATTGATTATGAGGAGACTTTTGCTCCTGTGCTCGCCTTACCTCAGTTCGCAGTCTGCTTGCTATTGCTGCTGCTCGGCAATGGAGTCTGTTTCAGATGGATGTCAAGAATGCCTTCCTCAATGGTGATCTCACTGAAGAAGTTTATATGACGCCTCCTCCAGGTCTTGATCATCCACCAAATACAGTATGTCGCCTGCGACGTGCCTTATATGGTTTGAAGCAAGCTCCTCGTGCATGGTTTGCCAAATTCAGTACCGCTGTCAGACAAATTGGATTCACCTCCAGTCCACATGATTCAGCCTTATTTCTTCGAAAATCCGAAAAGGGTATTGTGATATTACTTCTTTATGTTGATGATATGATTATTACTGGAGATGATATTTCAGGCATAACAGATCTCAAGCAGGCTCTTAGTCAACAATTTGAAATGAAAGATCTTGGTCCTTTGAGTTATTTTTTAGGCCTTGAGGTTATTTGTTCTGATGATGGTTATCATCTCTCGCAAGCTAAGTATGCCTCTGATCTTCTTTCTCGAGCTGGCCTTACAGATAGCAAGACAGTTCCAACTCCAATTGAGTATAATACTAGTCTTACACCTATAGATGAAGATAACACTCCCCTTGATGATCCTACTCTCTACAGACAATTGGTTGGAAGTCTCATTTATCTTACAGTCACTCGACCAGACATTTCTTATGCAGTTCACATTGTCAGCCAGTTCATGACCGCTCCCCGTTCCACTCATTATGCTGCAGTACTTCGCATCCTTCGTTATGTAAAGGAACTCTCTTTACAGGTCTCCATTTTTCTGCTACTTCATCATTGGTTCTTCGAGCCTATTCTGATTCTGACTGGGCAGGAGACCCCACTGATCGTCGATCAACTACAGGATACTGTATTTTTCTTGGTGATTCACTTATTTCTTGGCGCAGCAAGAAACAGACATTGGTTGCCCGCTCGAGTACTGAGGCTGAATATAGAGCTGTTGCTGCTACTACAGCTGAACTTCTATGGTTACGTTGGCTTCTAGAAGATATGGGAGTCCCTCAACCATCATCTCTCACTCTTTACTGTGACAACAAAAGTGCTATTGCAATAGCACATAATGATGTTTTTCATGAGCGCACCAAACACATTGAGATCGACTGCCATTTCATTCGCCAACACGTTGCTTCTGGCACTATTTCCTTGAAGTATCTCAAATCCACTGATCAGCTAGCTGATGTCTTCACCAAATCCTTTCTTCCGGGACGTTACACTACACTTGTTTCCAAACTCAATTTGGTTTCGTCTAAACCACCTTGAGTTTGAGGGGGGATGTTAGATATTAGTTGTGTGTTGTTAGTAGTTGTGTGTTGTGTTAGTAATTATATAGTTGGTAGTTGTGTTTAATATAGTAGTTGTGTATTTATTATGTTAGTTGTATAAATGCCTATATAAAGGCCTCTCATTTGTAAGTTCTAATTAAGTAAATGTTAATATACATTTTCTTCTCTAATTCTCACAGAAGTGAAGCACAATTGATATGACAGAAGATTTGGACTCATGATAATTGTGTATTTGCTTCCAGACAACATTAATCGCCCATTCTACATCTAAAAGATCGAATTGAAAATGGACTCCTTTTCTCCCTAATCTCGTGAACAATGCAGATTGAGGTTGCCCAGTAAATAATTCACCTTGTTAGTTTAGATACCATTTTTCCAAAAGATCCCAAATTTTGGAAAATTACGAAAATGCCCAAAAACTTCTGAAAATCATGTATTTGCCCCCAAAAGACTGAAATTAACATATTTGCCCCAAACCAAGGAAAATAACAGACAGACCTAGAAGTTCCCGAAAATGCACAGGATGGCAGAAGTTGAGAGATCTAACAAGAGACACCCCTGAAGGACTGCAAACGGCACTGATAGCCACGGAGTAGGAGTGCTGAAGGTGGCCAAAGGTCGAGGAGGGATCGAGGAATAGTCCGGCGGTGGAGGCGAGAGAAGACTCATCGACGATACGAAACACCAAAAAACAAGGGTTTGAAGAATCGATGGAGGCCAAAATCAGAGCAACATAGGCCATAGTCGGCGAGGAGAGAGGCAGAGACATATTGGGCATGGCGTTCTGAGTCCAACGGTACCAGAATCATGGGTTGATTTGGCCTGGAGAGCGACAACGCATGTAAAACAAGTGCAGGGCAATGGCGCGTGAACGACACGCACGACGGAGGTGGTGGCCGGCGGCAGAGCCCATCGAGAAAAACATCTGATACTATGTTAGAGATTGAATTGAATAATTTTTGTATTTCAATATAAAAATAATTAGATCATAACATCCTTTATATAGGCAATACAAGAAATCAATAATAAAAAAGAAAAATCTAAATATGTATTGAAATCTTTCTAGAATATAAACTTATAATAAAAATGGATACTATAGTTGCCGTTCATAATGTCTTTAGCACATTAATTGCACAATATAATAAGGTCAAAAGTAGATTCAAAGCAGCTAATTAAATGTGATGCAAGTGTGTTATGTTTTTTTGGAGATGCTATATTCCTCCTCAGTCCTCACAGCGAGCTTTTCGAGAATCAATGTGTAAAATGTGAAGTGATATAATTTTAAAAGTGGAAAGAAAGCATATTTGAATTTCACAATGATTCTTTTTTTTGTTAATTCCTACGTTCTAGATGATGCGGTTTATTTATGTATATAATGCACAAGATTAAAATTTCAAATATTTAGGAAAAAAAATCAGCATTCACAATAGATACGAAAGGGATTGAATTTTCGACTTCAAGAATGAGATGAGGAGATGTCGCCACTCGATTGATGATTAGTATTCGGTTTTGAGTCCTAGTTCCGTATCCAAAAGATTCAAGTATTAGTTAGTTATGATTTAAAAGAAAATTTATTGTGTTTTGTTGTGCATGTACGTCCAGCAAACAATAAAAGGCCCATTTTTTTCGGGTCGAGCCTATAAAAGCCCAGTGGGCCACTTTAAGATTTTGCACTATTTTTCAGTAACCATCTTTTGTTTCTAATAACAACTATATAGGAGGAATGTTTTTATCGATTTAATTTAATTAATTAATTAATTATTAATTTTTTTTTTGTAATTCCAGAATATTTCAGTTTATGTTTTTACTTATCTTTTTAGTGGATTTACCTGATTTTTTCTTATTATAAAAGAGAATGACTCGGCCCAAGAAGATAGCATAGCTAAAAAATAATATAAAATCGATTTGAAATTTCACTTTAATGTTTTGTTTATTAAAACATGAATTCGTTCATAAAGATTTCAAGTTCAGGCCTACAACAAAAGCATGCATCATCCAATATTGGCATATCAGATTTAAGCCATCTTATTAAATATTTTAACTAGTTTTATGTAATTTTTTTTTATTAATTATTTGGCATCTCATCTCTTCCTAAAATGAAATAAAACATCTTCAATAATTGCTGTCAAAAATCGAATTAGTTTAATCCATATTGTTTGAGTTCATTATCCAACTAATTAATGTATTTTTAAAAATTATTCAAAAGGTAACAACAACAATATTTTGAAAAAATATTAGAAACTACATGGAGTTAGTTTAACTAAGTTATTTTACCAAACTCTAAGAATTAAAGGGGAATTTCCAGAAATTCTTGATGCAAGAGAAAATTTTCAGAATTTTTAAGTACATATTTACGCTTAGAACATGTAATGTTTGTGCTCATTGTTTAGTCAAACTAGTTTGCAGAACTCATGTATCTTTTCACAAATATGATTTAATGATAAATACTACTTTCTTCACACACAAAAAAAAAAAAAAAAAAAAAAAAAAAAAAAAAAAAGAAGAAGAAGAATTAAATGGGAATTGACTCTATACAAATATTAGGTTAGTGAAAAAGTTTTATTGAACAAGATTTTTTTTTTTTTTTTGGGATTATTGAAAGCTCCGACATCAAATCACTTTTTATATGGATAAATTCAATATACTCCGTAAATAAACGTATGTCATATGTTAATTAATAATTTCCGCTCTCCATTATTATTGGTTAATTTTAAATTTTATGTATATATATTAAAATATTAATAAACGGACATATCACATTATCCGCACATTCCTCTGGTCCCTGAAGCCATCATACTGATTTGAGTTGGTTTCACAACTTCAAAATCCAGGAGACCATGAAATATGAGAAGGAATCGATGCGGCAAAGTAAATTAGTGAAGAGAGTTAAAGATGAGTTGAATTGTGATGCTTGATGATGATTCTTCTTTTTCAAGTTTTTTTTTTTTTTTTTATTATTGCTTTAAATGTCATGCCACTTGACTAATATTTTTAAATATATTATGAAATTAATTCAAATTATTTTAATTTAGAGAAAATACTTTTGATATCATTTTAAACACTGCTAAACAACATTTAATACTAGATTATAAACCAATGATTTTACTTGCAAGAGTGTATACATAATGAAGTGATAGATTTTTACTAAATTAATCTAATTTGTTCAGCTGCCTCAACATGATGAAAAATTGTACTGTTATACAGTGGTATCACATCATTATATAATCACATATATTAAATAATAAAAAAATAATTAAATAATTTATAATTTTATTTAACACAATACTACAATTATGTGTTATATAATTATTAATTATTAATTAGTAGTATCACATATCAAATAATTTCTCTCATATGAAAGGGGACATAATAATGAATCATTATTAGGACACTTAACCACATTATTTCTTTTGATTTACTTTATTTCTTTAGCGATTTAACCAAGAGAGAAGGTAATAAAATACAAGTATTGGAAAAAGACCACACATTGCAGCATGCGAATAACAATTTATTCGATTTAATTTGAATTTCTATTTCTTACAAATGATTTTCAACAGAGAATATATGGAGGAACAAAAAGACATATTAACTCCTTTAGGACAAATTAACAGTATATTAAAATATAATACAAAAAATAAGGCATTTAACATAAAAAACAATCAACGCCAAAAGTGAAAAGTTCGACTCCAACACTAAATAGCATCGAACAATTTCGATGCTAAATTTAGACACTAAAATGTGGACGAGAACGACAATTAGCATCGAAATACAGATTATCGACGCTAAGGATGACTCAACTCAATAAATCTCATGTGCCATGTGTATCCTATTTTATTCCGTAACCGTTGCGAAGGTGTTTGACCCGCACAAACTGGACATGCCATGTATCCCTTAGTGCTCCATCCAGATAATGAACCATAAGCTGGAAAATCATTAATGATCCATAATAATGCGGTATGCATATGAAAATACTGCTCAGAAGCTTCATCATAGGTATGCACACCCACAAATATTTGTAACTCCTCGATCAATGGTCTCAAATAAATATTCATATCTGTACCAGATGAACGTGGACCAATGATAAGCAATGACATAAATATGAACAAATCCTTCATACATTTCCATGGAGGTAAGATATATGGAATAACAATAACGGACCACATGCTGTAAGAGTTGTACATATTCCCAAACGGGTTAAAACCATCGGAGGGGAGACCTAACCTCCTCAGCGAAACGGGGTACATGTCATCAAATTCCTTACACTCGGTTTCATCCGCAGGATGTATGAGTATGTCCTCCGCACCGATCCTCTTTTCATGATGCCACATCATGGCAGTCGTTGTGTGTCGTGACATGAACAACCTCTGTAGCCTGGGCGTTAATGGGACATATTGTAATATCTTCTGATGCATTTTCTTCCCCATACCACAGACTTTGTACCGACTTTCACCACATATCGGATAATATTCAAGTGATTCATACTCGACACGAAATAATACATAGTCATACTTACAAGCATGAATGGATTCATACCCCATTCCCATATCACGCAACATTTTATTTACCTCGTAATATGACTTAGGCAATTCGCTTCCAACCAGTAAAATTTGCCCCAGTAAGTCTATCATCATATCAATACTTTTGTTGGTCATTCTGTTGATCACTTTAATGTGTAATAATTTCACAACGAAAATCAAGATCGACATTCCAGCACTTTCAAATGAATTTTTTTTTTGCCTCATCAAGTAGTTCACTAAATAAATTTTGATCATTTCCACCAAACACTGGTATGTCACCGCTAACACTATGATCAACTTGTGGATCTTGTAAGTCATGCAAAACATCAATTATCTCATCGTTTGCAGGTTGATTGTAACTACTGCTCCCTTCACCAGAATCAATAAACCGTGATTGAGAATTATACTGCTCAACGTGATAAATCCACGTACGGTAAGTTGGTGATATTCCCGGCATGTATAAATGATTATGAACTTCATCTAACCGTTTCATTTTCCTATTCAAACAATTTATACATGGACACCGAACACGACCTTCTGCATCAATCTGTTGCTTTGCCGAGTCCATGAACTCATACACCTCATTACGGTATTCAACACTCAATCTATCCACCGAGCTCATCCAATTTCTATTAATTTCAGCCAAATATCTAAATATAAAAATATAATTATTAGACATCATATTACACTCATCAACATCAATTCATTAATTATTTATTTAAACATACACATATATATTAAGTTAATTAATTAATTAGTTACAAAATAAAATATATTTAGTTAATTAACTAATCTACATATAAGCATCATAAACCACTAACACAAAGTATATAATAAACATAAATATAAAAAATGAAAACCATAATTTTTTAGAAAGATTAAACAGAAATATTTAAGTGAGATATATAATTATTCTTTGCAAATATAAAGAAAAATAATAAAGATATATGAAATAAAATTGACCTTATGGAAAATTAATTAGAGTTTTATTGAAAATTTGTAGGAGAGTTGTGAGGTTGCAGATGAGAGAGTAAGATTGCGGAGGATGAGAGTAAAAACAGAGGGGAAAGAAGAGTTGGTGGTGCTGCATTTTAATATAGTTTTAGCGTCGAAGTCCTAAATTCGACGCTAAATATCTGATTTATAGCGTCGAAAATTTCGACGCTAAAGGTTAAATGACTGTCGGTGGTATCGTCATAAATCTTTAGCGACGAAAAATAGTCGATGCTAAATGTCAAATTTTCAGCGTTGAATATGTTATTTCGACACTAAAATTAGTAATTTTAGCGTCACAATTTATTCAACGTTAAAAGTAGGCAATTTAGCGTTGAATATTATTTTCGACGCTAAAATATTGACATTTGGCGTCGAATATTATTTTCGACGCTAAAAGTGGTTATTAGCGTCGAAATTAATTTCGACGTTAAATATTTGTACGCTAAATGTACATTTTCTTGTAGTGATTGTAATGGGATCAAGATTAAAATACATGTGCATGTAATACAGACACAGATCTTGTGAAATCAAATCAACCATTTACTCAATTGGGTAAGAGGAAAAGAGAACACAAAACGTAGTCAAGCAAAATCTTTTCCATTCAAATGAAAGAAAATTAAGCTGTACAAGTGTGATTACAATACAAAGAAAGTGAAAAATGGCGATGATTGATCAGGACTGATTTTCCCAGTTCCCACACACTATAACTTATGGAATATATTTTAAAAAACAACCCACATAAAAAAAAAAAAAAAAAGTATTTAAAAGAGAATATTGGAAATGAAAATTCAAAAAATAAAATAAAAATAGCAGTAGTAGTAGTCACCAGGATGAATTAATGGATCATGATCATCTCTTCCAACTTCGACTCCTTGATAATAAATCTTTCATGCCATCAACAATCCATGTCTCTTTAGCTATATCAGATGAAATTTTGTAAAAATCAGTGTCATATGCCATAACCACCAAATTTTCTTTGTTACTTGTCTTTTCTTCTTCCATTAATGACTTCAAATTCTTTGTTTTCTTCACTTGAATAACTTCTTCTTCTTCTTCATGATCATCATCATCTTTATTTTCTTCTTCTTCTTCTTCTTCTTCCTCAGCTTTGTCTTGGAACCTGCTCTTTGCAGGAGCAGACTTGCAGCGCATAAGCAACAAAGCATTTGGTGGAGGAGCAGCTGATGATGCGTCATCAGCATTACAAGGCTTTTCTTTCTCATTGTAATAACTATTGTTTTGATTCTCTTGTAACACCATAAACCATTCTGAAAAAACAGTTCTTGAATTCTGATCATTATTACCATCACCACTTTCCTCAACACCCACATGATTATTACTTTCTTGATACTGATCTTCATCTTCATCCTCTGTCGTAATATCAGCTTGTGGGAAAGCACCAAAGCAACGAAGATCAAACCTTATGCTCCTTAAACATGTCAAGAATTGCATGATTTCTTTCTTAAACCCAATGGACTTTGCCCAAGAGGGTTTCTTATTCTTGTGTTTCTTTCTTTTGTTGTGAATTCTTTCAATCTCTTCCATCACCGATTGCCAGCTCTTGCATGAACCAGGGTTTGGCCTCACTTTGATCTGCCCAGCACATGTAACTTTTGGGGAAGTTGGTTCTGAAATCTCATGCCCCGTTGGCTTGGTTGTAGCCCACATAAGAGGGCTGGCTGTAGCAATATGGCCAGCTCCTTTAGTGCTTAGTTTCTTTAAATGGTGCTGCTGCTGCTGCTGCTGGTGATGATTGAGGCGTTTGTTGGCTTCTGATGGCCTAGCTGGGCTGCAAATAGCCTTCGGCATTAATGTTAAATGAGCTCTAGATGGAAAACATACCAATAGATCTGCTGATGGAGCTCCTTTGGCTTCTCTTCCTTTCATTATTTGTGATGTGTTTAATTTTCTTCCTCTCTTCTTTTCACTTGTGCCCTTATAGAGAGAGACTCTTGTGTTGTTTTTGGAATTTTGATGGGTATTATTTTTTTTAAAAGAGAGGAGGGGGGGAATTTACAGCTTTGTTTGTTCTACTTTCTTCTTTTTGGGTGTTGGTTTCTCTTTACCATCTGTTTCTTCATTTTTCTAACACTCCTTTTTGCTGCCCTCTTTGAAAATGGGGTCACAGATCACAAGTGAGCTTCTTTCTTAGCCTTTACTTTTTCATTTTTTTTTTCCTTTTCTAATGCATTGCTTTGCCAAACATGTTTAAAAAAAAAATTAAAGAAATATGAATGGGAAAGTTGAAGCCACGAGCTTTGTTTCATGATCAAATCATATCCTCAACTTGTGAGCCCATCCACCATGCCAATGATGCCAGCTACAAGGGATACTCATGCTGTATTTCTACCAGGAATAATAAGCTAATAGTTTCATTGGATATCCGGTTCTATTTTACCAGAAATTTATTCGATATTCCAAGTCCAATAATTAATGGTTAGGTTTTGGTTTAAAAATTAGGTAATCAAAATTGATTTTGTTTGATTATGATTTTTAGTATTTTGGATATCATATATCCGATATTTGAAAAAGAAATAAAATAAATAAAATAATAATAACTGTTAGAAAAAACTCATAACCAATAAATTTGCAGAAGGCTTTGAACGTGTATTCAATGTTCTTAAAAGAATTATGCCCCCATTATGTTGCTACTGGATTAATGGCAATTCATTCAGGATATACAAAGCCATACAAAATTTCTAGATAGCAATTCTAGAAATTCTCTCAAAAACATATAAAGAACACGTTTATTGCAATAGAGAGATTGAGAAGAATTGAATTAATTTAAGAAGATAAACACATATATTTATAAAATCTCAAGCCTAAAGTCACAACCATTGGTTTGGACACAACCATACACTTAGAAGCAGTTTTTTATTTGTCAAAAATAAATTCGAAAATAATTAAATGGATTTAATTAAATTCAGAATTTCAAGTGCCAATCTTTGACTTTAAATATTATATGTCAAATATTATCAAATATTTGTGTTTTCCTCCAATAATTTTCCTCCAAATCTTTCAACACCAATTTAAATCATTAGGTGTGAGAAAACTTATGGCATAATATACTCTTTATGCTCTTCCTATGTGGGATATGAAGTCTCACATTTTATCACTAAATATTGCTAACAATAACAAGTTTGGATATTGATTATGAGGTATCTATATCAATGAACACTTTTCTATATTTATTAATTTTTAGTTATTTTGGACGGTACCATATATTTAAATTTTTGATTGATTTCAGATACGGATACTGATTGCAAATTTTTTCCCGATTATAGATAGATGTCTGATGTTGGATATCGATTTCGGATAAATATTGGATATAAGTTATATAACAAAGATGGTCGCCATCCCTATTTGCTTGTGCCTACAAATCTCTCAACCAGCACCAACCACACAAGGCCTCAAATTGGGTCACCAAAAAACTATTTAAAAATTAATCGGACGGTTCAGGTTCAAATTATTTTTTTTAAAAAAATGGAAATTAAATTTTAAAGAAATTTATAATTTGATATTATTATTAAATAAATATAATAAAAAATTTATTTACTTGAATTTTATTAAATTAAATTAAAAATAAATAAAAACTTAAATTTATTTGAATTTTAATAGTGGAATCGAACGATTCCGGTCGAAACCGTCCGGTTCCAATGATTCAGCTAGGATGAGAACCCTAATTGAACTGTACGGAACCGATTCCGATTTCCGAACTATACGAAACCGATTCCGATTTCCGAACTGGAACCGAAATGAACCGGAACCGTCCGGTTCGGTTTCGGTTCCGAACCGCAACTGAGGCCGGGTCTATCACAGACACCTAAGTCTCTTAAACTAATATTATGATGACCTTATGATGACACCTAATGGTGTTATTTTTGAAACCATTAGATGATGAAAGGCAAATCTGCAAATTAACCCAAAAGTTACAAGGTGGGAAAACTTAGTTGAAGTAAAGCGAGGATGCTTTAATGATGATGGTGGTGACTGGTGAAGCACTTGAGAGCACAAGAGGGGGACGGCCCCTCACCACCCACCACTCACAACTACAACACCTTTGCGTTTAGGGTTAGGCTTTCTTTTCTTTTCTTTTCTTTTCTTTGGGACCTTGATCAATGAATGAATTTAGTTTGCTATCTTCCTCTCTTTGTGATTTATAGTTTGTAAGTCTAATAAATAATAAACTAGATGCCTTAGTGGGGTAAGGGAACTCCATTTTCTTTTTAAGTCATAGCTTGTCATAAATGGTTCTCTCTACTTTAATGAATTGTGTCAATGAGTCACTAAAGATTTGACTTATTGATAGTTTGATGTCCTCTCCACATGGCTTAGACATTTTTTTTTGGGTTTGAAAATGAAATTCATTTATTCATATAGACACGGTTAAATAATAATTCTAAAAATAAATTTATGATATTCTAAGATTCAAGTAAATTATGATAAAATCTAAAAATATGTGATAAAATATGTATTATGTATTTCTCATAACTAATAGAAATATATATTCACACCTAAAATTATTTGGGAACATGAGGAATTACGAGTTCGACCTGATCTCCCCACCTCAGTTTCAATGTAAAATCGGTGACTATATATTCGTATATTAAAGTGAAACGACATAATAAAAAGCATGCATGCGGGCCGAGCAAGCTAAGCCTAAAGTTAGGTAAAATGCAATTAAATGAATATAAAAATGTGTATTATTTTTGAAAGAATTGTTTCCAATTATAAAGTAGGGTGATTAGTTTGATATCTTCTTCATTTCTTTTATATTGTTTATTTCCAAAGGAATCACCTGCATTTTCTCAAAAGAAATTTGTTCTTAATCAACTAACAATTAGTTGAAATTAGGTTTAATTAATTCAAAAATGTCCCATTATCATGATTAATACTTGAGTGTGTAAGGTGTGAGTTCAGTTCATACTTCAAAACACTTATTCTTCTCGTTCGATTAAAAAGTGTCTATATGGAAAAATTATATCATGTTTCGGGTGTATATGGTTCTGCTTAATAAAATTACGTATATGTTATTTTTTCTCTCATTTTATGATCGCCATTTTCAAAATAATTATATATAATATCATTGGACTTGATTTTTTTTATTATTTTTTTTTATGTAGCAAAACTTTCACTTCATACGATTAATATCAAAGAGTACATATAAGTTTCTGTAAAAAAAAATCATCCCGCCAAACCACAATTTGCAAATACTTAAACGGCAACTTACTTAAACAATAATCCAAAATAATTATATGATGGTTAAATAAGTGATTTCATGAGTTATGAAATTCTATTATCCCATAAATAAATAAATGACACATAATTTATGATAATTTTTTTAAAAAAGTTACTTTGGTATAGTATTGTTTAGAATATGATAGAGCTCCGATGCTTTAGGAGTATTATGTTTAATTTGGTAGAGAATATTGCAGTAAGAGTATAAGATAATTTATAAATTATGGAACAAACGATATAATATAAGGTAGTGCTAAAGCTAACGTAGAAAAATAATCTCATATTCGTGTGATTTATTTTATGAGAGTATAAGATAGTGTTAACGCTAGCGTTAATTATAATTAAATTTGGTAGAGAATATTACATTGAAATTATAAACTTATTTATAAGCCATACAACAAACACTAACATATAAAAATAATCTCTTTCTTTTCCTTCACATTTGCATATAAATATTTTCGAGATTGGTTGAAGTATAGATGTGAATTGTGACTGAGCAATATTCTCAGAGCCCAAATTTTTTCCAGAGAATACATGAGAGTCAATTTCATCACAAATAACGTTATTTGAGGGTGTTAGGAAACATAATTCATAATATATTTACATGTTTGTCCTCTTAGGATCTAACCATACATGTATTACTAGTCCTAAATTTATTTACATGCTAATTGAAATAAATCTATACTAACCACAACACAATTGCATACATTTTAAGCTTGTAGAGACCTCTTAATCAAACTTAATTGATTGCTTAACTCAATAAGCAAATGGTCTTATTTATAGGAGGGAAACCAAGTCACTATTAGCTCACATGCATGGATTACTATTAATCATTGATTATTATTTAATCACATGCATTGATTACTATGTAATCACATGTATTTGGATGCATAATGACTTTCTCTAACCCTTCCAAAAATGTTACCATCATAGGTGTACCATTTGTTCCCCATTTAACATTTTACTAATTGTTGTCACTTAACAACTCTTGTTGTTACTTAATTATTTGATTAACAACTCTTGTTGTTTACTTAGTAATGAAATCATTACTAATTGTTGTTATTTAACAACACCACATAATTAACTTAATAATTTCCAACACGAAATTATTACTAATTGTTGTTATTTAACAACACCAAATAATTAACTTAATAATTTCCAACATGAAATTATTACTAATTGTTGTTATTTAAGAACACCAAACAATTAATTTCCAACATCTCCCACTCACACATGATGAGATCAACAATTTTTATTATCTCTACAAGAATAATTCATATTTTGCAATTGTGTCGTGTGACCAGCATACTTCGAGAGCTCACGTGCTATACATCTGTTAGGAATATATAGCCGCTCGAAAATGGATAGAACCATAGTGGATTATGTATGCAGTATCCTCGATCATTTATCACATTAAATCACTCTCGATCTCTTTTCGAATGTAATATTTATTTTGTATTCACAATCATGTTTGATCACATAGAATAACATAATTGGTCGACCAGTGAATACAAGCTAATGTGATATTACTTATATAATGATCTTTCTCCTTTCTCGAATCTCTCAACTTTGATTCAATTCGCTTTTCCAGAGATGTTCTTTCAGATCGAATCTCTCATGATCTTTCAGCAACATTTCAAGATAGCAATCATCAAATCTAAGTTTTAAGAAGCAGACAAGAGTCTAAAGGGTACAATGTGAGATTGAAAAAATCTCAAGGGTCTCACACAATATCAAGACTGAGATCTTTACTTGTATTACTCTCAATAGTCACAAATGTACACATGGTATGAAAACATGTGTTACGATATTCTCTCATTTCCCATGGAGCGCATGTCTCATAAAATACCGTACAAATTATAGTTCAGACAAACACAATGTCTAACTCATAACTGACATTAAGACAAGTAAGGTGAAACGAACTTATTCACCTTAGGTCATATCACAGAGAAAGTGACCTCATAACGACATTACTTAATTTTCAAGCTTGAGCTCTCTAAATTATCACTCAGATAATTAGCTTAAAAATTTGTCTCATCTCCCATTAACACAAAGTAATGGAGGCGATTGCCCGTGAGAGAGGGCCAATCATTCACTTGTCCGACATACTTCTCATACTAACTAATAGTATATTTGTTTAAACATGTATCAACATAATAACATGTAAGCATTGAACACAAATATCAATGAGTATTAACATTAGTAAACATTATTTGGGAAAAAATACATATCATAATATGTAAGCACATTAACATCTACGCAATCCCTGAGTTTTTACATGTCTAACAAAGACATCTCTAGGAACAGGTTTGGTCAATGGATCTACTACCATTTCTTGCGTAGAAATGTACTTAATGTTTACCTCTTCTCGTGCAACTATGTCTTTCACAAAGTTATATTTGGTATCTATATGTTTCGTTTTACAATGAAATTTTGGGTCTTTTGTGTAGGCTATCGCTGCTTCACTATCACAGTTAACTAATACTGGACCAAAAACTTCATTTGACATACCCAAATGATCCATTTGACATACCTAAATGATCCAATAACCTTTTCAACCACACAACCTCTTGTACTGCTGATGAAAATGCCACAAATTCAGCCTCCATTGTGGATAAGGCTATATAATATTGTTTCTTACTGCTCCATGAAATGGCACCATTATTTAGCAAGAAAACAAAACCGGAGGTAAATTTTCTTTCATCTAAATCTCCTCCCCAGTCAGCATCAGTATAGCCTCTCGATTGCATATCATTTCCTTGATAACACAATGAGTAATCAGCTGTCCCTCTCAGATACCTAAATATTCTTTTAACTGCTTTCCAATGTGCTAGTCCTGGATTGGATTGGTATCTACTTACCATTCCAACAACGAAACAGATATAAGGTCTTGTACACAACATTGCGTACATTAAACTTCCAACTGCATTTGCATAAGGAACTTTCTTCATTTGTTCCTTTTCCTGTGGAGTTTCAGGACACAATCTACGACTCAAAGCTTCAGTTTTCATGATAGGAGTATCAATGGATTTGCAAGCCTGCATTTGGAAGCGTTCAATAATTTTCTTTATATATGACTCATGTGAAAGAGATAATAAATTCTTTGAACGATTTCTTGAGATCTTAACCCCAAGAATATATGTAGCTTCACCCATATCTTTCATCTCGAAGTTAGATGATAACCATTCTTTAATGTGTTTTACAAACTCCTTATCATTTTCGGCTATAAGTATATCATCCACGTACAAAGATAAGATAATGAACTTATATTTATCTCTCTTGGTGTACACACAATGATCATCATCTATCATTGTGAAATCATTCGAAATGATTGTATTGTGAAATCGTATATACCATTGTCTAGACGATTGCTTGAGACCATATATAGACTTTAAAAGTCTACATACTTTCTCCTTTTCATTTTCTTTTATGAAACCTACTGGTTGTTCCATGTAGATTTATTCATCAAGTTCTCTATTGAGAAAAGCAGTCTTTACATCCATTTGATGTAATTCTAGATCCATAATTGCTACTATAGCCAGAATCAAGCGAATTGAGGTAAACCTTACAACAGGTGAAAAAGTCTCTTCATAGTCAATTCCTTCATGTTGCGTATACCCTTTTGACACAAGTCGTGCTTTATATCTTTCGATATTGCCATCGGCATTACGCTTTATTTTAAGAACTCATTTGTTCTTAACAGCTTTGCGTCCTTTGGGTAGATCAACCAATTCCCAAACTTGGTTGGACCTCATTGACTCCATCTCTTCTTCCATTGCTTTCATCCATTTTTCCTTAGCAGGACACTGAAGAGCCTCTCTTATGTTTCTAGGTTCTTCATCATCTTGAGGTAGAATCATAAAGGTTTCTCCTTCGATATCGAAACGACGTCGAGGAATGCCTATACGATTACTACGTCGCAATTGGGATTCTAGTGGTGGAACTGATTCCTCACTTTCGATATTATTCCCATTTGGATCGTGCACATTGCTCCCACTTAGATTATGTACATCACTCTCACTCGGATCACGTAAATGAGACTCGTGTGAAACTAATTCATCATTTTGAGATTCATGTGAAACAGATTCAACATGTTTTCTCAAATTTCTCTCATCACTCTGTTGGATAATATGACCCATAGCGTCACTATTTGTACAGATCATGGTGTTGTTGTACAAATTAACTATGTGACAAAGGAGATTGCACTCTTATCATTTGTGATTAGATCATCTTAGATGTATAAATGATTAGAGGTCCCTATAATTTGTTCCTGGACGGAGAATGATATGAGACAGTATCAGTCCACGAAGGATTAATCATTAAATATCCATAGCCGGAGTATTATCGAGACAGGACATCGATAATGCGGAATAGGCTAGTATTGCACTTGTGCGCGTTGTGAGGGCACAACGACATAGTTCTCATATATTTAAGTATTGGATACTTATGCAAGTGCGATAGGAGGTTGTGTTTCACCGATGGTACGGGAAACAGCTTCGCTCTGGATAGACCCCTCGGAATCCCATTGGTATTATGACTATGTGTCTATGGGAGTCCGACATCAGGGTAGGTGTATTTGGTCTTAACCTGAGACTTGCACCGCTAATGCTTACGACAATCAATATACTTTAGTTGAGGTCGTCTAGGACTCTAACCGGTTCTGTGTACGCCAACTGCTGGGTATATTGAGAATCGTAGAGTATTGGGTGTGATGTCAAGACGGAAGTATCACTTCAGTCATAGTGGAGATGATGTCACGCAGGATACGGTATTAGTGCTCTTAAGTGTTGCGCAACCATCGAGATATTATGACTAGGTCATGCATATCCGATTATAGAGACTAGTTACCAGACATCCGACATGTGCTTCGGACGGGGCAGACACTTATCCAGCCCCAGCCCTAGCACGTGACTATCCGATACTGGGCCGATATACACAATACTACGGTATACTACGCTTGATACAGATCTTAAATATTCTTAGATGAATATGACCGGAGAATTGGGTAGACTTCGTGCTTTGCTAGAAGCCGATCGTGTCTCGTAAATCGGTAGAATGTAGTACTTGGTACGTACGTGATTCGGATACTCCGACGACCGTATTTACTGCCGAATTATCCGGGGATCTCATGGGTCGCTTCCCAAAGATTCACCGATGACGTATGACTCGCACTTATATTAATCTGGGATTAATAAGATGAGGGAGAAAATTAATCTGGGATTAATTACAGAGATATTTTATCTGGGATAAAATATCAATTTAAAGAGAGAGAATGATTAATTTGGAATTAATCGAATAATTAATATATTTGATATATTAAATGAAATTGGATTTCGACGCGGAATTAAAATTATATTTTAATTCGGGCGAGCGAATTAATTTAGAATTAATTCGTTAGCGACGTGAATAATGATTTCGCTTGGCGTAATCATTTAATTACGACGCGACGGAAAATTCGTTAATTTAGAATTAGCGAAACCGAGCCCGAGATTATTTGCGAGCGCATTCGCATTTCGAATTCGAGAGCGGCTCGTCAAATCAAGCGTCAAATCGCTAGTCGCATCAAGCGTCAAATCACTAGTCACTTTGAGTGATGTGACTTGACTAGATTGATTGATGTGATTGATGGAAGTTGTTGAAGCATTAAGGGCTTGACTTTTTCCAAATGGAAAAGTGGTATATGGTTTATTATTTTGGAAATAAAATAAACCTAATACACTTTACATTTTAACTTTTCAACATCTCTCTCTCTCTCACGTTGGAAGCAATTTTTCTTCCTCTCATCTCACGCCATTTTTCTTCTTTTCTTTACTGGTTTGACCGTGAGTTTTGAAGCAAAAATGGAGGGAAGCAAGTGTGATTTTATGGTAAAATCAAGAGTGCTAGCACACTCCGGGGTCAATGCGAAGGTGATAGGGAAGTCCCCCCATGAGTTGGGAACCATTTCGGAAAGCTTGGAGCTTGATTTTGGTGACCAAAACCGAACCAGTGGCTGTGTTTTACTGCTACTGCGTGAGCAATTCATGAAGGGCAGTGAGCTCGTTTTTGTTGCCCAAATCGTCTCTCAACCGCTCGATGTAAGTATTCCGCAACTTCGTCGTTGTATTCGCTTGTGTTTCATGCTTAGATTTGATCTTGGGACCTATAGAAAATCCAACAATGGTATCAGAGCTTGGGTTAAAAGCATGAAAATGTTAGGGCTAAAATTTGGGCAAATTTGATTTTGAGCATGATTAATGAAATTGGATTGATTAGTATGCTTAAATGTGTTATTATTGAGGATTGATTGGATCAATTTGTTGAAATAATGTTTGGAATATTTTTCCCCAAATTTATCACCTTGGCCGAATTTAACAATTAATTTAATGTCTTGGGATTTTTGATTTTTGACAATTGGATGTGTTGGAAATTATTCGGGATGATGATTTAACGACGATTGCGGAATCAATTGGATTGAATTCGATTCGGACGTAAAATCCCCAAATTGCCAAGTATGTTATTTAGCATGAAATTGGGTAAAATGAATTTGAGCATGTAATTATGAAATTGGATGATTAAGTATGCTTGAATATGTTATAATTGATAATTGATTGGATCAATTTGATGAAATTATGTTTGGAATAAATTTCCCCAAAATGCTTGTGTTGGCCGAATTGATGAAGTGCCCTTATTGTCTTGGTATTTTGTTTTTTGATTCATTGGATGACTTGAAAACAATTGGGGATGTTGATTTAATGTTGATTTGGATTCAATTGGATTGGGTTTAAAGTTGGACATTAAAATCCCCTTTGGCCGAGACTTAATGTAGCATGTATATGGGTTTGATTTTAATCAAAATATGTTGGACATATGATGATGATAATGAACATGATTAATTGTATGAATTGATGTTTTAGAAATGTTAATTTGAGTGATTAATCATGATATACACTTTAGGTAATTAAATTGCGAAATTGGATTTGTGTAATTTAATTAATTGGGCTAATTTTGGAAATTGAGCTTAAATTGTTGTTATTGGGCTTATTGGGCTTTGTTGTACAAAGTTGGGTTAAGGCAAATTGGATTGGATCCAATTGGGTCCAAAACCGCATCCATAAAGCCCAAATGCGACATAATGGACCTTTGTAATTTAATTGGGCCTAATGGGCCAAAATTAATTTAAAGGCTTATGGGGTAAATCCCGGATTGGACTTTGGTTGCGGGTTTGACCCGAGTTGACCAAAAGTCCACGCCTTAAGAAATTAATTAAAAGCCCATTGGACTTTAATTAAGTTGACGTTGGACGTTAATCGGGCTTTGAAACCCGTAACAATTAAATTTGGAATTTAATTCGTAAAAGGTTTATTAATAAAGTGTGATATTTAATTTGGAATTAAATAGTGAATTAGAATTAAATACAAATTGAATTGGATTTAATTGTGTAGTTTAATTTAATTCGGGAATTCGTACTTTAAGTACTTATTCGCAAAAACGAGTTTGACTCGAACAAAATCAAATCGTTGTTTGAACATTGGATGATCACATAATTATCAGATTAATTAATTTGATTAGATTGATTGATAGCATGCTTATGTGAGTGAATACATGGTTGTGATGCATGAATAATGTATATCGAATGGATATTAGATGGGTGGGGCAATTTTAGAAATTGTTGTAATAAATTTGATTTATTAATTGGACCTGCGTGTCCAGCCTTATCACCTCCTATTCTTTGTATTCTCTTCTCACCTATTCCCCTCAATGTAAATGAGGTTTCTTTAGAAGTGTAGTGTAACGGGTAGAAGAAATATTTGTGCTAGCGGGAGAGAGAAAGTGAGAGATTTGATCTAGGATCAATGTGTAAAATATCCATCCCCATATCATTATTATTTTATCATATGCGCTTTATTATGTGTTTAGAATGCATGTTTAAGGGTGTATGATGATGAGACCTTAACAAAGATAATAAATTGGTTGCCAATTTGCACACGAAAAACCCTCATCAAATATCATGCGTTTTTCCTTCCATTGAGTGATTCTCACTCAAGATCCGAGACGGCATTGGGTTGTTGGCCAAAGTCAAGCCCTTTGTCTGTCAAAGATGTGTTTGAATCACGAAGCTTTGTTCCATATTGGTGTCTTGTCCAAGTTGTGGTTTGTTGGCCAAAGTCAAGACCACTTCTTGTCCATCGACATTGATTACGAAGCTTCCATGGTCAATGGGTCCGCGCTTGACTGGGATCATTAGGTTTGTTGTGCCAAAGCCAAGGCCTAGTTGATTCAGAGGAAAAAGGTTAGGTAATACATTGGATGTATTGGCATATATAAGATATATGTTTCGGACTTGGATGTCCCCCTACCGGATCTAGGAATTGGATTGGATCCAATCGATCTTAGAGATCTACCTAGTTAATTATCATATAATTTGTTGGCCAAAGTCAAGATTGTGTGATATTTAACGGGATCCTAGCCCACTAGGAAACACGGTTTCCCGAGTACTCGACAGAGGGTTGGAGGCTCGCCGAAAAATAGTGGGAGGCAAGAATTGAATTTGCAATACTCGTTCAATTACTCGCCATACGCGCTCATTTAAATTATTTCGTCATTAGATTAAATGTTAGTTGGACTAATATTTAAATTGTTGTTTTATTTAACAGTTGGACTGTATTATAGTTGATTATATATAATTGGATTATATTAATCAATATATTTGAATTAATTAATTTCAGTTTACAGTTGATTTTATAATTGGATTATAGTAATCAATGTAATTGAGGTTAATTAATTTAGATTATATTTGATTATATAGTTGGACTATTATAATCATTATAATAAATAGTACCACAAATCGTTGATTAAATAGTTGGACTATTAGAATCAAGATAGATATGAAAGATTAGTGTTTAAGACATAATCCTGGGTGAAAATGTATTTAAACGACTTTAATTTTCAAATCGGGAATAAATTTTCAGGATGGTCCTGGAAACTAATTAGTTATTTTATTTGATAAAATAAGCCTAAGATCGGAGTTAAGCAAATAAGTGGAACATGATATTTGGAATATTCATGTAATGATAATTTTAGTGCTTAATCCATAATACTTGTCATATAGACTCCTTAATTTCTTTATCAGAACTAAGGATTAGATTCTTAAAGTATGATATTGAAATTGAAGGATATTCAAAGATTAGATCTTAGAAGTACTTTTAAAATTGCAATAAATAATTCTTGGAGAATTAAAGACTATTCTCAAGGAGATAAAGTTAAAATTTGCAATTAGGCAAGTAGTGCAAGGCACACCTTACTACAATATTCTGGAAACCCGAAGCTTGGTCAAAGGCAACTGGAATATTGAAAATGACAAAGGCAAAATCATTATAGTCTTCTTGGAAGATAAATGACATATCCCAAAATGTCTGCACAATTGTGGCAAATGGAATCGCGAAGCGTGACTGTCGTTTGGACAATGCAGACATGAAGGAATTGAAGACGAGCAAGGCTCTGACTTCAAATATGTTTGTCAAAATTATGTTCATTACTAGTATTAAAATTGGATTTTAGATACTTAGTATGGTACATAAAATATATGTATTGATGTTCAGAATCTGCTATGAGCAGGATTAGAGAACTGTTATAATGTAACTAGTTTGACTAGATACATTATCTCTTATCAGTGTTTAACCCACCGCGGGTGAACCTTTATATTATAGAACACTAAAGTGTTTTATTATATAAGGATGATATTGAGATAAACACATTAGATGTGAATAACAGAATTTATATTTTGAATATAAATAAATCTCAAATATATATATAATGACAAACAAATAGCTCAAAATGATTTGATCAGAAGAAACTAATTATGGCATTGTTGTCTGGGACACAATCGAACAAGACTCGTATATCCACACTTTCGAAGAGTGGGTACTCGGACTGTTTTGATTCCAATCAAATAAAGTCTACGAATCTAGTTTATTGGGCAATGTGCCTAAAACACTATTTACTTGGTAAAAGTGTAAAATGCCATCGATCTATTAGCCCTTGTTCATATTGAAACAAGTGGGCCCATGTCTAGCTAGACGCGACGGAAAATTCGTTAATTTAGAATTAGCGAAACCGAGCCCGAGATTATTTACGAGCGCATTCGCATTTCGAATTCGAGAGCGGCTCGTCAAATCAAGCGTCAAATCGCTAGTCGCATCAAGCGTCAAATCACTAGTCACTTTGAGTGATGTGACTTGACTAGATTGATTGATGGTGATTGATGGAAGTTGTTGAAGCATTAAGGGCTTGATTTTTTCCAAATGGAAAAGTGGTATATGGTTTATTATTTTGGAAATAAAATAAACCTAGTACACTTTACATTTTAACTTTTCAACATCTCTCTCTCTCTCACGTTGGAAGCAACTTTTCTTCCTCTCATCTCACGCCATTTTTCTTCTTTTCTTTACTGGTTTGACCGTGAGTTTTGAAGCAAAAATGGAGGGAAGCAAGTGTGATTTTATGGTAAAATCAAGAGTTCTAGCACACTCCGGGGTCAATGCGAAGGTGATAGGGAAGTCCCCCCATGAGTTGGGAACCATTTCGGAAAGCTTGGAGCTTGATTTTGGTGACCAAAACCGAACCAGTGGCTGTGTTTTACTGCTACTGCGTGAGCAGTTCATGAAGGGCAGTGAGCTCGTTTTTGTTGCCCAAATCGTCTCTCAACCGCTCGATGTAAGTATTCTGCAACTTCGTCGTTGTATTCGCTTGTGTTTCATGCTTAGATTTGATCTTGGGACCTATAGAAAATCCAACACACTCCCACTTGAATTAGGTAAACCCGAGTGTTCACCAATCATGTGATCCTGAGTTTCATATAGAGATAAATCGTGACCTATCTCTCCCTGCTTAGGAAAATCATTTTCTAAAAATGTGATATCTCGTGATTCAAATTCTGTCACGCCTCCACTTTCATGTTCACCTATGCAAACATATCCTTTTGATTGTTCAGAATATCTTATGAAGATACTCTTTTTTCCTCTTGGGCCTAACTTTCCATGTTCGTGAGAACGCACATGAACATAAGCCGCACAAGCCCAAGGTTTTAGAAAGTGAATATCTGGTTTACGACCTGTCCATAACTCATATGGTGCGGTGGACACAGATTTAGATGGCACTCGGTTAAGTACATATGTGGCAGTTAATAATGCATCACCCCAATAGGTTATAGGCAAATTTGCTTGTGCCATCATAGACCTAACCATCTCAAGAAGAGTTCTATTTCTTCTTTCCGCAACACCATTTTGTTGAGGAGTAGCAGAAGTAGTCAACTGACGACTAATTCCTTTTTCATCACATAATTCTATGAACTGATCAGATAAGTACTCACGACCACGGTCAGTGCGTAGTGCTTTAATTTTCTTGTCTAATTGATTTTCTGTTAAATTCATAAATTTCTTGAAACATTCTAATGCTTCGGATTTATGAGCAATCAAATAGACATAACCAAAGCGTGTAAAATCATCTATGAATGTGATGAAATAAGATGCTCCATGTCTTGCATTGACATTTATTGGACCACAGATATCTGAATGAATTAATTGTAATGAAAATTCTGCTCTAATCCCTTTTCCAAATGGTTTTCTCGCAGTTTTTCCTGCCAAGTAATATTCACAGGTTGACAATTTTACCTTCTCAATATTTCCCAGAAAGCCTTCTTTGGCTAATCTGTTCATTCTTTACTGGCCAATGTGGCCAAGTCTTGCATGCCACACAGTTACATCACTATCATCACTGACAAATGAAGTAACAAACGAAAAACTGGAATTGTGATTAAAACATTCAACATTTAATACAATAAAACCATCCAGAAAATAACCAGAACCATAGTGTATTGTACCTAAGTACAAATCAACACCAAATTTATGGAAGTTCAAATTGAAACCTAAATTAACCAAAACCAACACATAGACTAAATTTCGACGAATTTGTGGAGCAAACAATACATGTTCCTATGCCTTTGACTTCAACCTGTGAGTTGTTGCCAACATATATCCACTTCACCCCAGGTGAAATTCGTCGAAATTCCACGAAGGCATCTCTATCCTTCGCTACATGGTCTGTGGCTCCTGAGTCTACAGTCCACAAATGATTAGATTCAGTTAGAAAGATTGAACTTGAAAGACATATTTCATTTAAATATGCACGAAAGATATTCACATTTTTAGGCTCAGTGCAGTCACGAGCAAAATGATCTTTTCTTACCAAAGTTAAAACATTTAACCTTTGCCATGTTTTTCTTTTTGGTAGGACGTTTTCATTTCCCATGTTGATTGATTTTCTGTTTCTTTTCTGGATTAGAAGAATTTTGTTCTTTTCCGAACTGGAACCCACCACCATGAAAATTTCTTTTCTTTTTGAAACCCTCAGGTTTGCTAGTTTCTATCATATACACTTCAGTATTTGACTTAGCAGCCGCAAGGCGGCCGCTTTCTAATTCAAGGTGACGTTTGGCATCATCAAAGGTTTTGATGCTCTCATTGTGGGTCAAATGCATCTTCATATGCTCCCAGCTATTTGGAAGAGAACGAATGACCGCTTGGACTTTCTGTTCATCTGTAAGAACATGTCAAGCATCTGCCAGTTCAGTAATCATGTTTGACATTTGCCTCAAGTGTTTTGACATAGTGAACTCAGGACGTTTCTTGTATGTGTCAAACTTGATTGTCAGTGACCTGAGTTTGGTTATTGAGGTACTACCAAACTTTTCAGCTAGTGTGGACCACATGTCCTTAGCCATGTCATATTTCCTGAACTCTTTCATTAGGTCATTATCCATACTGCTCAGCAACGTAATGTGGGCAATGTAATTCTTTTTCTTACAGGCCTCATAAGCCTCTCGGTCTCGCCTGTGTTGGGCCGTAGTGCCATGTTCAGGTTCATCCATGCTCATTTTCAAAGTTTCAAGAACCTCTTGTTCTTATAGGACATATTGGATTTTCATGCTCCAAATTTCATAATTATCGCCATTCAATTTCTCACCCTTGTTGAGTTCATCAATAATGTTCTTTGTTGCGGAAGCCATATTAAAAACACAAAGTTTCTACAGACATTCAAGCACAATTGTTAATACTTTTGTTTATTTTTATCATGAAATAAATTATGTTTAATAAGATTTTTCAATGGGGTTAGAGTCAAAAGGCCACTATGTGTCCAATCATCATCCAATTATCCAATGTAAAAATAGTATCAACATAATCAATCATGTAAAATCATTTTCTAAAAATTACGTAAATTCTAAGAACATCTTAATCATGCGACTATTGTACATGACAATCATTGATTTAATTACATAAATAAAATTCAACATGAAACATTCATACATATAAATACAATATTTACATGCCGTAATATAACACACAGAAACAACATGAAAGAAATCAATATTTTACAATAATAATTTTCTCAGTTGTAGAGTCCCAACTCATATATGTTTTTGGATACGAATCCTCAAACTCTTTGGGTAACTCGTAATTGATTTGGACAGCCATGGAAAACCTATAGCAAATTTAGGATCCTTACAACGTTTCAAGGACATCGAAGGAAAAATAGTATTATTTGCCTTATGCCGTAGATACTGAACCGCTAACCTATCAATGGCTTTATTATAAGGAACATGTTTTTCCTCACGTTTTACTAATATCCAAATACGAGTAAGTTGTTTTTGCCATATCTTGGGGAGAGTGTTTCTCGGTAATCTGAATTTATTCGGCTGTCCTATCCAATTACCTGCCCAGATAGACTCATGTAACATGTTATTGAAAGTGATGATATGCGAAATCATATCATCGCTTTCACTCATTCGATATTTATCCATTTCCATCAACATGTCTAATATCATCTCCCGTCTGTGGGTGTCGTAATCACTTTTGCAATTCTTCGAATAATCGCCATGATTTTTCTGCAACAAATACAAGAAAAAATCAATACAATGAAACACAAAGTTACATTGACTAAAATAAACATCACAAAGATATTCATTTTCATAAACACAAAGTTTATATAATAAAACAAATTTATCGTGGTCGATTAAAATATTTTGCACAAAGGATTAGACTTTTAACCATGACGGATCGGAATTACCGAAGCAAACCGATACAGACATGACCAATACGGGCCTCACAGAATTTCACGCGCCATCCACGCGCCACAGGAGTGGCTCACGCGCCACCACGCGCCGGCCACGGGCTCCCACTCGCCCTCACGCGCTCTCACGCGCCGGCCAGCCTCGGCCAAGTTACACGCGCAGACGACATGTCGTCCGCGTGTTCCGTGACTGTATGACATGTCGGTTGGAAATTATAGGTGTAACAGACTTGTTGGTTGTCTGATACATGGACACCATGTCGTCACTTTGAGCTCTAAGCGTACGACTTGTCGTACACAAATCGGATGACTTGTCGTCTGATTTTATAAATATCGGATGACATGTAGTACGACTCTTCTAGGAGTGTTTTTCTGGGTAAAAACAGATTCAACTAGCCAACTTCTAGGGTCCATATCTTTCTCAATTTTAATCCAAATTAAGCAAATGATATACCAAATTGAAGATCTCATGACCTAGTTTTCAAAACATATTTGAATATGCGATTATCAATTTTCTACAGAGAGTTATTACGGCCCAAAGTTGGAAGAAAATCATTTTTGAAAAACAAAAACCAAAAGCATTTTCAACATTTTTCATGCATGTTCATACAATTTTTGTGTAATCCAACTAGAATACATGCATTTAATCTGGCTCTGATACCAATGTTAGGAAACATAATCCATAATATATTTACATGTTTGTCCTCTTAGGATCCAACCATACATGTATTAATAATCCTAGATTTATTTACATGCTAATTGAAATAAATCTATACTAACCACAACACAATTGCATACCTTTTAAGCTTGTAGAGACCTCTTAATCAAACTTAATTGATTGCTTAACTCAATAAGCAAATGATCTTATTTATATGAGGGAAACCAAGTCACTATTAGCTCACATGCATGGATTACTATTAATTCTTGATTACTATTTAATCACATGCATTGATTACTATGTAATCACATGTATTTGGATGCATAATGACTTTCTCTAACCCTTCCAAAAATGTTACCATCATGGATGTACCATTTGTTCCTCATTTAACATTTTACTAATTGTTGTTACTTAATTATTTGATTAACAACTCTTATTGTTTACTTAGTAATGAAATCATTACTAATTGTTATTATTTAACAATACCACATAATTAACTTAATAATTTCCAACATGAAATTATTACTAATTGTTGTTATTTAACAACACCAAATAATTAACTTAATAATTTCCAACATGAAATTATTACTAATTGTTGTTATTTAACAACACCAAACAATTAATTTCCAACAGAGGGAAATGAGAAATTAAGGATGATTAACTATTTAATCGTCCCCAAGTGTCGTGGCTTGATGGTGTAGCGCACAAGATCTCACATTGAGGTCATGAGTTCGAATTGAGGAAGTGTGTTTTTTATAAGAGCCCGATTTAGTCGGGGATTTCACCTTCTTTACTTAAACCCAAAATAGATGGTCTGGCGGCAGAATTTACAACAATTCAAAAAAATAAATATTTAATCAATAATTATTAGGAAGGTCCTTCACCATAACTAAACTGAGATTCTTCTATATCTGCCCAATCATTCAATTATTTTTATTTTAATTGGGTTCCTAATATATTGATTGCAATATATTATTTTCTTAAATGACGGTTTATATTCGGAATAATTATGTTAAATAAACCGCTATAATTGCGGCCATGGGGGTACTTCTAATTTCAATTTTAAACCATTTTGAGTTTTGTGGAAGGTTAATTGATCGCAGGCTTTAATAATTAGTCTTGTAATTTTGTCGTAATTATGATTCCATCTTAAGTAGTTGTATTTGACTATTAATTACAGCCCCTTGTAAATTTCAAGTTTGAACTTTGAACTTCGATTAGCGGGGTTTTGGTTTTTGAACTTTGCAAAATTAAAAATAAAATTAGGGCTATTTATACTTTATTGAAAATATTAAAATATTATTTGTTATAAATTTAATATTTTAAAATTCTAATATCTAATTATTATTTTAAAGTTAGTCACTTTCAAAATGAATACGAAGATGAGGCCCAGTAAATTGAATCGAAAATGGATCATCAAAGCTGTTTTACAATTATTGCTAGTGAATCAATGTGATGTGAAAGATATTCGGTGATCATGAGTCTGATAAATTATTTTATAGTCCTTGGATTTTGGGTGAATTATTAAGTTAGCTCATGTATTTTTCAAATATGATTGTTGTTATTTATATGTTGGATTTAATTTTTCAAGAACAAAACTCCTTTTTGCTCTTGATTTGCATTAATTTTTTGTTTGAAGCTCAACAATTTGTTCAGTTTGTGTTTACACTTTCCAATTAACTATGTCAGTAAATTTATTTTCTTAAAAATTTATTAACGGATTTATTTTTATCCGTAAATTAGGAAAATTTCTTTTTTCACATTCACCCTTTACTCATTATCTCTTTTCAAATTTCTTTCCCATAATACCCTCCCTCTTCACTTTTATTTTCTTTCCAAAATTTTAATTGTTCGGTATTTTAGAGGGCATCCTAGGTCCTTGTTACTATAGAGTATATATTAAGATTAAAGTGTTAACACTGTAACAGAGATGCTGCTTTGGTATTTTACTAGACGACTCATTTGGCAATGAATTGGTAAATTTTTTTATGTACTTATTAAAATATTGAAGTTGTAATATCGATAAATATATATATATATATATATATATATATATATATATATATATATATATATATATATATATATATATGAAAAGGATAAACATATGTCACTAATATATGTCCAGATGATGCACTTCTTGCAAAAACCTGAGATAATTGGGGGTTTTACCGGCACCACAATTCAGAATTGATGGTTTTATGGCGGAATTTCAAACATTTAAAAAAAAAATAAGTGTCTATATATATGCGCTAACGCGCCCCTGCAATTTTTCTAAAGCAGCAAGCAATAAATATGACTTTAATAAGAAAGAAGGGCCTTATATTATACTGAGAATATTAATTAGTAAAGACGTGCTAGTATATCTATAACTGCAATTAACTTACTTGTTAGTACTTAAAGTAAGTGTTGTCGGGTGTGATTTGATGGTAAAAAAATTTCAGATCATGGATTCGAGTTAGGGTATATTTATTATATTCGAGCTTTCTTCCCTTATATCGTAGATAGGGGCTTCTTTAAATATCCCATAAATATAAATAAATAAATAAAGTAGAGACTTCAAGGCTTTTAGTTTAGGGGTGGGACACGAAGGCCCAACCTATACGGAGGGCTTGAGCGGATTGACTCTCACGCTTCTTCAACAAGGCCCAGCCCTTACTGCGCTTGGAATTTTTGTTCAAGTTTATAAAGTTGGATCTGAATTAATATTTATTTGTTGGGCTTAATTTTTTTAGAGTTTATTAACCCAAGTTTTTTTTTTTTTTAATTTTTTTTTTTAATTTGTTGGGTTGAGTTTTGAAAGTTTGTAAGCCCCATTTTTGTGCCATTTAAATATAACACAGAAGTCACGTTTTTGGCTTTTTCAAGTCAACACATCAAATATGATAATGACAAAAAAACCCAACTAATCCCTAAACATTGCCAGCTTCATTCCCATGCCACAACTTCAACAGGCTACGCTGCTACGGACGGTCTAAGGTATTTTTTTTGTTTAAAAGTTTAGATATTGTTTCTTAAGAGAATAAATATTGAATCAGTTATCCTTTTCATAATTTGTAAATGAAAATTAATCCTGATTCTGAAAACCAAAAGGAAAAACTCACGTTAAGGTCATTGTACTCTCAATGTTTTTTACATTACACTCATGTACTAAATTTTCTACACATTACACCCTTGCACTCTCAAAAATTTGACATTCCACCCTTATTTTAACGGCAAGTTAACAGAGTTGAGAAATATTCTGACATCACCCACCCTTATTTCGGATTGGACCGAGCAAATTTTTTTACTTTGAAGTTATGTTAGGGCGCATAAATATTATGATCATTCTGATACATTCAAAAATCCAACTAATTTATTGCAAAAATTAGATCAAAACTACGATCTTGGAGTGTTATTAATGAACAACAAAAAACAAATAAAGATGCTTCACGATTATCACACATAATTCCTAAAGAACGACAATGAGTATTACATGTCATGCGTGCACATTTATAGCAAACACTCATTTTTTTAGCTCTTCTCTTTTTAGCATAGGTGATTCTTCCTGAACCAGGCAGATATGACACAAATAAGGGTGGCTGATGTCAGAATATTTCTCAACTCTGTTAACTTGCCGTTAAAATAAGGGTGAAATGTCAAATTTTTGAGAGTGCAGAGGTGCAATGTGTAGAAAATTTACTACAGGGGTGCAATGTAAAAAATATTGAGAGTACAATGGTGCAATGTGTAGAAAATTTAGTACATAGGTACAATGTAAAAAATATTGAGAGTACATGGGCCTCAATGTGCGTTTTTCCAAACCAAAACCCATGCTTCTTGTTTTGCGCTCTCTTCGCTGGTATTGTTGTTGCTCTTCTCAGCATTTTCTTCTTTCTTAGGTAATAACATATGATTATCAAGGCGAGCCAGAGTTTGGAAGTTATTTTTGCTGCTTCTTTTGTTTCTTAAATTTCCCCTAAAATTAGGATTCAATTTTTATGAAATTTCTATATATATATATATATATATATATTTGATGGTGATTTTTTACCATGAGGAATATTCAAATACCGATGATGGGCATAATGAGTATTATTACTTGTTTCCTCTAGTTTTCTCACCCAAATGGGAGAGTCAGTTAGGGATAAAGTGAGTTAGCATGTCGATCATGCCTGGTTGAGAAAACTAGAGGGAGTTTTGACAAGTATCATCTGTCTCGGTAACCGACCTGAGGAACGAAAATGAGAATGTGATCATATGTCAATCTATATTTAAGTCATATGATGTATGCCATAAATGAGGAGATGAACTTCTGGAGGGATAAGTCTCATGACATATGTCATATCTAGGAGTTTGGACTTCTAGAAGGCCAATGATGATAAAAGTTGATCAACGACTCTCAATGGAAGAAGACTGCCAGCTATTCATAGGACGGAACAGTGCCGGAGCAGTTGAGTCATAGGCTGTCACATCAACAAAGTGTGTAGTAGTGGCTAAATGTTGTGATGATGTGTTTCTACTGACATGGGTGGTCGAACCCATTAGCAGTACAACTGTTTGTTAAAGTGGTTGGGGAAAACAACATGGGGCGATTATAGTCTGGTGACGATGACTGACATCATGGGTTGACATAATAGTGTATTTGAGAGCCTATATAAAGGGGTTGGAGTCTCAGATTCAAGGGTTAGAAAATTTTGTATCTCACCACTTGGAGAGAAACTGAGAATTGAAAAGTTAGTGATAGAGAGAGAAAGCATGTCAACACCCGACCACTTGAGAGATTTATATCGGGCTTGTTGTAAGACCCGAAATGCTTATTTTTGTATTCTTGTACTCCCTTCCCCCACTTGTAGCTCGGGTCGGTCTTGATCCCGAATGAGTAATAAAATAAACCATATTTACATGTCATAGAATTTAATTAAATTTGTAAAGAAAGTAATATTTCACAAGATGTAATTCAATAAATCTCAAAAGAAATATTTACAGAAAAAGTCTGCGAAAAACATAAAAAATGTCATAAATCTCATATCTCAAAAGTCAAAAAGAAATGTATGTACCAACCTGAATGGAGGTTGTGGTAAACAAATATAATTTTGGTACTGCTACTGCTGTGCTGGCGAACTACCTGAGATGTTTGGGAAAATTATAGGTGAGCTTAAAGAGCTCAGTAAGTAAACCACTCAAACTCTCTACATGACCTCACCCAAAAATATATATGCGCATATACAGATATATATATAAAGACTATCTCACACAAAATATATTCACAATAAAACGATATCAATCAAACAAGATTTGCTAACTGAATCGATATAATAGTGGATTGAAACCATTGATAGAGTATCAACATTCATCCTCCCAATGTTTCCCACCATATAACCTCGCATAAATGTGCAAGAGGGGGATTGAACCACACACCTCTGCTAATCTCGCATCTCCGAATACCATTATATAAAACCCGACAGCATAACAGTAACAACATAAATCATCCAACACCACCAAATCTTACATTCGATCCATCAAGCATATATGAGTAATCACGAAATAATCAAATCTCGACTCATAACATAATTATGCAATTATTCCAAAATCATATTCACAATTTATAACACTCATGTTATCAACAATTCAAGAAATAGTTCAAATATCTATATACATATAACTATGTTTATATAATTATATATATAGACTTTTATGGCAAACATCAACTAAAAAATAATTATTTTAAGGAGATATCGTGCATTATACTTACCTCAATTCACACAAAAATTCTCTATATCCTTATGTCCTCGTTAAAATCTAAAAAAATATAAATAATGATTAGATCCCTATATTTTACTAAAATTATTATTTTACCCTAAACTTTTTAAATTTTTAATTTAACCCCAAATACTCTCCTACATCAATTTGGTCATACAACTCTCAAATATCACTTATTAACCCTTTAAAAATTAGGAATTTCAGATTTGTACGTTAATTATACTAAATTTATGATGTAGTCTAAATTTTTAAAATCTTACATTTACACCTTAAAAACTGTAAAAATAACGTATCGAACTCCAACGTATTCAAAATTCCACAACAAGGTTATCAATGGTATTGGTCAGTACACGTCATGAGGATCATAATGGTGGTGGTGGTGACAGCAGATGAATGGTGGTTACCGATGAACGGTTAAATGATGATAACTCATATTTTTAGCTCGTTTCACGACAATCAGGGTCCGATCTGGGCAACTGAAGTGTCCAATATGCGTATCTCGATGAGGGGAAGATTATGGTTCGGGAAGTAAAGGTCACATACGGTGACGCATGTGGCAGCGTTATGGCGGTGCGTGGGTAACGCGTGAGGGCGCGTATGGTGGATTCAGGTCGTCAGACCGGCGATGTTGGCTTCGTCTCGTCCGATGGAGTAGTCACTTATATAGTTATAAGAAACGGTGGCCGGACGACATTGAACAACCCATTTATCTCTCCTACGCACACTTCCTCTCTTTCCTTTGTTTTCTCTCTCTACTGGTTCAACTCTCTCCCCCTCTCACTGGTCCCTGCAAATCTTCTATTCCCTATTTCTACTAATAAAACACACATTCACCCTCTCCCTTTTGTTTCACTACAAGAATTATGGCTTTTAGCGTCCAAATATTTAGCGTCGAAACAATATTCGACGCTAAAAGTGAGTTTTAGCGTCGAATATCATTTTCGACGCTATATGTCATATTTTTAGCGACGGAATAAAACTTCAACGCAGAATATTAATTTTTTAGTGTCAAAAACTTTTTTCGACGCTAAAATCAGTACTTTAGCGTCGAATAATATTCGACTCTGTATAATTCTATTATTGCAATAATTTTTGGCGCCAAATATTACACTTTTAGCGTAAAAAAACGGAGTCGACGCCAAAAATATACTTTTAGCGTCGAATATATAGCGTCGCTAAAGGTTTATGAAGTTTCCACCGATAAATCCTTGATACTTTAGCGTCTAAATTAAATTCGAAGCTAATTTTTTGATATTTAGCGTCGAAAAAACCGTTTCGACGCTAAAAACGGCAACAATTAGCGTCGAATTTGAATATTCGATGCTAAAGATAGATTAAAATGTAGATTGCCACCAACCCTTCTCCCCATCTGTTTTTTCTCTCATTCTCTTCATTTTCATCCTCTGAAATCTTAGAATTTCTCCTCTACAGCCTCACATCTCTCCTAAAAATTTTCAATAAAATTGTAATCAATTTCCGATAAGGTAATTCTTCTTTCATATTTCTTTATTATTTTCAATTTTTATGATTATATATGTTGTTGTTATTGATTTATGATTCATATATGTAGAGTAAATATATTAATTAATAAAATATAATTTTTTTGTAAACTATTTAATTTATCAACCATATATATATATATATATATATGTGCGCTTAAATAAAGTATTAATGAATTAGTAATGCTGATTACTGTAAAATGATATCTAATAATTATATTATTATATTTAGGTATTCTGCTGAAATGCATAGAAATTGGATGAGCTCTCTGGATAGATTGAGTGTTGAATATCGTAATGGAGTGTCTGAGTTTATGGAAGTCGCAAAGCAACACATTGATGCTGAAGGTCATGTTCGTTGTCCATGTGAAAATTGTTTGAATAGGAAAAGGAAGCGGTTAGATGAAGTTCATAATCATTTATACATGCCAGGAATATCACCAACTTACCGTACGTGGATTTATCATGGTGAGCAGTATCATTCTCAGTCACGGTTTATTGATTTCGGCGAAGGGAGCAGTAGTTACAATCAACCTGCAAACGATGAGATCACCGATATTTTGCATGACTTACAAGGTCCACAACTTTGTCATAGTGTTAGTGGTGACATGCCAGTGTTAAGTGGAAATGATCAAAATTTATTTAGTGACCTACTTGATGAGGCAAAAAAAATTCCATTCGAAGGTGCTGGAATGTCGATCTTGAATTTCGTTGTGAAATTATTACACATTAAAGTGATCAACAGAATGACCAACAAAAGTATCGATATGATGTTAGAGTTACTGGCCCAAATGTTACCGGTTGGAAGCGAATTGCCTAAGTCGTACTACGAGACAAAGAAAATGTTGCGTGATCTGGGAATGAGGTATGAATCATTCATGCTTGTAAGTTTGATTGTGTATTATTTCGTGCCGAGTATGAATCACTTGAACATTGTCCTATATGTGGTGAAAGTCGGTACAAAGTCCGTGGTATGGGGAAAAAAGTGTCTCAAAAGATATTGCGATATTTCCCTTTAACGCCTAGGCTGCAGAGATTGTTCATGTCACGACACACAGCGACTGATATGATGTGACATCATGAAAAGAGGATCGTGCGGAGGGCATACTTAGACATCCTGAGGACGGAACCGAATCGACACTTTTCGACGCTAAAAGTTTGGATTTTTGATTCGTCGCCAAATATAACATATAGCGTCGGACAATTTACTTTAGCGTCGAAAAAAATTGGACGCAGAATACTGTTTTTTAGCGTCGCATTTATTATTTTGACGCTAAAAGTGATTGTCGTCGACATTTTATCGTCCATTTTTTGCGTCTAATTTTTTCGACACTAAATGTCTTTTGCGTCGAAACCGTCACTTATGGCGTCGAAATAATTCGACGCTAAATGGTCTAATTCTTGTAGTGTTTTCACGATAAACACCAACAAAAGTTATGGTTGGTTTGTTTTTATAATAGAAAGTTGAGTTTGAGTTATCAGTGGTTGCTAAATTTTGGGGGGAAATGGAGAATGTGGTTGAAAGTGTGAGGGATAAGGGAAATTTAACCTAATTTAAAATAGTAAAAAATTAGAAAAAAAAAAAAAAAAACGTAATATTACAGTTTCCCCCTTCCATTTAACAACTCCGTTAGAAACACCCCGCCCCCCTCTTCCTCTTTTTTTTTTTTTTTTTTTTTTTGTCGATTTACAATTTTGACCTTAATGACAATATTGCTTAGGCAATGTACTCTTGATTTATAATTTTTTTCATATATGAAAACAAACAATTATACAATTATGCACAAATGAAAACAGTGTCACAAATTTTTTTAACTCAATTTAGTACTGAAACAGTAAACACTAACCGAAAATCTAACAAGATTCTTCAATTTCATTGATCAAACACTTTGACAGTTATAAGCGATAAATTAGTCTTTTTGATTAGTTATTATCATCTAAAAAGTATATGTGAATTTGTGAATTTATTTGTGTATGAATTAGTTCGATATCATATGGAAGCCCATGAACCTAACTAACTCATACACAAAAAATCAACTTAAAGATTTATAATTGCCTGAATATTTTATGCTTTCTGAAAATTCAATTTCAATTAATGTAAGATATTTTTTTCAACACCACCAAATATTCTATGTATCAATAGAGTTTAACTCATTTTTTTTTTTTAATATAATATTAATTAGTTATCCACATGATCAAAATTCAAGAAATTCATTAATACATTTGAAAAAATTTAGGTGGAAAAATAAGTATTTTATCAAATATAAATTAGAGGCATAACTCTCCAACTAATTTCTGCACCATTAATTAAGTTTAGCACGTCTTCGATAAAGCTAAAGTGGCATGTGTTGTTTTTATACTTCCGCAATGTAGAAGAATAAAAAACATAAGTTGATAGGGGTGTCTGTGGGATAGTCTACGCAAGCAGTTAGTTGCGACTCTTTAATTTGTACTTAAATTAGGGACCCCTAAATCAAAAAAAAAAAAATTTATATTAATTGCAATAAGAAAGTCAAAAAAATTCTTTTTTATCAATAAATGATAACATATTTTAAAAACTCGTTTACAACTTTTCAAAATTTAAGATCATCCCAAGTCAATTTTTTTTTTATAGTGAGTGACAACAATTTGTCTCAGATTCAGTTCTCGAAAAAGACGTATATGTAGATAAAACCAAATTTTTTTGATTGCTAACAACAAAAATGAAAATTCAATGAAAAGAAAAGTGAAAAGATCATCTAGGAGATATGATTTAATCTTTATGGAGATTCAAAAACAGAGAAGCACAGTTGCTCTACTAATGCTTTCAATATTTTGAAAAGATAGGCAAGTGGGTGGTAATTCACAAGTGTGACCACAATGTTAACATACTCTTTTCTGGACCTTTACTTTTAGCTTTTAAGTTTAATTATTAAATATGGATAAATAATCAAAACTTAAATATTTTTAATCTCACTGACAATCTCGGAAAAAAAAACGATTAGGAGTTTTCGGTGACACATACTCCCTGCTTAATGAGTTAATTTGTAATGTGCACTACCTATTAATATGATAAGGGATAAGTAAAAGACTGACATTTACGTGAATGAGAGTGTTAATGAAAATCTCCCACATCGATTGAAAGAATAAATAAACTTAAAATGGGATCGGATTTTTCCCAACTGTTAAGAGTATGTCTGTAATTGATTGAGCTAGGAATGCATCTCAAGGGAGCACTATGCAGAAGCAGCAGAGTATTTCTCCACTGCTGCACCAAGTGAGTGAAGAAAGAGTGTACAGCAAGCAATCCAGGGATAGCAAACAGAAGAACACTTCTCAACCAAAATCTGTTATAGTTTGTTGTAAAAGATCAGCTGTGATTGGTGGATATAATGTGACAGCTGGCATGTTGGTTAGCATCTTAATATAAATTAGAAGAGTTTAGATGTAAAGCATATTCTGGAAATATTAGAATTGTAACTGTTTTTCATTATGACTTGTTAAAGAAGCTAATAAAATTTAGGGGTGGTAAAATGAATCAACGAATCGAATTTGTATCGAATTCTAAACGAATCGAATCAAAATGTGATGGATTCGTATTCGATTCGTTTATTAAACGAATCCTAATATCAGGATTCATATTAATAAACGAATCGAATACGAATATTCGTTTAGACCCGGCCATGATTCCGGTTCCGGTCCGAACCGGAACCGAACCCGTTGGAACCAGAACCGAACCCGTTGGAACCGGAAGGTTCCGGTTCCGATTCTGGAACCGAACCGGAAGGGGACCGGTGGAACCGTACGGTTTCACCGGTTCGGACGGTTCTGTTGGAACCGTAGGGTTCCAACGCCTAAAAAAAATATTTTTATTATATAAAATATAAATTACTCTCACCCTTGGAGGATACGTAGGCAACTTAAATTTTTAAAAATTTAAGCTCAAGCTCCTCAATGTAATAAATTTTTTTTTATTTATAAAATTAATCTCATTTATTTTAATTAATTTTCAAAAAAAAAAAATCTCTGAACCGAACCGCCGGCCGGGTCTATATTCGTTTAGTCATGATATTATTTAATAAAATAATTTACCACACTTGATTTACATTAATTCTTTATAAATATATACATATGAAATATGTAATTAATATATTTAGTAAAAATACCCCGCCAAATATCGAAAATATTACTTTTTCTATGGTAATTAGCTATAATTTCTCGAATCTTAATTGAAAATTAATAAGAACTAGTAAATAAAAATAATAAAACGAATCCTAAACGAATAAACGAATCAATGAGCTTAAATTCGTATTCGATTCGTTTAATAAACGAATCGAATCGAATTGACCCATTTATTAAACGAATCCATTTTTTTCAACCAGTATTCGCTTTAAAGCGAATCGAATCAAACGAATAAACGAATCCTAACCCAAATTACCACCCCTAATAAAATTTCTCTGCATTCATTTTCACTTTCTCTTATTTTCTTGCGTGCCAAACACTACTTTTTCGTAATTCTTTCACCAACCTACTCTTATTGACCCAATCGCATATAAGTTGATTCTTATATCATGTTGAAATTTATGAATTTAACTACGTTCAAAAATTTATTTTTAAATATAATTAGACCCATCAATTCAATAGAAAATACTCGCGAATATCAGCACTCTTAATGCCTTTCTTTTCAAGGATTGGAAGTTCAAAACCTACTCTAATTTTTTTTTTTTTGCTGTATCTTAGTGTCAGCCAGCCTTGCTAGCTATATATATATATTATATATATATATATATATATATATATTATATATATAGATATAGATCCATACGAATATTCGTTTAGACCCGGCCACGGTTCGGTTCGGAACCGGAACCGAAACCGAACCGGAACCTTCCGGTTGCGGTTCCGATTCTGGAACCGAACCGGAAGGGGACCGGTGGAACCGTACCGGTTCGGACGGTTCCTGTTAACCCTACGCCTAAAAAAAATTATTTTTATTATATAAAATATAAATTACTCTCACCTTGGATGATACGTAGGCAACTTAAATTTTTAAAAATTTAAGCTCAAGGTCTTCAATGTAATAAATTTTTTTTATTTATAAAATTAATCTCATTTATTTTAATTAATTTTCAAAAAAAAAAAATTCTCGGAACCGAACCGTTTGGTTCCGGTTCGGTTCAGTTCGGTGTTCCGGTTCACTTAAGTGTGGAACCGGAAACCGACCGGTTCGGTTCGGTTCCGAACCGGAACCGAACCGCCGGCCGGGTCTATATTCGTTTATTCGTTTAGTCATGATATTATTTAATAAAATAATTTACCACACTTGATTTACATTAATTCTTTATAAATATATACATATGAAATATGTAATTAATATATTTAGTAAAAATACCCCGCCAAATATCGAAAATATTACTTTTTCCTATGGTAATTAGCTATAATTTCTCGAATCTTAATTGAAAATTAATAAAAACTAGTAAATAAAAATAATAAAACGAATCCTAAACGAATAAACGAATCAATGAGCTTAAATTCGTATTCGATTCGTTTAATAAACGAATCGAATCGAATTGACCCATTTATTAAACAAATCCATTTTTTCCAACCCGTATTCGCTTTAAAGCGAATCGAATCGAACGAATAAACGAATCCTAACCCAAATTACCACCCCTAATAAAATTTCTTTGCATTCATTTTCACTTTCTCTTATTTTCTTGCGTGCCAAACACTACTTTTTTGTAATTCTTTCACCAACCTACTCTTATTGACCCAATCGCATATAAGTTGATTCTTATATCATGTTGAAATTTATGAATTTAACTACGTTCAAAAATTTATTTTTAAATATAATTAGACCCATCAATTTCAATAGAAAATACTCGCGAATATCAGCACTCTTAATGCCTTTCTTTTCAAGGATTGGAAGTTCAAAACCTACTATAATTTTTTTTTTCAAAATTGTAGGCTGTATCTTAGTGCCAGCCAGCCTTGCTAGCTATATATATATATATATATATATATATATATATATATATATATATATATATATATATATATATATAGATATATAGATATAGATCCATACACAAATTAATATTCAATATTGTGGTGTGTTTGGTATTGGTTGATTCTTCTCCGTTGTGTCAGTATCTTTCACCACCGATAATATGCAGTGATTAGTACGATCCACGTTCCAATCAACATTGTTTTATATACAAATCAAGAAACAGCTTACAAGTTTGTTCCCTGAAACTAGGTCATTTTGGATCTCATGGGAATCAAATTATTAACCTAATTAAAAGCACAGCCCAATATAATTGCACCATTATCAAATTCCCCCTGAGAAACTCGACCCTCTTTGAGGGGGACCATTGGCTTAGATTGACACTTTTAAGATTTATGAGTATCTCCATGGCAAAAGCCAAAATAAAAAATAAAAAATACACACAAATGTTTCAAGTACTGTTTTACACATCATAGGCTGAATCTGTGAGCTCTGATGAAGATTATTATAATAATTAATGAGTTAATTATATTAATTTTCATATAAGTGGGATCATTTAGTGAGAAATAGTCCCGGACGTGACTGAGTGGTGTAGGGTTCAGGATTTGATCTTCAGGTCCTGAGTTTGAATCAATGAAGTACGTGTCTTGTAAGAGTATGAGACAGCTGGGGGTTTTATCTAATCTGCTTAAGTCCGGAATGAGTGATTTAACGGCGGAGTTTTCAATGATTTCAACAAACAAAAAAAATTGAAATATAGTGAGGAATAGTTGGTTGTTACTAGTGGTGTCTCTAATTTCCAACAATAATTGGAGGTTCAAGTTTATTTTATTTCAGGTTAAGGGCAACAATGATGGGTTGTAATGAATCTAGTGGCAAAATTTCTTTACACGTGAAAGAGCCCTTTGTGTTTCATGGCTTGGAAGCATATTGGTGGTGTCCCAAGTGAAAAAAAAATAAATCCATTATATGTCTTCTTCAATTCATTCAAATCTTGCACATGAAGTGGAATCCGACTCCTCATTCAACTTCACTAAGCTAGAAGCCAAGTAGTGGGTTTCCTTTTCACCACCTAACTCTCCGAAAATAACCATTAAAGAAATTTTACAACCATTAAAGTACGACTTTTAGATTCCTTTTAAGTTTTTGAGGTGGGCTCTCTAAAATCTATGTGCCTAATCTAATGGTTACTTTAGGTTTGTATTTCTGTTTGTGAGCAATTAATAATTAACGGCCTAATTTATTTCATTAATGATCTTTTGAACTTATATAATTAGGGGATAAAGAAGATCATTTATCATATCTCATTATCTCTTTACTTTTAAAGCATTATCTTTGTACTTTTAACTCTCTTAATTAATATCTTAAACAAATAAAATAAACTGTGATTATGCTCCACGAACTTGATAATGTTAATGTATGTACCCTGTGATGTTTCAATTTGCTAATAAATTAATTAATCATTTTTATGAGACAAGGCTAAAATGTTTGCATGTGTTACAAAAGATCGGGTTAGGGGAGTTAGCTTTCTAAAATGAGAAATATTAGCAGAGAAACACATTATTATCTGGTCTAAATTGTTATTATTTTCAACAATTAGGTGATTTATGTCAGGTTTTTATAGGGAAATAAGGTTGAGTTGCTTACTATATGTATCAATTAGCTTTCAGTATCATGTTCTCATAATGTGAACAATTTTTGTAACTTGTCAAATTTGGACCCCATAAATTATTCATTTATTTTACATCTTTTTTGCAATAACTGTTATCAATTTTCCTGTCAGTAATGTATGTACAATTTGCCATAAATTTCAAAGATAGGACTTTCCATTATTATTATTTTGGAATTGTTGAAAATCTCGCCACTAAACTATCACATTCGGGCTTAAGCGGGGTAGGTAAAATCCACAGTTGTTCCAAATTCTTACAAGAAACTCACTTTCTAGATTCGAAACCAAGACCTGAAAGTCAAATCATGGACCCTACATCACCTAAAGAACAAGACTTTCCATTATTCACATTGATAATGCATGATATATTCTCACCAAAACTAGAAATAATATGTACATTCACATGAATTCACATCCAGTCTTCCAGTTCACTTTCATCAATATGTACATTATTACTTCTAAATAGGCGAAAAAGCTGTTCACTTGAGGAAAAAAATAATGAGCGAAAGCTACCGACCCCTAAATTTGAGCATTGTGAATTTCATAGTCATCCTGTTGTTATAGAAGAGTGTGAACATCAGACATGAATGATCAATTAATTGCACAGTTTGAAGGGCAGTAATTAAATTGATATGAAAAGTACATGGCTCTTATTGTTCAGAAGGAATTCGGATCTTCTTTTCAAACGAGCTTGTTTCAGTTTTTAAAGATCTTAAAATAATGACAATGTGAATACAATATTTCAAATTACTAGCGAGAAGAATCTTAGACAAATTTATAAGTTTTGAGTTCTCCTAACATATTAAATATATTTTGGATTACAAAGCCTAATAATAAGCATATGACGGATTGTGTGCCCAAAGTATTCTTCGATCAATGAACATAAAAGGAGTGACCTCCCTTAATATATTTTGGATGAGTTTGTGCTCATATTAAGAATAAAATCGTGATAGTGAAGGATATGTGGGTTAAGCCTAACGCTAGTGTGCCAATTTTTAGTTTATATTCGAGTTGACTCGTGACTCAATATACGGATAAATATATTTAATTATGATTATATTATCATTCCATTAAAATTTCCGTTGACCTTTATGAGGACACGACGAACTCAATGAGAAATAATATAATATCTCACATTGTTTACAAGAATAAACGCATTTTGAGTTGCGAGAGTTCCTAGACTAAATTTAACTTAGTAAATGCAATGTATGTTGTAAACCTCAAATAATAAACTCATGACGTATTATTAAATAGTCCAAATCAGATAATATCTATTCAATTATTGGACCCAAAAATATAGTTAAGATTCATTTTTTATATATATATATATATTCTTAATTAGTAACCACTAATCAAAAACACATAATTTACTCACGAGAATTTAACATTAAAGAGAATCTGGATTGGTTCAACTTCAAGAGTCTGTTTGTTGGCCTACTCAATTATAAACTAAGCAATATTAAACCTTAATATGCTCGAGAAAATATATAAGTATTAAAATGTCCCATAAGAGCCACGCTGTCTGACTTTTTATGTCTTTCGCAGCTGTCTCTCTGTGCATTATTTTGAGTTCTTAACAAATATATAATATTGCATGCTGTATTTTGGACAAAAAGGATATGAATTTTATAATCTTTTAGGATATATAATAATAATCAATTATAATTTACAAAAAAAAAAATCCGAATCCAATATTTCCCACATTCTATTATCTCCAATAAGCTTAAAGGACCAAAAATGCAAGAAATAACATGGTCTCCAAGAACTAATTAAGAAATTATTGGAGTTCTCTGAGTAATACATCTCATACGGCCGGCTTAAGCTCATAGTTAAGGATCTAATATTAGTATTAAATAATAACAAGAGTCTGGAAATGGACTGAGAGAAATTAAAAAAGTAGAGTTTACGTGAGCGTAGAGTAACTGCTAGCTACATCCAAAACTTAACTACATATGTAAATGACCTAAATTAGCATCAAAGACAAGTTGTAGCTAGCTGTACGTATAGGTTAAAGATTATGTAAACATGTGACTTACTTCAAGAATTTGGGTGCCATTTGAATTTAACTTTTCCACAAAACTTTACTGCATCAATGGGTACTTAGAGCGATTATGAAACCTTAGTTCTTAAGTAGTTTATTTCGATAATTTAGAGTCGGTATTGAATCTTTTTATAAATTATGTGTATTGTTAGTAAAATACATGTGTTAAAAATTATAAAAATATTAGCATAACTCAACTCAACATTGAATCCAAATTCGACTTTCGATCAGATCTTTTCAAGTTGCAAAACTACATACATAATATATCAAATTATCAACAATAAATGGGTATCACCCTAGGCCAATTGCATTATAAGTACAATAATTCACAGGCAATTGAAGCTAGTGAACGTGGGACAAGCACTTTCATGATTTATGATTATGAAATCTTTCTCAACATCTCCTCATATGACTCTCCTTCTTCTTCTTCTTTTTCTCTCTCTCTCTCTCACATTTTTTTCTTCTTTTTTGGTACCAATAATAAAGAGCATGCACGTAGAGAATTAAAGAAACTGAACAAAAAAATTTCCAAGCTTGTGTGGAAAATTCGTTTTTGTATTCATATATTAAAATCTCTGAACGAGAAATAAAATAACATAACTCGATCCACCCTTAACAAAATTTTATGGGTTGGGATCATCAATTTCTTTACTATCTTTACAAATTTTATAGTGTTCGTAAAGACAGCTGCTTCCACATCACCAAACGTCGCAAAAAATCTTTGACCTGTAAATTAAAATGCATTTCATATTAAAAAAAAAAGAGTAAAATATTAGCCTAACATGTTTAGAAATAATATAAATAAAAAAACCAAACAACATAAATAGCATGATAATAATAATAATAAACAACCTCGGATGGTTCTTGAAGAGAATAAGAGGCATGTGTTTCCTTTGGAGCTTTAGAAACCAAGATACCAAACCCTCGTCCTTTATTGCGTAAAACCTATTCATCATCACACCAAAATGAGATTAATTAGTGGTAATTTTTAATCAAGAGATAATTAATTAAGTAATTAATTGAACAAATTAGATACCTTAAACGCATCCTCATCCGTTCGATCGTCTCCGATATAGACGGGTAACACATCTTCAGAATTGGCATATCCTGAAGCATCAAATTTAGTTAAGAATATTATTACCCCATTAATATTATTACACTATTGCTACTTTGTCCGAATTAAGTGCCTTAAACGTTATTTTTATTTGGCCTGTTCAGACACTAAATTCGGGTAAAATAGATTTTTCCATATGATTATTAATATTTTAAGATCATAAAGTAAAAAAATAAAAAATAAAAAATACCCACCTAAGGCCTCTAACAAGAACTCAAGAGCTTTGCCCTTGTCCCATTTGATAGTGGGTCGGATTTCTAGGACCTTCCGACCTTGAGTTAGTGTAAGTTTCGGATACTCATCGAGTACTATTCTTACTTGCTCAGCTAATGCAGCCCAGCTCTGCAAATCAAAAACAATATTAGCCATTGAAATTTTATATAAACTGAAAAAAAAAAAAAATTTGTTCCAGTTGAATTTGAATAGTACGTTTTCATCAACACAACGAAAGTGTACGGAGAGACAGAACTTGTTGTTTTCAACTTTGGCTCCAAGAATTGATTTTGTTTTTTCTAACAATGTTTTGTACACCTCATCAATCATTGGAAGAAATTCACTGGCGGGCTGGAACAGGAGTGCTTGGTTAGCCTGAACAAATTAAAAAAATGTGAATCCAAAATTCAAAAATAAGCATCAAAGAAATGAAAAGGTAATTGTGTTTTTGATTAAACAAATTTTGTCATGTCACCTTCTTGTATGTGCGGTTTTTGGATGGACCCTCAATGTCCATGCCATGGCTTCCTGCGTAGTAAAGCTCTGCTAGCTTTACAAAACTAAAAACCTGAAACAAAATTAGCAGCAACAAAAACATTATTAACAAAATTTTATTAGAAATCATATGTATGAAAAGGAGAAAGCCAGAAAAAAAAATGTACCTTGTCTTTGCACCTTCCGGTGACTATGGCTGTGGGGAAATATCTAGCGACGTCCCTTACAGCTTCTCTCATCTGTAATATTCAAGGCCAACAAAAAAAAAAAATTTAAAATTAGTAACAATGATTTGAAGTAACAGAGAATTAAGTAGTTATAGAAAACAGAACAAACCTCGTTGGTCATGAAAGCTCGATCTGGGTCTTCAACAATAGGCGCCAAGGTGCCATCATAATCAAGAAACATAACAAGCTTTTTCCCTTTAGAAGCATTCACTATCTCTTCAAACTTACTCAAAGCCGAGGGATGACGAGCCTGTTAACAAGTTTCAGCAATTAATATTATCATAAATCACTTCATGTGCATTGTGACTGTATTTATATATGTATCTGTACTTGGTACTTACAATCCAAGAAATTTGCTCTTCAGTTTCAGAGAGAGAAGTTGTTGAGGACTTGACACGAGTAGGAGAAGAATCTCTCAAGGAATTAACCCATGCATTGATTTTGTTGCCACCTTCAATGGAGTCACTAGGCTTTCTCAGAACCTTCGTTCGAGATATGGTTATGTACCCACCGCCGCCGCCACCACAACCAGGAGCAGGAAGCGCCATAGTATCCGCCCGTGAGAACAGAGAAGGGTCGGTTAAAGTCACCGTGATCTTGACTCCAATACTCGATTTCCGGCCAGCAGCAGCCACCACATTTTGGTTAGTCATATTCTCTGCAGCAGCAGCAACGTTAACAAACTTTGAATAAGAAGGCATTGACCAATGATCACATAAAAAAATAATAATTGGATTGTATTATAAACAATTATTATTAGTACCTGAAACTGAAAGTTTGAGAAGGTTAAGGAACAGAGTAGAAGAAAACAGAGGAGATAGGCCAAAAAAAAAAAACAAAAAAAAAAACAGAGAGAAGTGGAGGTGTTTGTGGCAGAAACAGAGAGTGAAGTGAAAGGGAGAATGAGGGGCGTTAATTATAAGGAGAGCGAAAAAGGTGAAAAGGGCAATAAATGGAAACGCGCACTGAACGCAAAATTTACAAGTGACAAGTTGAGGAAAATGTGTAGTCAATTTGTAATACTTTTGATTCACGACACAAACGGACGAAACTACCACCCATTTTCTGGGCTATACCTGTACCTTTCAATGGAGGGACTAGGGACCACGCTTTTTGATTCCATTGGCCATTCCACTCTTTCGATTTATTTATTTCTTAGTACTTTGTTTTTTGAATATTACTTGTACAGAAAGTTTAGAAGAAGAAGAATGTTTTCATTTTAATAAAATGATAATTAAGGAAAAATATAGGTGTAGCGGCTCAGATTTAGCCCTGTAATTAGGGATATGTATCGACATGTAGTTGAATCTTTTTCAGCACATCTCCTCTATGGAATTGCTGCAAGCAGACAAAGGTCCAATAGGAGGATGACACTTGTCATGGTACTACAGTGTTAGTAGACATGATAGGTCAGGATGACTCCCGGAGTCCGAAGACTTCCAGGGAAACTAGGATTTGACTGAAGAGGTTAGATCTCGACCTCGAAGTGACGTTATTCCAAAGTAACGTCACTCCGAGGTCATTTCACTCTGGAACGTAGAAACTTCGAGCTCAGTCCAATCCAATCTAAACATATTCCGAAGATGACTCACCCGAGAATCCAACAGAGTACATCGAGAGCATTCCCACCTCGATATCAATATTTTGAAGTACATGATGTGACATAAATCAGCATCCGAGATTAGTGGACTTTAATGACAATATATTTATCTTAATACATAAACATGTTTTAACATGCATAATAACGAGTGTAATTACACCTAATGTCAAATTAGAACATGTATCATGCCAAATGCACATGATGCATATGGAGGACAATCCAGTTATGGACAAATGTCAATTATAAATTGACACCTTCACACATATAACCCAATATAAGTCAATGGGCTTGCAGATAAGGGGGTTGAAAAAAATTCATTACTCGCTAAATATGATTAAATCATAGCATACTTCACTCTTTATTAGCAACTTCATTACCAACGATTACAAAGAAAGGGGGAGATTCTAACCTAAAAACACACTCGTGCAAGTCCAATTACAAAAAGCTTTCAAAACAAAGCCCATAATTGATTTCGGACTCCGAAGGTAAGGCCAGCGAATTGAAGGTAATAAATAATTTTTCATTATCTCACTTTTACATCCTATAATAGAAAAACACGAATTCTCAGACAAAAAAAACAAGTGTGTTTTTCTTATCTTTTAATTTGTTCATCATTTTATTAAAATGATAACTCGAATACGGTTGCGGATGCATTGGTTTATAGGGTTGTGAATAAAGTGGTGGATTTTTAGGCTTTGGTAATGTAAAATGATAGTGGGGAACGGTTGATTTGTTTGGATAGTTTATGACCGTGAGTTGTAATTATCAAGAGTTCAGGTTTTAAGTTCTCTGCATTTGGCATTTGGGTAAGTTTTATGGAGTGGTGATTCGGATCGTTGAACAGTTGGTAGGCAGTAGTATCTGGGTGTACTTCAGATGAGAAAATGAAGAAGAAACTGGAGAAATTGTTTTTTTGGCCTCATAATGCAGCAACTTTTGTTAACTAAGGTAATTTAATGGAGGCAGTGTTGGTGATTTTCAAACGTAAAGGTAGAGGTGGTTTTGAGTGTGTGGTATTAGGCATTGTAGCATTCTTTTGGGCGTGTTTCAGAGTGATTCAAAGGACAATAGAAGAAGTTGAAGGACTCAAGAGCTGCTATTTGTATTTTGATTCGTAGTTGTAGTCATTATAGAAAATAAGGTTTTTAACGTCGAAAAATATTGACGCTAAAAGCGGATATTTTGACGCCAAATGATATTCATGTTGAATATTTACCACGCTAATACGTGGACGACAAAGACTATTAGCGTCAGAAATAAACTTTCGACGCTAAAGTACAACATTCTGCATCAATTTTTTTTTCGACACTACAATTGAGACCTTTAGCGTCAAAACTTTTTTTACTTAATAGAAAACTTATTTATTTTTACCTTTTGGGTCGAAAGTTTCGACGCTAAATGTATATTTAAAATAAAAAATGAAAGTTTATTCTATTATCTTTAGCGTCGAATGTTTTGACGCTAAAGGCGAAATAATATTAAAAATTAAATAGTTATTTTATTACATTTAGCGTCGTAATATTAAAAAATAATTAATTATTTTATTACTTTTAGCGTTGGTTTGATGCTAACTGGGAAGTAATATTGAAAGATAAATTATTATTTTATTACCTTTAGCTTCGAAATATTCGACATTAAAGGTTTATGGATTTTTTTTTTGAAAAATATTATTATAATAAAAATAATTTTACTGAATAATAGTAAAATTATTTTTATTCTAATAATTTTTGTGTTCTTATAAATTTTAAAATAAATTAAAATGAAAATGAAAATATAAAAATAAATTAAATTTATAATTAAATTGCTGTAAATGTTTAGACAAATTAAAATAACAATCACTGCTACTGTGATGGAGAGGCAGTTGAGGCCAATGCATCATTTGATAATCAAAATGCATGGTTAGTGTTGGTGTCTTGGTAAAATGTATTGGTTTAGGGTTGTTAGTTGGGATTCAAAATATTTTTCTGTCATTCGTATATGTGGTTAAGATTATATCTTTTGATGAGAGTCTATATGTGCGAAATATGGTAATTTTTCTATCTTGATATTTTAATAATATTGATTATGTATTTCAACAAAAAAAATTATTTGTATATATTGCATGCATGGAACAACTTAATAGTTTTTTTTTTTCTGATGTCTTTTTTTATAACGAGAGATCCCTTATTTTAGGGTAAAAGAAAAAAAACAAATGGAAATTTACTAAATACAAGTAACACTGTATTAAAATTTGTATTTTTTTTTTTAGTTTGATATTTAACTTAATAAAATGAGGGATATTGCATTAAAAAACTACTAGTAATTTATGTGTTAAAAACATCTATTTTATTAATATATAATCACTGTCATTAGGCTCATAGCTCAGTGGTTGAACCACTGCCCTCACCATTGTGAGGGCAATGGTACTTGAAGGGGCTTCAATTTGAGTTTCATTCAATTAATCATAGATATCAGTACATATGCCTCTCGAATATTAGTGGGAGTATGTATATTTATATTATGGAGACAAAGTTCATCTCTAATAGACGTAGATTTATGAATATACTATAAATATATATATTCGGTGTCTCAATAGGTTTTAAAGTCTATATTTATAGATTTATAATATATTTAAAAAAAAAAAAAAAAACAACTAATCACTAATAAGTATGGACAAATCGGGGCCTAAACTTGAGCAATACCTGACCTATTCACCAATTCTACCTCCAAATTTTTATGCTTCTATATCAAATGTGTTTAGCTTAATTATTTCAATTTTAGCTTTTAAGTAAAAAAATAAAAATAAATTAAGGATATTAAAGTGTCCTTGGAGAGATTTTCACTACATGGGCAATACAAGGGGGAAAGGATCTTCAAGCACTTACCTTAAAGCACTAATAAGAAAATGGCGAAGGACCACTTCGATCGATTCACACTCTTTTTGTCGTTCTTAGGTTTGATTAAACATTATACAAATATTAATTCCAAGTGGTAACTTTTTCCCAATTTGTCATTTAAAAAAATCACTACGCATGATTCATGAAAGGCCAGATTATTCCACAAAGGTAAGAGTCTAAAACTAAAAAGAAGAATTTAGATATAGTAATGAGATGAATTATGTTAAAAATTTTAAAATTTATTATAACATGTGTATTAATAGTAATTAATTTAGTTTCGTTTCTCTATCTAAAAAATAAGAATTTAAATGTAACTAAATCTTAATCGTGAATATTACTATTAAAACACGCATGTAGAAAATTATGAAAAACTTAGCTCAACGCATCTTAGTGTTATATCCAAATTCAGGTTTATGTCTGTTCTAACCAGTGACAGAACTAGAAAACTAATTCAGTGAGATAAATTTTGATTTTAATTAAAAAAGATAGCCAATCAGGCAAAGTAAAATTATTTCATTAAAAAAATCATAATTTTCATAATTTATAAGATATATTTTAATAAATTTTAAATTGAATTGGTGGCGAATACCCCCATTGATACATGTTCTAAAGTTAAAATTATTTTTATTAAAGAAAGAAGAAAAGAAATCAAAAAAGAAAACAATAAATCAATAATTGTAACCATAGCAAGCAAAGACTTTTTGTCAAGCTAAAATAGTAATTAACTAATATTCGAATATGATAAAATTGTCCTAATGACAAAGACTATATAAATGCATGCATGATTAGAAATTATATAATATTTAGCATATAATTATATTTCAAGCCAAAATGGCAAAAACTTTACACCGCCCCTTGTAAAGTTCATTGAAACAGCAGCCCCAATTAAACCTAACACCCTCATGCAGTTTTAAACTAAAACCAGCAGCGTTTCTTTTTGTCTTTCAATTTTGACATTAAGCATTCTTGTCTACATTATTAGGTTTCCATTTCTTGGCCATTTCTGCAATCCCTCTCTTCATTAACTAAAGTATGTCATTAAATTATCATTAATTAATTGAAGCTTTATTTTTTTCCATTGGTCTCTTTTTTTCCTCAAAAAAAGATGCCACGAGGAAGTTTCCAAGCAATGATTAATCATAATGTGAATGAAAAGTGATAGGTGAAGTCGTTGGGACAAGAACAAGAAGATGTGAGTTGCTTGTGATGAATTTACGTGAACAAGAACAAGAAGATGTATGCTTGTTGGAGGAGCCTTTAGTGTATGTCAATGTACTTGTCTTCAAGGGCATGATTTGGTGATGTAGGATTCAAGATTTGATATTAAGTTCCTGGGTTCGAATTCAGGGAGTGCGTTTGTTGTAAAAGTCTAAGATAACTTAGAGTTTTATTTACTCCGCTTAAGCCCGGAAATGGTGATTTGACAGCGAGATTTCTAACGATTTCAAAAAAAAAAAGTATGTCAATATACTTCGACATTCATTTTAAAACTCTTGTTATTTAACCCTCATCCAAAAAGAGTACTAGAACATGGGATCCAGTATTTGAACATTAGATTTATATTAAATAAACCATGACTGTTGATTTAATACTCGACACAAACTTAACTCAATACTGAATTCTGATTCTTATTGAATTGCTTAAAAATTCCGATTGGGAGAGAGTTTCCGAGAATCCAAAACAAGAATTGATTCTTAGAAATAATAGATATTGGAATATATTTTCGGTTGTTATTAATTTTGTTCTTAAATGTTTACCAAAATTGGTCAAAGCCTGAAGCCTTGGAGATGCTGCCCATGTGATGAAGAGGCTGAGCGTCAAAGTTCGGGCGGTTGAAAATTGTCAAAAAAGTGAGAGTTAGGCAAAATTAAACATCTTTTATTGATGCATGCTAAGAGAAAAAAAAAATTACTGAAAGACTTCTAATATATAGACTTTAGAAGTCCTCTATTGGGTAACTTCGTGGTATAGCATTCATGATCTTATCTTGAGGTTCTGGGTTCGGATCCAAAAAATAATTTTCTTATAAAAGTCTGGGACAACTAGAAGTTTTACCAACCCCAATGGGTTGCTTCAGTGGTAAAGGCTTTGGGCTTGAGTGGTTCGCTCCCTCTCAGGTTCAAGGTTCGAATCTAGCTCACTAAATGGATTTCCTTGGGGCCATGCACCCTGGTGTGAAAAGCCAGCGACTTACCCTGATCTGTGTTGGGAAACTTCTGAGGGCACAAGACACAGGTCCCGAAGATTAGTCGAGGTGCGCGTAAGCTGGCCCGGACACCCCAATTATCCAAAAAAAAAACTAGAAGTTTTATCAGCTTCATTTAAGCCCGGAAGGGATGGTTTAGCGGCGGAGTTTCAAACGATTCAAAAAAAAAAATTATAGACTTTAGAAATAACTTTCTGGTTAAGCAAAATTATTCTTTTACGCAACACGTTTAGTTTCTATAACTAGTTACATGCATGAATATGGTTCAAGAAGTTAACATTAATTATGATTCATTAGTCGAATATGTCTCATTGATTTCAACTATTCAATAATTAAGGTTCAACATATGCATCATTTGGACCTTTGATAGCAGAATTTACCGTCATAAATGTGGGCGAATCCACTAAAATAATTCATATAATTTTATAGTATATAGTTTATTTTCTCTGTCTTTATAAATTTATAATGTTTTTGTGCCTACTAGATGTGTGGCACTGCTCTAGCACACAATATACATGGTGGCTTTGTGCTCCAATGGACAATTCTTTTACAAACTCAAACACTTAGTGGGTCACTTTTCTTGTATCTTAATAGTTTTATGTGTGAATATATATATTTACTGATTATTGGAAATAAATAATTCATAATTTATTTTTATGTTATTAGATTTATGCTAACTAAATTTAAGAATTATGATATTCTAATTTATATTCAAGATTTTATAGACATGTAATTATATTATTGTGATACTTTTATGTATAAATGAATTTCATTTGTTAAAAAAAAAAAAAAAAAAATCACTTCTTAGGGTTTGTTTTAAAAAAATAATAATAAATAAAGGAAGAAGAGGAAGAGAAGAAGCTGTTAGTATTTATTATATTGATAATGTATGAGGTAGTTTTATTTGATTGGGCGGACTTACGTTGTGGCGAGATTATCTGGTTCAAAAATAATTTTAAAGAATATAAAGGTTTTAATTGAAATTTAATATAGTAACTTAAAAACATTGCATTTTTCCTTCTAATTTTATATATTTTATTTTAGTCTCTCCAAGTTTCTAAGTTTCCACTCTTTAAATTAAAATTCAAAAATATAATATTGTTATCTTCAAAGTTTATTATGGAATAACATGGAAAATCCAGAATTTGACTACTATTATGGGTTATGAAAATAATTTTTGAGTCAATAATTTAACTTGCATTACCCTGGTGATTTTATCTTATAAATAATGTTTGATGAAAAACTTAAAATGTATTAATTATTTTTGTGAAAATAGTTATTTTAAAAATCATATTATCAAACATAATCAATTTTTACTTTATAGTTAAATACTTAAATCTATTTTTTTTCCACTGCTGGCTCAACACTATAATAGTAGGGTGACAATTTGGGTTATGATTTATTTATTCGTTCAATTCAATTCGTTTTAAAGCGAATACAAGTTTGAAAAAATGGATCCGTTTAATAAATGGGTCAATTCAATTCGATTCGTTTATTAAACGAATCGGATACGAATTTAAGCTTATTGATTCATTATTCGTTTGTGATTCGTTTTATTATTTTCTTATACTAATTATTGTTTTTTTTAAAATTAAGATTCGAGAAATTATGACAAATTATCATATAAAAAAATAATATTGTTGATATTTGGTGATGTATTTTTAGTAATTATATTAATTATATATTTCATATGTATATATTAATGAAAAATAATGTAAATAAATTATAGTAAATTATATTATTGAATAATATCTTGATTAAACAAATATTCGTATTCAATTCGTTTAATAAACGAATTGAATACGAATTCATCACATTTTGATTCGATTCATTTATGATTCGGTACAAAATCGATTCGTTGATTAGTTTTGTCACCCCTATGTAATAATACCAAACATGCCTTCTAATATTTCGAATTTATGTAAATAATAATACAAAATTAACTGTGTATAATGAAAATTGTAATTATCTAATTTTCTCGCAAACAATAATTAATACGAAACTCCTCTGCAAGTGCAAGTTGAAGAATGTCTTTGCCTTGCTGCTGCCTATTATCAATTAAAGCCGCGTTAATTTGTGACTTTTTTTTATTTCTCGGAAATTGTGATGAAAAATTATGAGATTTGATTGGTAGTTGGGTCTCTAAAAAGATCAAGGCTGTGATATGTCCACGTGCTCTTCTGTGGACTGGTTACCACTTACCACAAGATTTTCAGCTTCAGTTGGCTACCAGCTACCTGCTCCGTCCGTGGGCTTTGACCAATGCCCCTGTGCGTCACTTCACTCGACTCATTACCGGGGTGTTTGACACGCGGCATTAAAGGTCTTATATATTAATAATTAATGTAATATAGTATTTGCTAATAATATTATCAACTTTATATTATATTATTGAATGATGTTCACATTACTCTCTTTTTTTTTTTTTTTTTTGAAATCATTAAACAATGTTCACATTATTTAATGATGTTCACATTACATTAACGAATAATAAGGTTATGAGAATTGAGATTATGATGTATTGTATTAAAAATTTAAAAAAAAAAAAAATTTCTTCTCTAATTATCAATATTATTTTATTTATATTACAATTAAAATATTAAGATTAAAAAATATTATTAAAATATTAAAATATTAAAAAAATATTATTACAATATTATTACAATATTAAAAATTTAATTAATATTGATATTGAAAAATATTTAAATATTGAAAATTTAATATTAAAATAAATATTAATATTAAAAAATATTATTAAAATATTAATTTTAGTATAATATTTGTTGATGGTGTTTTCAGGCACTATGTTATTTAAGCAGCACGACAGGGGTAAAAAGGTAATTCACTTCTCAGTCAAGATTATTAATGCCGACCCGACCACTAAAAAATCAACAGTGGGGGGCCGGGAACTTTACGGTTAGTGACCGAGCACTTGAGTTCAAGATGACCGGGCAATTATCAGGTCGACAGCAGCATTCTCAGTACAAAAGACTATTATGACCGACCACATGAAGACTGACCTCGTGAAACCGAGCATAGGACAAGACATGTTCGGGAAGATAAGGCATTATATCCATACAAGATAAGATAATAAGTTATCATACTTTCATGGGGTAAACTAGTAAGTCAATGTCCTAGTATGATAAAGGAAGTGAATATAGTTTTGATTAGGAATCCTTATGAGAAAAGAGAATAGTTTTGACTAGGAATCCTTATGGGAAAATGGAATAGTTTCAAACTAGGAAATTATTGTAGGAGAAGGAATCTGATTTCTACACTATTATAAATAGAATGGGAGAAGTATCAATATCATTACCATCAGACTTGTAAACAAAAAACAGAGCAGAGAAGCATATCTCAGTAATAAAAGTATCATTCGTTTTGTGCCCGTGGACGTAGGTTGGATCCGATCCTCCGAACCACGTTAAATCTCTTTGTTGATTGGTGTGTTTATCTATCTTTTGCCAAATTTGCTCTTGGTTTCCCATAAACAAAACAAATTCACAGTTGGAGGAGGATTGTCTCAGGAGTAAAAAACTCATATTGACCATGAGACCAAAATCCGCCGTCAACAGTTGGCGCCGTCTGTGGGGACCTTCGAAACAAAAAGCAGTTCACAAGAAAAACAATGGCAGAAGGCGGAAATCACCAATCGTCGGGGAATCCGGCTACATATTGGATGAAGAAGATGGAAGAAAGTATGAAATCCATGATGGATCGGCTGGAGAGAATGGAGGAAACGAACAACGAAAGACCCGAAGTCGGAACCAGTCGAAGAAGAGGTGAAAAAGCAGAAGGGAAAATGGTGGTAGATACAAGTGAAGACGTTGGACCTAGGAGGAGGGGCCCTTACGGGATAAAATCCATAGTTGTGGAAAAAGATTCACAAACAGAGGACACATGGGAAGAAGAAGAAGATAGACATTCGACATATTCCTCTTATGATAGTCTCTGCTACACTAGAAGAGGAGACACAAAGTACGACGAAACTGTGCGGGAGATTCCAAGGCGTAAGGAACATCGCACCCGGGGCAACAGACATGAAGAAGAGCACAGAAGGCGACATGGCGGCCCAAATAGCGAGGTAAAATCTTGGTTAAAGAAAGAGATGTCCAAGTGGAGGACAAGCCTCAAAACAGATACAAGAGACACCCGAGATGACAAAGAGGAATCCCCCCTCACATAGAAATAAAATCAGCAAAATTCCCGAAAAGGTTAAACATTCTGACCATGACGCCCTACAAATGCCATACCGATCCAAAATCCCATATTGAGAGCTTTGTACTATTGATGGAGGTCCAAGGAGTGACAGGTGACGCCGTGTGCAAGGTATTCCCCCTAAACCTTGGGTGGATCCGCCATTTTATGGTATAGAAGTCTAGCCCCATGGAGCATCGGTAGCTTTGCACAACTCAGAAAGTCGTTCGTACGGCACTTCAAAGGGGCCTGCGTCCCTAAAAAGACAATCGGCTCGGGGCTGGAGTTCGTTCCATCGATGCCACTTCAACAATCGGCTCGGGGCTGGAGTTCGTTCCGCCGATGCCCCTTCAACAATCGGATTGGGGCTGGAGTTCGTTCCGCCGATGCCCCTTCAACAATCGGCTCGGGGCTGGAGTTCGTTCCGCTGAGGCCACTTCAACAATCGGCTCGGGGCCGGATTACGTTCCGCCAAGGCCACTGCAATAATCGGCTCGGGGCTGGATCTTGTTCCGCCGAGGCCACTTGACTATTCGGCTCGGGGTCGGGTTACGTCCCACCGAGTCATGCTCATTGATCTGGGGACGGGACATTCCCCCAGAACCAAGTGTCTCCTACAGCTTGGGGTCCTCGAAATATTCAGGGACATACTCGATGCATAGGATCTGTGAGAAGTATAGCACGGGGAGGGATGATACCCTCGTGGCGATTACTTACTCCAGTGTTACCGAACATAAGGAGGAATATGCCCTTAATGTGTCGAACACTCTTTGATCCTCACTTACCCGATGTAATGGATCCGTGGGAAAGCATAGCACGGGGAGTGATGAGGCCCCCGTGACGATTGCTAGCTCCAGTGATGTCGGACCTAATGAGGGATGTGCCCTTAGAATCCCGAACACTCTTTGATCCATTCATCATTTGGATCCAAGATAGGCGCAGCACGGGGATGCGTTGTGCCCCTGTGGCGTGTGCTTGCTCCAGCGCGGTGAGGAGGAGCCCCCACACAAATACACAGGCTCCACAGTGACGTGATGTATAGAGGATGTGCCCTTACAATTTTAAACGCTCTATTGATCCAAATCCTGGTTCGCCGGGACACTGAATTGAAAGGTTCAGAATTGTGTTTTGGAGGCCTCGGGCAGGACGCTGTTTCGAGGCATCTGTGCTGTTGTTTACACCTGTGAAAAGTTTTGCTTTGGGACAAGTGCTAAGTCACCCCCATCTTTTGATTTTATTTTCCAAAGTTTTGTTTTTGTTTTTCGCCGGTCTGGCAAAGGGACGCCCGTGCCAGATTTGGTAGGGCTTCAAAAGGTTGAGTCACCTCCCTTCTGAATAAGTCCCAAGGATTAATCGACTCAGGGCTGGATTCGTTCCGCCGAGGTTCCGTGGTATAGGCTCGGGGCTGGATTTATTCCGCCGAGGCCTATGTGTGCCACTTGGTTATTCGGCTCGGGGCTGGATTTCGTTCCGCCGAGGCCATTTAATTATTCGACTCGGGGTCGGGGTACGTCCCACCGAGTCAGCCCTTCGGACTGGGGACGTAACATTCCCCCAGGTCCAAGTGCCTCTCTTCATTCGGGGTCGGGTTACGTCCCACTGAGTCTACCTCTTCGGACTGGGGACGTAACATTCCCCCAGGTCCAAGTGCCTCTCTTCATTCGGGGTCGGGTTACGTCCCACCGAGTCTACCTCTTCGGACTGGGGACGTAACATTCCCCCAGGTCCAAGTGCCTCTCTTCATTCGAGGTCGGGTCGCGTCCCACCGAATCAGCCCTTCGGACTGGGGACGTAACATTCCCCCATGTCCAAGTGCCTCTCTTCATTCGGGGTCGGGTTGCGTCCCACCGAATCAGCCCTTCGGACTGGGGACGTAACATTCCCTCAAGTTCAAGTGCCTCTCTTCATTCGGGGTCGGGTTACGTCCCACCGAGTCTACCTCTTTGGACTGGGGACGTAACATTCCCACAGGTCCAAGTGCCTTTCTCAGCTCGGGGTCGGGGTACGTCCCACCGAGTCAGCCCTTCGGACTGGGGACGTATAATTCCTCCAAGTCCAAGTGCCTCTCTTCATTCGGGGTCGGGTTGCGTCCCACCGAGTCAGTCATTCGGACTGGAGACGTAACATTCCCCCAGGTCCGAGCATCTCTCACAGCTCGAGACAGTATCACATGCCACCGAGCACATCATTGTTAGCTCAGAGGCAAAATTTTCTCCTCACAATCGAGATTGGATCAGTCAGGGGTCAGGACCTCTAAATCTCTGGTACAGATATTACAGAGGAGGAGTCATTTTTAGTTTGGACAAACAAGAGGAATTTCATCTCCTGATGGAACGACCCAAGTAAGCAATTTGCTTTGAGGTGGAGAATCGTTCTGAATAGGGTCAGCATCTCCATAACCGAGGATATGAAGATAGAAATATAAGACTTAGTTGATGGCGAAGGCAATTTCTCTGTGATTTCTGGAGCGACCACCAGCAAGGCGATCAGCACACCATCTTTATATAGTTTCCGACACCAACTTGCATACTCGTTGGAATCGAGAACTAGGGGACAGATGTTGATGGTGTTTTCAGGCACTATGTTATTTAAGCAGCATGACAGTGGTAAAAAGGTAATTCACTTCTCAGTCAGGATTATTAATGCCGACCCGACCACTAAAAAGTCAACAGTAAGGGGCCGGGAACTTTACGGTTAGTGACCGAGCACTTGAGTTCAAGATGACCGGGCAATTATCAGGTCGACAGCAGCATTCTCAGTACAAAAGACTATTATGACCGACCACTTGAAGACCGACCTCGTGAAAACCGAGCATAGGGCAAGACATGTTTGGGAAGATAATACATTATATCCATACAAGATAAGATAATAAGTTATCATACTTTCATGAGGTAAACTAGTAAGTCAATGTCCTAGTATGATAAGGAAGTAAAAGTAGTTTTGATTAGGAATCCTTATGAGAAAAGGGAATAGTTTTGACTAGGAATCCTTATGGGAAAATGGAATAGTTTCAAACTAGGAAATTCTTGTAGGAGAAGGAATCTGATTTCTACACTATTATAAATAGGAGGGTAGAGTATGCTTAAAGGGAGGAGAATAAGGAGAGAATCAATGTCAAATATCATTATCATCAGAATCAATATCAATATCAATCTCATTGTGCTAAAAATTGTAAAGCACAAGAGATACCAGTTTCAGCAATAAAAGAATAGTCCTGTTTGTGTCCGTGGACGTAGGTCGGATAAAAATCCACCGAACCACGTTAAAACTCATTGTTTGGTCGGCGCATTATCTACCTTCTGCTAAGTTTGCCTTTGGTTTCCCCCATAACCAAACAAATTCACTATTGAAGGATGATTACTTCGGGAGTGATATTCCCATATTACCCTGAGACTAAAATCCGCCGTCAACAATATTAATATATTAAAAATTTATTATTAAAATAAAAAATAATTTTAATACAATACAATCTAGTACTAAACACTATACAACATTAATATAATACAATTCTATTACAATATATTGTGCATTAAATAATATAATACAGCTTTATACAATACAAAGTGCCAAACAGACCCTGAAGTTATCATAACGCTTTTAATAAGTTAGAATTGAATTGGTGAATCAGAATCACAATATATTATTTATTTAATTATAAGAATTAAGATAAGAATTAAACAATATCCAGAGCACAAAGTCCAATTATGGGAACTATTAGATCCGGCCTTATGAGGAAAGTTGATTGAGTTTCTTTCCAGCCGACACGATAGCAATACATAGACCCACCATGATATGATTGAGATCTACCATAATTTGATGACTCATCGACTCAACGTTGACCCAGACTACCAGCCAGTAAGACAAAAGATAAAGAAGTTTGCCACGGAGAGGAACGCGATCATGAATCAGGAAGTTCAGAAGCTTTTGGAGACTGGGTAGTGAAAGAGATCCAATACCCCGAATGGCTAGCCAATGTGGTTCGAGAGTAATAAGGAAGAAAATTTTCAGTCTACTACATGATCAAAGTGTTACTATAGGTCGAAACCAAATACTCACAGAAAAGAAACTTGCTCTGGCCCTGGTCGTATTAGCTCGAAAGCTTTGTCCTTACTTTGAGGGCCAGCAGAGCTAAAGATGGCATCGTCTATTGCAAAAAAATAACTAGCCTGCCAATCACCCATATCGTATGTGGTAAAGTCAGTCACCAAGTGTTCCCTCATCGGTCTTAAGAAAATGTGATACCTCTCATTTTTGAGATATGCTCATTCAAGTAGTACGAGTGCAAAAGGTCATTGCATCTGTAAGGCACTCCATGAGTATGAGTCAGCCACTCGACTCCCATCAAGATTCTCTAAGTGTTGGGCATTAGTTGAGAATGTGCAACTCCAAAGTGATCTCATACTTCCCAGGCTAGCCGAGGAATAGGGAAGCGAAGACAATCTCTCAATGGAATCTCATAAAATCACATCCACATTGGTATGTCACAGTCTCGATCATTTCCATAGAACAAGGAAACTTATGTTCTATTGACTTTGAGATTCGTTAGCTAAACGACATTCGCCTAAGAGAAGCGTCATTAAACCAGCACTAATGATTATTGTATAAGATATTTTCAGTCGCCACAAATTATAAAGGATCTGCACTTGAGTCATTGATCCCCTCAGAACTACTGCCTACATCCTTTACAATCTTCAACACACCTTCAGGAGGAGACCCCCATGGTCTAATAGACCGAAACCTCCACTATCCGACTCAAATTAACTTTCATTTGACATCTTCCAAAACAAGTCTCACTAAAAGATCCCACCCTAAAATGGATTAAAACTACCATAATCCACAAACATAATTCAACCTACTGATGAGCGGAAAATATATCAATATTTACCGCCCCTTTTACTTAATATTTTGTTTAGTTTCTCGGGTTTGATGAACGTTTTGATATCTTTTAGTTTATTTTGCAGATAAAATAATATTGGGACTTGATGAAATCATTTAGGACGAAATATGGGTCAAATAAGGGTAAAAATTGGACTTGACATATTAATTTTGGAGATTGGAAACTTGAAATGGCGTTTTAACGAAGTGCAGTTTTGGAAATTCCAGTTTTGTGTATCTGTCGTATTTTGGGTATAACTTTTTACTCCGATATCGGATTAAGCTGATTCAAGTTCCAGATTAAAGAAGACTCAAATATCTATAGCTTTTAAAGACAAAATAATTTCGAATTCTGAATATTTCATGCCCGAAATTGATGAACCATCCAGAAGTGTGTTGTGTGTAATTATTAAAGTCACTTTCAATCATTTTCAAAGCAAAAAAATAAATTAATAAATAAATAATAAAAATTATCAAATCATCACCAAACATGATAAGAGATTATTGGAGCAATTAATATTGGATTTGGTGGAGCAATTAGTGGAGCAATTAGTGGAGCAATTAATAATTGATTTGGTGGATGATTTGATGGAGGCAAAATTTTGCCTATAAATACCAAGCCATTTCATTTGTAAAATTCATACTTTCTTCTAAGGAATTCCTTAAGAATACTAAGAAAATTGTATCTTGTTTGTTTATTTATAGCTTTTAGTAATTAATTTCCGCTTTCGCACTTTCTTTTCTTTACTTTTCAGTTTTTACTTTCCGCAATTACTTTTACGCACAATACTTTTCTTTCTTTAATTTTCAGTTTTTACTTTTCAGCAATTTACTTTCAGCTTTTACTTTTCAGCAATTTACTTTCAGCATTTACTTTTCAGTAATTTACTTTCAGCATTTACTTTCAGCATTTAATTTTCAGTATTTAATTTCAGCATTTACTTTCAGCATTTACTTTCAGCATTTAATTTTCAGTATTTTACTTTATGTCTTTTATTTTATTTAAGTTTTTTTTACTACCCGTAAATATGTGTCGTAACTAAGCCAGTTATCTGGGGTTGTGATGAAATCAAATATCACCGGTTTATAAGGGGTTAGATTATAGCTTGGGTAATATAAAGATTTATTTATTGAGTCTTAATCTTAATGTTTTTTCATTAACTGGCCATTATTAAAATTGAACTGGGAAACTTAAAATGAACTAGACATATGGATTTTAAGTTTAAGACTTTAGACTCAATAGTCCACGATCTTCATTGAGGATAGATAACCCTTTAATAGATTTCCTTACAGGATAAACATATACCTGTCGGGCGGGGGTAGCCATAATTGGAACTTAAACTTAATGAATCCAGATAATTTGGTTAACATAGACATATGGTTCAATTGGATTAAACTGGGTATTTGTGTCTGACCATCGACAGAGGCTTACACATAATTTAGTGTTCCAGGTTAATAAATCAATATATTACCCAAATTTAAGATAACCACTTCATCTTTAAAATGATATTGGAAGAAATCACAACCCTAGATAGTTTTTAATATTGAATTTTCTTAAAACCTACTTTCGAACAATTTTATTTACTTGTTTTTAAATTTAGAATCGTCACCATTTCAAATCAATCAAATAACCTGTTAGATACTAGTAATCATTTGACCTCATAAAATTAATAGATTAGATATTAAGTCATCGTGGGATCGATATTTTTATACTACTTGAACGATACGTGCGCTTGCGTTATACGTGTGTGTTTACGCCGGTTAAGTTTTTGGCACCGTTGCCGGGGACTTATTTATCTTTCACTATTAGTTTTGGGGTTAGATACGTTACTTGTATCTAATTTTTTTTTTACTTATTATTTTTTTTTCTTGTGTTTCAGTTTCTTAGAAACTACATGAGACGAACCAGAAGCTTTGAACTTCGACCGCTTGACCCAGAAATTGAAAGAACCATCAGACAATTAAGAAGGGAAAGGCGAGAAGGCTAAGAAGTAATCATTAACATGGAACCTGAACATTTGAACGTTGCACCACCGATTCCCATTCGAGACAGAACCATTCCGGTGGTTGACGGACTCATTTCTTGTATTGTACTTCCTCCCTTACCAGCAAATGCGGGTGACATCAAAACATGCATCCAGATGATTCAGCAGTCAGTACAGTTTGGGGGAAATGCAACTGAAGATCCTAATGCCCACATCAGTAACTTCTTGGAAGTTTGCGGTACTTTCAACTACAACAGAGCATCAGAAGAAGCAATGAGACTGCGAGTTTTTCTATATTCCCTGAAAGACAGAGCTAAAGCTTGGCTACATTCACTACCAGCAGGTTCTATCATAACTTGGAACACTTTAGCCACCAAATTTCTTGCAAAGTACTTTCCACCAGCCAGAACTGCAAAGTTGAGGAATGACATCACATCCTTCGTGCAACAAGATTCAGAATCCCTTTGCGAAGCTTGGGAAAGATTCAAAGATTTACTCCGGAAATGTCATCATCATGAGATCGCAAAATGGCTTCAAGTCCAAACATTCTATAATGGACTTTCTGGAATAATAAGAACCACAATCGATGCTGCTGCTGGAGGAGCTTTAATGGCAAAAGGAGAAGATCAAGCCTGAGACCTAATCGAAGAAATGGCCAACAACAATTCCTTGTGGCCAACAGAAAGGAGCATGATCGAAAAAATTGCAGGAATTTATGAAAGTGGAGCCAATACAGCAGTCAACGCCAAGCTAGATCAGATATGCAAATTCATGGAGACTCTTACCACTGGATCCACAAGTTCACCATATGGAGGAGCACCAGAGTCGAACCAACTTGAAGAGATGGTGAATTATGTCAACAATTTCAACAGACAGGGGAACAATCCATATTCCAACACCTACAACCCAGGGTGGAGGAATCATCCCAATTTTTCATGGAGCAACAATTCAGGCCAACAGCAGAACTATCCACCACCTGAATTCCAGCAACAGAACAAAGGCCAGGAGCAGGCAAATGAACCAGGAATAACAGAAGTGTTGACCCACTTGAAAAAGATAGAAGCAAAACACGACTCTCAAGCAGCAAGATATGATGCTATGTTTCAATCTCAAGCAGCAAGATATGATGCTATGTTTCAAAATCAAGTAGCATTGAATCAAAGCCATTCAGCCTCTATCAAAGCACTAGAGAATCAAATCAGACAACTATCCAATGCTCAGAGTTACAGACCGCCAGAGAATCTTCCCAGCAACACGGAACCAAATCCAAGGAACATGGGGAAGGAGCAGTGTCATGCCATCATGTTAAAAAGCGGTACTGAAATCAACAAAGATGTTGGAGCCAAAACAGCTGTTGAGGAAGTTCCAAAAGAAACAAAGCAACAGATAGAGGTAAAAGAAGCAAAGGAAAAAGAACAGATCATTCCACCTCCACATTTTCCTCAACACTCTTCAAAGAACAAATTGGACAAGCAGTTTTCTCGGTTCCTGGAAATCTTCAAAAAGCTGCATATCAACATTCCATTTGCAGAAGTGTTGGAACAAATGCCCAGCTATGCCAAATTTATGAAAGACATTCTTTCACGAAAGCGGAGACTGAGAGATTACGAGACAGTAGCATTATCAGAAGAATGCAGCGCTATCATTCAGAGGAAACTTCCCCCAAAGTTGAAAGATCCTGACAGTTTCACTGTTCCTTGCACCATAGGAGAACATGACTTTGGTAAGGCTCTGTGTGATCTATGTGCGAGTGTTAACTTGATGCCTTTTTCTATTTTCAGGAAATTACAGATTGGAGAAACAATGCCAACTTCAGTATCACTACAACTTGCTGATAGAACGCTCGTATTTCCAAGAGGCGTAGTTGAGGATGTGCTGGTCAAGGTTGAAAAATTCATTTTCCCAGCAAATTTTATTGTCCTTGATATGGACGAAGACGCAGACGTGCCAATAATCCTTGGGAGACCATTCTTGGCTACAGGTCGAACCATTATTGATGTACAAAAAGGAGAGCTAACCATGAGGGTACAAGACCAAGAAGTAACATTCAATATTTTCAAGGCCATGAATTTCCCAGATGATGAAAAGAAGGAGGAATGTTTCAAACTTGATGTGATACACAGTACCATTCAGAACTCCAATGCAATGCAAAGTTCTACTGACAAACTTAAAACATGTCAATTGCCTGTGGAGCCTAAAGATAAAGCGTCTTTTGTACTGAAGAAGCCAATTTTTGCACTACAAGCAACAGAAGAGAAAAAGTTCCACCAGCTCAACGAATTGGAGGAATTTCACAATCAACCTTTTGAGGATGCCAAATTGTACAAAGAAAAGGGCAAGAAAAGACATGATGAGAAGTTAGTGCGCATAAAACTGGAACCAGGGCAGAAGGTACTGTTAAACAAATCAAGGGTGAAATTCTTCCCATGGAAGCCAAAATCACGGTGGTCAGGTCCATTTGTGATCACCAAAGTTTTACCAGATAGAGCCGTTGAGAGATACATGATCCTGACTCCAACAAAACTTTCAAGGTTAAAAACAAGTGTGTCAATCACTACTGGGGAGAATCATTTGAGCGACAAAAATAAAGTGTTACACTTTCAGATCCAACTTAACGTTCGAGAAGTCAAGTCTGGCTGACGACTCTAAACTTAGCACTTGCAGGGAGGCAACCCATGCAATTTTTGTATATATTGTGATTTTGTGAGATTTAAATTTTGTGTGTTTAGTTTTTGCAGATTAAGACATTTCAGGATGGAAGAAGTTCTCGTAAATCTTCACAAGAAATTTCCTTCTCTCCCTCAAAACTCTATGATGAAAGTCTACAAAGCTAGCTTGGAACGGATGAGACTACTAACAATCTATGGTGTTCATAATGACATTCGTTGGGTAATTGAAGCACGAGTCCGATTGGCAGGTGAGTCTTCTGACTCTTTTATTTCACATCTGCCTGGTTTTGGAAAAAGCACCTATGCAAAGAAACGTAGAGCTAAGCAAATGGGTGTTTGTTACAAATATGCACGCTGGAATTGCAATACTTGTTGTCGTTCTTTAGGAATGATGTCTGATCATCGCGAAGACAAAATTAAATTCATTAGGGATGGCTTGAGTAAGGAGTCTTTAGATGATATATCTTCAACTCTTGAGACGCATCCCAGTGGATATGTTCACATAGCCATTCGCAAATTACATACACAATTCCAAAAAGAAAGACAACAATTAAGTCTTGGGAATCTGACACAAAAAGACCCTGTTTGCCAGTTTATAAGAAAATTGGATGGGAAGCTTGTCCCTGACGCATAGACGTCAATCAAGCCGCTTCTTTTCTTGTACATATTATATCTCTTTGTCTTTTCCTAATAATTGTAAATTGTTTTGTTGTTTTCTTTTATTTTCTCCGACATGATCCAGACCTTTTTGACTATCACGATTTATTTTACTGTTAATTAATAATTGTCATTTGGCAGGTACTAGTGCTATTTTTACTCACCCTTTTCAGTTACTATAAATTCAGCCCATCATTGCACTTTTGAAGGCATCCAGAGTTGAGAAAGAAATACATAAAAAAAATGGAAGCCACTTCAAGAAGACGAGTTGAAAATATCTGTGTGTTTTGCGGTAGTAGTGTTGGTGTTAAGCCACAATACGTAGAAGCAGCACAAGAATTGGGTCGAGTCTTAGCTGTAAAGAATATGCAATTAGTATATGGCAGAGGCAATCTTGGACTTATGGGGATCGTTTCAAAAGCCGTACAAGAAGGAGGTAGTCACGTTTTGGGAATCATCCCAAAACCCTTGGCAGAGGCAAATCTTATTGAACCATCAAACGGAGAGGAACTAATCGTGCCAGGTATGTCTGAACGATTGGTAGAAATGATTAACCGTGCTAATGCGCTTTGCCATGTGGCTTGGGCACATTGGAAGAAATTTTTATAGTACTATCTTGGGCGAACCTGAACATACACCAGAAACCAATTGGGCTGTTTAACGTTGATGGATTTTATGATTTTCTTTGTGTGTTTCTTGATGATGGCCGGAGAAATGGATTCGTGTCAAAACCTTTAAAAGAACTCCTCTTTACTGCCAGAACTGCTCCAGATCTAATAGACAAACTCTTAGCCTATGAACCACAAGTTGACCCTATCATTTCAAAGATAAATTGGTCCGAGGACGATCGTGGTAAGAGGCGTCGTGTTAATTTGGATCTTAACCTTTAAGTTTTCGTATAGAATTTCAGCTAACCAGGTATTATCTTCTAAACTCTTCTTCTACTGTTTAAGACATTGGAGACAATGTCTCATTTAGGTTTGGGGGAGGGAATTAGTTGATCAATACCTTATTTTTAGTTTGTGTGTTATTTTTATTTTTAGTCCAAAATTTTTCGAAAAATACAAAAAAATTGAAAATTTTTCAAAAATTACAAAAATATTTTGCGTTTTTGTTTTTATTTTGACTAAAAATGTGAAATTGGTAAGAGATAGCTGAGTAAGGAGTTTCCACTCCTGAGACGTATCTCAAGCCTATTTTCGAAATAAGTTAATTTTTGTTTATTTCCTTTTAAATTATTTAATTTGTAAATTCTCCATAAAACGGACTAAAATGGATTTTCATATGCTCAGTTGACAAGTATTATCAACATGCATAGTAACATACGAACATGAGTTAAAATTGAAAAGTTTATAATATTTAGTGCTCTAGTTTAATTGGAGGAATCATCTCAAAAAGCAATGGAGTAAAAAATAAAAAATAAAAATCTGAGATTCGAGTTATTAAGTATGTAAGGGTGTTTTAACACCTAATGCCCTAAAACCAACTGGTTTGGGAGTCACTGGCCCAAAGCTCGCTACATGGATCAAAGATGCTGCAAAAATATCTGAAGTCTGAGTAATTAAGTCCTTAGGGGTGTCTTAACATCTGGTGCCCTAAAGCCAACTGGTTTGGGAGCCACCGACCCAACACTCGTTACATAGATGGAAGATATTGTATATAAATAGAAAAATAGAGAAAAATCAAAGAAAAAATCAGAAAAATCAGAAAAATTATTCCATTGCTACCAAAAGGTGTGAAATCTGATAGAACTTTAGGACAAAAATATTACTCTCTTATCAACTGCACTTATGACTGTTGTGGGCAAAAATGAGTTGATTAATATTTTGTCGACTGTGTATATGGAGAATGGTAAAAATAATCGGAGAATTTACTTATTCGGTAATTTAGAATGAAACAAAACAACTATTGACTTGGAGTAGAAGTTTCACCTGATTAGTCACTAACTTTTTTATTCTCTTTTCTCTTGTCTTTTTGCTTTTGTGTGCATTAGTTTTATTATCTTTTTACTTTTGTAAAACGTTTGTGGGTATCGTTGCTGTAAGCCCTCACGAGACTACAACTCGTCCACTAGGGACACCTGGGGGTTTAAAGGTTTGTTGCATATGCTAAATGCAACCGTGATCCCTATGAAAATGACTTAGTTTAATTTTAATTGTTTCTAGTATTTTATTTTGTTGTTTTACTCGAGGACTAGCAAAATGTTAGGTTTGTGGGTGTGATGAGCGGAAAATATATCAATATTTACCGCCCATTTTACTTAATATTTGGTTTAGCTTCTCGGGTTTGATGAACGTTTTGATATGTTTTAGTTTATTTTGCAGATAAAATAATATTGGGACTTAATGAAATCATTTAGGACGAAATATGGGTCAAATAAGGGCAAAAATTGGACTTGACATATTAATTTTGGAGATTGGAAACTTGAAAGGGCGTTTTAACGAAGTGCAGTTTTAGAAATTACAGTTTTGTGCATCTGTCGTATTTTGGGCATAACTTTTTACTCCGATATCGGATTGAGCTGATTCAAGTTCCAGATTAAATAAGACTCAAATATCTACAGCTTTGAAAGATAAAATAATTTCGAATTCTGAATATTTCATGCCCGAAATTGATGAACCATCCAGAAGTGTGTTGTGTGTAATTATTAAAGTCACTTTCAATCATTTTCAAAGCAAAAAAAAATAAATTAATAAATAAATAATAAAAATTATCAAATCATCACCAAACATGATAAGAGATTAGTGGAACAATTAATAATGGATTTGGTGGAGCAATTAGTGGAGCAATTAATAATTGATTTGGTGGATGATTTGATGGAGGCAAAATTTTGCCTATAAATACCAAGTCATTTCATTTGTAAAATTCATACTTTCTTTTAAGGAATTCCTTAAGAATACTAAGAAAATTGTATCTTGTTTGTTTATTTATAGCTTTTAGTAATTAATTTCCGCTTTCGCACTTTCTTTTCTTTACTTTTCAGTTTTTACTTTCCGAAATTTACTTTTACGCACTGTACTTTTCTTTCTTTAATTTTCAGTTTTTACTTTCAGCAATTTACTTTCAGCTTTTACTTTTTAGCAATTTACTTTTCAGCAATTTACTTTCAGCATTTACTTTTCAGTAATTTACTTTCAGCATTTACTTTCCAGCATTTAATTTTCAGTATTTAATTTCAGCATTTACTTTCAGCATTTACTTTCAGCATTTAATTTTCAGTATTTTACTTTATGTCTTTTATTTTATTTAAGTTTTTTTTACTACCCGTAAATATGTGTCGTAACTAAGCCAGTTATCTGGGGTTGTGATGAAATCCAATATGACCGGTTTATAAGGGGTTAGATTATAGCTTGGGTAATATAAAGATTTATTTATTGAGTCTTAATCTTAATGCTTTTTCATTAACTGGCCATTATTAAAATTGAACTGGGAAACTTAAAATGAATTAGACATATGAATTTTAAGTTTAAGACCTTAGACTCAATAGTCCACGATCTTCATTGAGGATAGATAACCCTTTAATAAATTTCCTTACAGGATAAACATATAACTGTCGGGCGGAGGTAGCCATAATTGGAACTTAAACTTAATGAATCCAGATAATTTGGTTGACATAGACATATGGTTCAATTGGGTTAAACTGGGTATTTGTGTCTGATCATCGACAGAGGCTTACACATAATTTAGTGTTCCAGGTTAATAAATCAATATATTACCCAACTTTAAGATAACCACTTCATCTTTAAAATGATATTGGAAGAAATCACAACCCTAGATAGTTTTTAATATTGAATTTTCTTAAAACCTACTTTCGAACAATTTTATTTACTTATTTTTAAATTTAGAATCGTCACCATTTCAAATCAATCAGACAACCTGTTAGATACTAGTAATCATTTGACCTCATAAAATTAATAGATTAGATATTAAGTCATCGTGGGATCGATATTTTTATACTACTTGAACGATACATGCGCTTGCGTTATACGTGTGTGTTTACGCCGGTCACCTACAAATCTCTACCCACACGGATCAAACTAAACTATTTGATGAAGAAAAGTAAGAACTAAAGAATGAACAAGAATAAGATCATAGAAATTACCTCAAAAGATAGCTCTCCTCAAACGCCACAAGCTTGGAAGTTTTAGAATGAAATGGAAAGTGACCATACATATGTTATAAAGAGCCAAGTGGCCACGTGTCATCCTCAAGTTACCTCGAACCGTGTGAAAATTCTTATCCTGCCATACCAATAGTTCACCTCCCACTTGGTCACATCAAGCAAACCTATAGTTGTGTTGCACTAACACTTGAAAAGCTCTTCACTCGTCCAAATCGACTGGAATCTCCTGGACATTCATCTGGTTCAGTCGACTGAAAACTTCTCCTAGACCTTCATCTGGTCCAGTCGACTGAAGACTTCGCATGGAATTTCATTTCGTCCAGTCGACTGAAGACTTCTCATGGACCTCAATCTAGTCTAGTCGACGGGACATTCCTCATACCTTCATCGGGTCAAAGCGACTCTTGGACCTCTAACTAATCCAGTGCACTGAAGACCACTCATGGGCCTTCATCAGAACTAGTCGACTGAAAACCTCTCATAGACCCGGCCATGGTTCCAGTTCGAAACCGAAACCTAACCGAATGGAATGTAAGGTTACGGTTCCAATCGGTTCCGATTCCAAAATTGAAATTCATTTTGATTCGATTACGGTTCCACATAATTTGGAACTGTAATCTTAAGATTCAGTTTAGTTCGAAACCGGAACCAAATCATATTTTTTTCCCCAAAAAATAAAGGTTTGAACTAATTTTTCCGATTAGATTCTGGTTCCACCGTTCCAAAAACTGGACCTTCATCGGGTACGTTAACATCGTTAGAATTTTACTCACGTCATAAAGATATTTTGGTCATTTGATAACCTCATAGTGGAAAAGTAAATTTTCTTTGAACTTTGGGTGGAAAAGTGAAACTTTTAAATTTCGAGTGGAAACATGAACACTTTAATATATGCTGAAAAGTTCCAAGTGAAGAATTATGAATTTTCAAGTGTTTATATATATATGGATGACAATTATAGTGAAAAGATATGAAAAATATGGATCCGCATTTGTTGACGGCTGATTTTGGTCTCGGGGTAATATGGGAATACCACCTCCGAGGTAATATTCCTTCAACGGTGAATTTGTTTGGTTATGGGGGACCAAAAGCAAATTTAGCGAGAGACGGGAAAACACACCAATCGACAAAGAGATTTAACGTGGTTCGGTGGATTTTGGGATCCGACCTACGTCCACGGTCAAGAACAGGGTGGTACTTTTTATTACTCAAATACACTCCTCGGGTCTCTTCTTTGCTTTTACAAATCGGAGCTTGATGATTCCAATCCCTCACTCTTCTGGTGATTTTCAGATGTCTTTTACACATGCTCTACCCTCCTATTTATAATAATACAGAAATCAGACTCCTATTTGCATAAGAAATCCTATTTGAACTCAATCTTCTCTTCTTGTAGGGATTCCTGATCCGGTATTGCCTTCTTCTTCCGTATTCCCTTTTGGATTCTGACTCCTTCTCCTTGTGAGAGTAGGATATCTTTCTTATCTTATCCACAAGGATGGGGTGCTGTCGTCTTGAACACGGCTCGTTTGTCTGGTCGGTCTTCATGAGGTCGGCCATGATAATCTTTTATGCTGAAAATGTTCATGCCGACCTCTATAGTGCTCGGTCGTCTGTACCAAAGTGGTCGGTCCTCGCATGTTGTGGTCGGGTCGGCTACATGATCTCAACTAGACATAGAATTTACCATTTTGTCCTTGTCGTATTGTCTTAAATGTTGTAGTGCCTGAAAACACCATCAACATCTGTCCCCTAGTTCTCGGTTCCAACAAGTGTGCTAGTTGGTGCCGGGAACTATATAACAGTTTTGCTCCATTTGGGGGTTGGTCTGAGGTCGAGAAATGCTTTGTTGTCTCTTTTCCAGCGTCTTGTCTCGAGACACGCAACAGTCACGTCCGCTTAAATGCCATCAAATCAACTTTAGGGTTTCTTCTAAGTTCGACACTTGTCAAACATCCGACGGGTTCCCGCCAAAACCGATGGTGATGAGCGTCCCCGTCATGACTATAAGAAAGCGAGGCTTTCACTGTTCCATTTTTTCGGCAATTTCTCATTCTCTTCTGAAAACCTTTCTGTGATCCGTCCAACTCCGTGCTCCCGAAGGTCAACCGTGGTCTTTTTCTTTTTCTTTGCTGTGAACATAAGGATCGGACACCACCGCACCGTACAACCTCCTGCTTTTTGAGAAGAACAAGTAAGTCTTCTGAGCGACCTCTCCTCTTTTGTATGCTGTAATTCTGTTTGTTTATTTTGCTTAGGGAGAGACTTGTGGTTTTTGCTGGATCCTGCTTTAGGGCACTTTTAGAGACTCCCTATCTAGTTTAGCACGGAAACTGTGGGTAGCTCCTCATAGACTGATTCTCCTCCCTTCTCTGTGTTTCTGGGTGTCAGGGATGTCCGACAATAGTTCTTCCTCCGAAAGGCCTGCCAAAATTTCAACCCCCCCTGCTGAAGAGCTTCTTCGGGCTCAGGGGCACCTAGTGTAGAAGACCTTGACACTACCCCTACTCCCTCTGAGATTGAAGAAGACTCATATCGTTAGAGGATTCCTCGGAAGGACCCAGAACCTGGAGAACTTGGGTCGTCGGCTCTGGATATGAACCGTCCCTCTAAGATAACCGAGGGTGATCTGGCGCTGTTGCGGCAACGATACGACATCCCAATAGATATTGCTCTTGACGTTCCCGGCCCGATGGATCGTGCTAGTCAACCTGATGAGGGCTCGGTGGCACTTCTTCCTGCCTTCTTTGAGTGTGGGCTACGGCTGCCGATGCAACGATATTTTGCTTGGATGCTTGCTGAGATGGAGATTGCCCCTTGCCAATTAAGTTTAAATAGTTGGAGGATTCTGGCCGGCATATATGTGGTTTGGCATCGGGCAAGTTTGGGTGTACCTTGCTTGGATGAAGTGAAGAGGTTATATCGTTTGAAATCCAACCCAAAAACTCACTACGGTTGATATTACCTCTCTGCTTATGACAGCTCGTCTAACCTTGTCCAGAAACTCCCCGATTCCAACAAGAATTTTAAGGACCTTTGGTTCTGGGCTACTGGGGACTGGGGTCGGGTTCTGAGATCGTTTGAGGAGGACGTCTCGGTTCCGGACATCTTCAGGGCTGGAGGTTAGGAGTTTAATTCCCCTTAATTCTTTCTTTATTCCCGTTCTTAGTTTCTTAGGTTTCTGACTTCTCTGGTTCCTCCCAGCTTGTTGGCGAGATGCTCCCAAGGTTTCTCGTCAGGTTCGGAGGCGGGTACATGGGGCTCGGAGGTATGCTGCCCACTGGAGGAAGTTGGTATTGGTGTTATTGGTAATGACCCGGCCTTGTTGATTCGGGCCTTACTCGGGCGTCCCTCCGGAGGTCTCGGGTCGGATTGGTGGAGGTCTGCGGCTGCCTATGTTTTTTTTTGTTTGCCTGTTATGCGTTTGATGTCCTTGTTATGTTCTCGGATCCTGATTTCTCTTTCTTCCTTTCTCTGTAGGCATGTCGAAGAGGCCAAAGTTTCTTGAGAAGTTGGCCGGTACCATGAAGAAAACCGGTCAAGCTGAGGTTGGAACTTCTCGGGCGCAGCCTGATCTTGTCGAGAAGGTGTCTCCAGGACAAGTTCAAACGGGTGCTCGGGGGAAATCTTCCCCTTCTGGCGTGCAATCATCAGGATCTGCTCGCCTCGTCAGTCCACCGAAACCCCTTAGGAAGAGGAGGCGTCAGCTTGGGGCCGAGGAGACCGAGTTGGCTCAAGAGGAAGAAGAGGAGGAAGCTGCTCCGGTTAAGAGGAAGGACGTCCGTAGGGGGAGGAAGTCCTCTGAAGGCTCCTCCAAAAAACGGAAGGGCCCTGTGGTCCTCGGGGTGGATGACTTGGGAGAAAGCATCCGGGAAGCTACCTCACATTTAGTGCCGGCTTTCAATGAGTTGGCCGAGGTGATTCCCCCGGGGGAGGTTTCGAGGTATGAGGATGTATCTCCCGAAGGTGTTGTGGCTGAGATGAGTTCTCAGATGGCGAAGATATTTTCACTTTCCTTCTCGGTTTTTGGGTCTTGGTCCTTTTCATTTTATGTCTTGACTCCCTTTCCTTTTTTTTTTTGTGTGCAGGCCAACTACCTCATGGCTAAGAATAAGGGTCTTCTTCTGACTCTGTTGTCCGAGGGTGGTCAGGCTCAGAGGCTTCAAAATCGTCTCTCCGAAGTGGAAACAAAATTGGCTGACCGGGAGGAGGTGATCAAGAATCATGAGGCGACCGCCATCGAGAATTTCAAAACGAACAAGGCTCTTAAGGCCGCCGCTGCGCTGGAAAGGAAGCTTGCCGATAATGCCCGGGAGGATCTGAAGGTTGCCCAATCTGAGATTGGCGTTTTGAAAGGGAAGGTAGCAAGCGCCGAGGCCAAGTTGAAGACCAAGGACGAGGAGGTTGCACGGGCCCGAGATAGTCTTGAGAGGAAAAAGACCGAGCTTGAGGAGAGAGAGATCGATCTCGAGGAGAGAGAGATCGAGCTTGAGAAGAGGGAGAGTGAGCTTGAGGCCGAGAAGGAGGCTATCCGCCTTGAGGGAGTTGGTGATTGTGCTGATTTAATTCTGATGGTGCTGCCAAGTCTGAATATGGACCTCATTCGTGCGGCCATCAGCTATTGCAAGGGGGATATCTCTGAGGAGGAGTTTCGGAAGTGGCTCCCTTCCTCACCTGAGGAGGCGATGGATCCCGCCCCTATTTCGGTTGTTCCGGCTTCCGAGGCTTCTCACGAAGAACGTCCTGAGGTTCCGGCCGCCGGCGAGGACTGCCATGAGATCCCTCCTCCCGTCCCTGAAGTAGAGGTCTATCCTGCTGTCAAGGTTGAAGCCACAGTCCCTCCTCCCGATGCCGAGCCGCTTCTCCCGCCACCTGAACCATCTGAGGAAGAAATTTTTGCCCCTGTGCTGGCTGGATGAAAAGGGTAACCCTACCGGGGCCCTATGTACACTTATCTTTTTTTGTAATAACATCACAATTTGTCTTGACTCATGTATATTTAGGCATATATATGTATACATATCTTTTTCTTTTTTATGCTTTTTTTGCTCGCCTGAATTTTCCGGGACCTTTCGGGGTTTAACATGAGGCGGAGGGGGTATAACCGGGCCCCGTGCTGACAAATGAATTTTGGACCTGGGGGAATGTTATGTCCCCAGTCCAAAGGGTTGACTCGTGTCCCGACCCGAGCTGAGTGAGGTACTTGGCTCTGGGGGAATGTTACCTCCCCAAACCAAAGGAGCTTGACTCGGTGGGACGTAACCCGACCCCGAGCTGTGTGAGGTATTTGGTTCTGGGGGAATGTTACCTCCCCAAACCAAAGGAGCTTGACTCGGTGGGACGTAACCCGACCCCGAGCTGTGTGAGGTACTTGGTTCTGGTGGAATGTTACATCCCCAAAACAAAGGAACTTGACTCGGTGGGACGTAACCCGACCCCGAGCTGTGCAACCAAGTGGCTTCGGCGGAACGAAATCCAGCCCCGAGCCGACTAATTAACTGGCCTCGGCGGAACGAAATCCGGCCCCGAGCCGTCTAACCCATGGGACTTGTTCAGAAGGGAAATGAATCAACCTTCGAGGCCCTACCGAATCTGGCACGGGCGTCCCCCTGCTAGACCGGTCTAAAAATGAAAACAATCTGGAAAAATAAAAAGCGGGGGTGTCTTAGCACCTATCCCAAAAAATAAAAAACGTAATAAGAAATAACAACATGGATGCCTCAAAACAGCGTCCTGCCCGAGGCCTCCAAAACACAATTCTGAATCTTCCAATTCAGTGTCCCGGCGAACCAGGATTCGGATCAGAAGAGCGTTTGAATGGTAAGGGCACATCCTCTACACGTCGGTTCCCTGGGGATCCTGTGTATTGTATGAGGGCTCCTTCTTACCACGCTGGAGCAGACACACGCAACAGGGGTATACGCCTCCTCGTGCTGTGTCTCTCACAGATCCGGATGATGAATGGATCAAAGAGTGTCCGGGGTACTAAGGGCATATTCCTCATTAGGCCTGGCATCACTGGAGTTAGCAATCGTCACGGGGGTGTCATCATCCCCCGTGCTATGCTTTCCCACGGATCCGTTACATCGGGTAGGTAAGGATCAGAAGAGTGTTCGACACATTAAGGGCATGTTCCTCCTCACGTTCGATAACACTGGAGTAAGCAATCGCCACAGGGGTATCATCCCTCCCTGTGCTATGCTTCTCACGGATTCTGTATACTGAGCATGCCCCTGAGGGCCTGAGCCAGGAGAGATGCTTGGTTCTGGGGGAATGTTTCATTCCCCAGACCAGTGAGTATTGACTCGGTGGGACGTAACCCGACCCCGAGCCGAAAACGGCCTCGGCGGAACGAAATCCAGCCCCGAGCTGACTATCGAAGAGGCCTCGGCGGAATGCGATCCAGCCCCGAGCCGATTATCGAAGAGGCCTCGGCGGAATGCGATCCAGCCCCGAGCCGATTAATGAAGGGGCCTCGGCGGAACGCTATCCAGCCCCGAGCCGAAGGAGGTACTTGGCTCTATGGGAATGTCTCGTCCCCAGACCAATATGTATGACTCGGTGGGACGTAACCCGACCCCGAGCCGGATAACTGAGTGGCTTTGGTGGAGCAAGGTCCAGACCCGAGCTGATCAAGTCTCGTTGCTTGGTTGTTTCTTTTTTGTGTTTAGGCGCTAAGTTTGTCCCCGGTTTTTTGAGTAGGTCTTTCTATTTATGTTTTAAGAAAGTGGCCGAGAACCTTTTTTTTTTTTAAAAGAGAAAGTTTTTATTCATGTTTCGGGGACAAACTGCCCTTTTTTCAGTTGAATTGGCGGCCACATGCTCTTTGTCTGGTCGTCATAACCTCGTGGTCAATGTATTTGTTCAGATACCCGTTTCGTGCTAGATCCTCAATTTGTTCTCGCAGATCTTTACATCCGTCTGTTGTGTGTCCCTTGGAGTTGTGGTGCACACAATAAGCTTTTTGATTCCTTCTGTCTGGTGGGAATCTCCTTTGGTCGGGTTCCACTAAGAGGCCTTTCCCCTGAATCTCCATGACAATTTGTCCCAGTGGTTCTTTAGGGGGATGTATGCATTTTCCCCGACCACATGGTTCACTTGGGTCGGCGCCCTTCTCTCCTGATTATCCCGGTGTAGTGGCTTGAATTCTTTGTGCTTCGGGGGAGGTCTTCTGGATTCTCTTTCTGTTCGGCGAGGGGCGCCTTCCCTTGTGGTTCTATCTCTGATGGTGTTCCCTTTCGGGACACTTTTCTTCATTCAATAACAAAACGAACTTCCGAGCCACCTCCAGAGCGGTGGCGTAGTCCGGGGTGTCCTGGATCCTTAGGTGGGTCCATAGTCTTCCGACCCTCAAGGCTCCTTTCAAGCTTTCTAGGGCCTCAGGGGACTCGTACCCTCCGACTTCGAGTACCATATTATGGTACCTTTCAATAAATATCTTCAGAGGTTCATCGTCTCCTTGCTTCATGAGCCGGAGTTCTCCAATCGTCTTTCTGGGGACACAAGCCCCCTTGAAGTGTCGTATGAATGACTTCTTCAGTCGCGTGAAGCTGCTGATGCTTCTTGGGGCTAAGCTCATGTACCATAGAATGGCTGGTCCGGCCAGAGTTAGGGGGAACACTTTACAGATGGCGTCCCCTGTTACCCCTTGCACTTCCATCAGCAGGATGAAACTCTCAACGTGGGTTTTAGGGTCGGTATGGCCCTTGTACGGTGTCATGGTCGGCATGTTGAATCTCTTCGGGAATTTCTTCGATTTTATTTCCTCCGTGAGTGGGGACTCATCTTTGACGTCCTGGGCGTCCCCTCTGTTCGCATTGGGGTATACTCCCCATTTGACCAGCTCCTCCCGTAGCCAGGATCTCATGCCGCTGTCCGTGATTCCATGTCGTCCCCTATGGTTTCTCTTCCTTCTGTAATATCGGGAATGGTGCTTCTCAGGGTCGGTGTCTTCTCGCACCTTTTCGGTATGTTCTCTTCTTCTCCTCCGGGTACTCTGAGGGCTATAGTAGGAGGGATCTGATGATGATTTGCCATCTTCCTCCTCCCATGTGTCCTCGGTTTGGGAATCCCTTCGTACTACTGTGGATCTCACCTTGTGGGGTTCCCTCCTCCGAGGTCCGTCGTCTTCGCTTATATCAACGATTCTATTTCCTTCCGCTATCTCATCCCTTCGCCGGCTAGTCCCCGCCTCGAGTTTTCCGTCGTGGGCTCCTTCCATCCTCTCCAACCGATCTACTATGGTATTTAGTAGAGTTTGGTTTTCCTCCCTTTCCTTCCTAAGGTTTTCCTCGATCTTTTCCATCCAGTCAGCAGCCGAGCTTCCTGACGATTGTTGGTTTCCGCCTTCCGCCATTTGTCTTATTACGCGAGTTGCTTTTTGTAGAGGTCCCCACAGACGGCGCCAACTGTTGACGGCTGATTTTGGTCTCGGGGTAATATGGGAATACCACCTCCGAGGTAATCTTCCTTCAACGGTGAATTTGTTTGGTTATGGGGGACCAAAAGCAAATTTAGCGAGAGACGGGAAAACACACCAATCGACAAAGAGATTTAACGTGGTTCGGTGGATTTTGGGATCCGACCTACGTCCACGATCAAGAACAGGGTGGTACTTTTTATTACTCAAATACACTCCTCGGGTCTCTTCTTTGCTTTTACAAATCGGAGCTTGATGATTCCAATCCCTCACTCTTCTGGTGATTTTCAGATGTCTTTTACACATGCTCTACCCTCCTATTTATAATAATACAGAAATCAGACTCCTATTTGCATAAGAAATCCTATTTGAACTCAATCTTCTCTTCTTGTAGGGATTCCTGATCCGGTATTGCCTTCTTCTTCCGTATTCCCTTTTGGATTCTGACTCATTCTCCCTGTGAGAGTAGGATATCTTTCTTATCTTATCCACAAGGATGGGGTGCTGTCGTCTTGAACACGGCTCGTTTGTCTGGTCGGTCTTCATGAGGTCGGCCATGATAATCTTTTATGCTGAAAATGTTCCTGCCGACCTCTATAGTGCTCGGTCGTCTGTACCAAAGTGGTCGGTCCTCGCATGTTGTGGTCGGGTCGGCTACATGATCTCAACTAGACAGAGAATTTACCATTTTGTCCTTGTCGTATTGTCTTAAATTTGTGTAGTGCCTGAAAACACCATCAACAGCATTCAAAAAATACGAATTGGAATTTAAATTTCTAAGATATGTACTGATCTAGATCCAGATTCGTTTGCTAATCGGATCCGATCCGATCCGATGCCCACCCCTAATTTTTTGGGTGGGAAAATGATAATTTTCCAAATTTAAATTAATGCATTTAATTTTAGGAAAGTAAAGGTTGATAATTTTCTTCATCTCATCCCATTTGGAATGAGATTTATGACATATTTTCTTGTTTTGATTTGAAAACGAGACGGACAAAAAATCCCAAAATTTTTGTTGGGATGGGACATGACGATTTTTTTATCCTGAGAAAATAATAGAATGAGACCGAAACGATTTTCTATCATGATTGTATAAACATAATCGGACCGAGATTGACAAATCTGATCTCGGCTCATTAACAACCCTATAATTATGAGAAATCATTTTTAATATGATTTTAAGTACCAAACAGATTTCATGGGTCAAACATTGTATCTAGGAAAATATGCCTCGTTTTACACGACTCAAATTAACAAATGTCGAAGTAAGTATCATAGGGCCATTAAATAATCTAATTTTATACATCACTTTAAGCATCTTATTCTTCAATCTTCCTCCGTAAATCTCACTGATAATGGAGATATGATATGATGGCATATTCGGATTTTAGGTTTTAGACCTTCAAGCCAATATGTTATCACATAAGAATTTTTTACAATTTGCCACCGACGCCGTTTAATTGATTTGTAGGGAATCAAGTCTATGCAAAGTGATGCATCACCGGCAGATGCACAATTAATTAAATTCTTATATAGCTAGGAATTTTTTTGGAATACATATATATTCCAACATTCAAAGTGGATGCAATTATGGAAGATATGATTCTAATCTCCTCGTTAAGGTTCTTATCTTAATTTTTTTTCTTTCTTTTTAATTTTGGATTCTTGTGATTTTTGTCATGCGAACCTCTCAAATAATCATTAAAGACCGAGTAAACATATATGATAACAAGAATCTAAAGTGTATACAACGAAAAAATTGTACTTTCCACCCCACCACCAAACTACCTATTATGGGTCGCGACGCAGGTAAAATCTCCGACTGTCCCAGACTTTTACAAAAAACGTATTCTTGGATTCGAACCCAGGACCCCAAAATGAGATAATGGATCCTTCACCACCAAGCTACATCATTTAGGAATTTGTACTCTCTTTTGTATTTTACTTTCAAATAAGATTGAGATAGTGAGGGTATAAAGTTTTATGATGCATTGAATGTAGAAATAAAATCAATTGTATGCTTAAACATTTTGAATTTGATAATAAATATAATTGACGCATCATCGGTCCGAAAAAGGAGAAATATGTTCCACCAAATTGTGGAAATCTATTATTATCTAGTGCACGAGGTTTCCATATTATAGGTTTCGAGGAAGATTTAATATATATATAATTTTATCCTTATTTTTCTGCAAAAAAAAGATTATTTTGCGATTCGAACATGTGATCTACAGATCACAATGAAACAATCTTACTGTTATACTAAGGTTCATCATTTGGAAATCTATATTTGCATTTAAGGAAAAATCTTAGATACTTACACGTGTAATACTGAATCACATATAGTGAAAAGAGAACCATCCAATTACTACAGAGTTAAATTATGTAAAGATTTTAAGGATATTATGTCACATGTATATCTATAATTAAGACTTATTTAATTATACATTTATATCTAATAACAAACGAATTCTAAATCCATTATGAAAATGATGGTTACATAGCAAAATCTCAAATTAACTTGAACAGATTAACGAATTCTAAGTCATTTCAATGGTGTACTACTGCCAAAAAAAAAAGAGTAACTAAATTAATTTATTTTACCGTAATTGTTTGAATAACTTTAACAGGGATGAGACTACGTATATATATCATGACCTTCCACATATCATATAATCCTATTTATAGTGGAAGTCTTGTACACTGATACTATGAACCCATTGATAGAATCATCCTTAAAAATTGACTTGTAATTAAGTTGGGAGTGTAAAGTCCAGCTGCAAGCATGGCTTGAAGGAAGCTACCATGAAGCTTCATAATTCCAGCTTGAAGAAACATCTATCAACAAGTGACCAAACAACTTTCGGTGGAGCCTTGACATTTGAAGAAAATGGCCAACAAATATTTCGGTGATTGCCATAAAATCAGGGAACTACTGTCCACTCCTTTGAAATTTTGTACCAAGCTTGCCTATAAATGCAGGCATTCTCAGTGAACTTTTCTTCATCCCAAAGAGTGTAATTGTATAGAGAGAGTGTGAGGTTTTTTCTTAAGTTTCATGTTTGTAAACTTGTAATCTATTCTTGAAAGTAATAGATAGCAATTCGGTTTTTCCTCAAAACACTCCAAGAGTGATCGGTGAATCACAACAAGCGGTATCATGAGCTTCGGTTGTTCTTAGGGTCGTAAAACCGATTAACAGAGCTTCCGATCGGAAAATCGATTCCGACGAAAGTTGTCAAAAATCCAATTTGAGGGTACCATCAGCTAGTTCATGGAGAGACGAGCACAGTGGTATTTTTCGGAGACCGATCCGACGTCCAGATTGGCCGCACGCGTCTTCCAGTAGCCAGCCCACGCACCGCCAGTCTCTCCACGCGCCGCACGCGCTTTCAGAGGTTGAAGACGCTGACGTGTCGCCACGTCAGCACACAGTCAGCAACCAGTCAGCGCCATGTCAGCGAACCTGCCACGCCAGCAGCTACGTCAGCCGCCACGTGTCCGCCACGTCAGCAGCCTAGTAAATTTCATTTAGCCCCATAAAATTTTGAAATTTACAGTTTTGCCCCAGAACTTTTAGGAATTTATAAATCAGCCTATATGTCGGATTTAGACAAACGAAGTATCTATTCCACCATTTTCGACCGTTCTGGAAGCAACGGTGACCTCAGATTTGTGAAATTCAGCCCCGATTTTAATCTATTTTCATTTTAAACTTTAAAAACTTAAAATGGAAATGGAAGATTCTCATTCTGGTGTAATGATTAAACTGGCTGCAACTAATTACTCCATCTGGAGACCTCAGATGATAGATTTTTTGCATTGAAAAGATATGTTTGATGTCATCGAGTTGAAGGGAGAGAAACCAGAGTCTGTTAAGGAGTATGACTGGAATAAACTCAACAACATAACTTTGGGTCAAATTAGGCAGTGGATCGGTCACAGTGTCTTCCACCACGTAGCACATGACACAGATGCTTATAAAATGTGGAGGAAATTGGAAGACATGTTCCAGGCCAAAATAGCTCGGAATAAGACATTAATCATGAGGCGTTTGGTGAACCTAAAGCTACGAAGTGGAACTTTCGTTGCAGAACACACCAACGAGTTCCAAAGCCTGGTGAACCAGTTGTCTGCAGTAGACATGCAACTGGCAGATGAAGTTCAAGCCCTCTTGCTACTCAGTTCTCTTCCTGATAGCTGAGAGACTCTGGTGGTTACTCTCAACAACTTAGCTCCAGGAGGCAAACTTACCATGCCTATGGTAAAGATGCCCTGTCAAATGAAAAAGCCAGAAGAAAATACGTGGGCTCAGATCAAACAGAAGCCATTGTCTCGGAGCAACGGGGAAGACAACATGAGAAACATCAAGGTGGGAGGAGAGGCAGCAGCAAAAGTAGAGGCAGATCCAAGGACGAGAAAAAGACATACAAGTGCTTCCAATGTGGCATAGAAGGCCACTTGAAGAAAAATTTCCGGAAACTGCAACGGGAGCAGGGACAAAGCAATAACCAGCCGAAGAAGAATGACGCGGAGACACTAGTAGTTACCACGGTAGATGTAGCTATACGCTCCTACCAGGAAGAAGCATGTCTTCACACCGCAACTCAGGATTTCGAGTGGGTGGAAGTTACTGCAACATCCTACCATGTCACTCCTCACATGGATTTCTTCACAATATACAAAGCATGAGACTTTGGAGCAGTGAAGATGTGGAATACCAGTTCTTCTCAGATAGTGGGAATTGGTGAAATACAGTTGCGGACAAATGCAGGGTATACAATAAACCTGAAGGAGGTCAGACATGTTCCAGAACTTCGGCTCAACTTACTCTCGGGGGTAGCCCTTGAAAAACAGGGTTATGCTAGCCACTTCAGCAACGGCACTTGGAGGATGATAAAATGTGTCATGGTCATCGCCCGAGGACATATCTGTGGAACCTTATACAAGACTCATGTGAAGATTTGTGCAGAAAGCCTAAATGTAGCTGAACCGGAGGCTTCTCAGAATCTGTGGCACCAGAGACTCGGTCACATGAGTGAAAAGGGGTTGTCTACCTTGACAAAGAATGATCATTGCAATCACTGTCTCTTTGGTAAGCAACATCGAGTCTCTTTCAATTTCTCTTCTATAAAGAAATCAGAGTTACTCAGTCTGGTGTTCTCTGATGTATGTGGTCCCTTGGAGGTAAACTCACTAGGCGGTAATAAATTTTTTATGACTTTTATTGACGATGCTTCTCGGAAAATATGTGTGTATTTCCTGAAATCAAAGGATCAGGTCCTGGACTATTTCAAACTGTTTCATGCCATGGTCGAGCGTGAAACAGGGAAGAAACTGAAGTGCCTTCGTACAGACAATGGAGGCGAATACACTTCTAGGGAGTTCGATGCCTACTGCGAAAGCCATGACATTCGACACGAGAGGACTGTTACACGCACCCCACAACACAATGGTGTCGCTGAAAGTATGAACCGCACCATTATGGAGAAAGTCAGAATCATGATCAGTATGGATAAACTGCCAAAGCCATTATGGGGAGAAGTTGTTCTTTCCGTTTGCTACCTGATCAACAGATCACCATCTGTACCGTTGAATTTCGATATTCCGGAGAAAGTGTGGTCTGGTAAGAATCCCTCATATTATCACCTCAGAATATTCGAATGTTTAGCATTTGCACATGTATCCAAGGAGCTCAGGTAGAAGCTCGATGCAAGGACTAACCCATGCATCTTCATAGGCTATGGATACGAGGAATTTTGATACAGGCTATGGGACCCGAAGGAAATGAAGGTCATCAGAAGTAGGGATGTAGTGTTTCTCGAAGACCAGATAATCGAAGTCATTGAAAAGCCCAAGATACCTTCTAAAACCAGTGCCGACAATGTCGATGTAAATCCAGACACAACCCCAGCACCAACACTAGTAGCCATAGATGATGATGTGGTGCAAGACATACCAGAAGCAGAACCAGAGGATGAAGGAGGTGTTGAGCATGAGGAGCTGCAACCTGCTCCATCAGAGGCTTCGGGATCATCCACATATCCGGATGACAACAGACAGCCAGAACCTCCAGTACGAAGATCCGAGAGAGGTCTAATTCCATCAGCCAGATACTCAGGATCAGAATACATTCTGCTTACTGATGAGGGGGAGCCAGAAACCTTCAACGAAGCGGTATCTCATAAAGACAAAGACAAATGGCTGCACGCAATGCAGGATGAGATGAAATATCTGCAGAAAAACAACACTTATGAGATAGTCAAGCTCCCACATGGAATGAATGCACTGAAGAATAAATGGGTGTTCAAGCTCAAGAAAGATGGCAGCGGAAAAGTGGTGAAACACAAAGCTCGGCTAGTTGTCAAATGATTCCTACATAAAAAAGGAATTGACTTTGATGAGATCTTTTCACCAGTGGTAAAAATGGCTTCAATCCGAGTCATCCTAAGATTGGTAGCCAGATTGAACTTGGAGCTTGAACAGATGGATGTCAAAACATCATTTCTTCATGGTGATCTGAATGAAGAAATCTACATGGAGTAGCCAGAAGGATTCCAGGTTTCAGGAAAAGAAAATATTATTTGCAAGCTGAAAAAGAGCTTGTAAGGGGCTCAAGCAAGCACCGAGACAGTGGTACAAGAAATTTGACTCATTCATGGTGGGTCAAGGCTACAAAAGAACTGCAGCAGATCAGTGTGTATACATCCAGAGGTTTCTGTTGGACAATTATGACCCATAGCATCACTATTTGTACATATCACGGTGTTGTTGTACAAATTAACTATGTGACAAAGAATATTGCACTCTTATCATTTGTGATTAGATCACCTAGATATATAAATGATAGGAGGTCCTTGTGATTTATTCCTGGATTGAGAATGATATGAGACAGTATCAATCCACAAAGGATAAATCATTAAATATCTCTAGTCAGAGTATTATCGAGATTGGACATCGATGAATACGTAAAAGACTAGTATTACACTTGTGCGCGTTGTGAGGGCACAACGACATAGTTCTCATATATTTGGGTATAGGATACTCATGCAAGTGTAATAGGAGGTTGTGTTTTATCGATGGTACGGGAAACAGCTTCGCTTCGGATAGACCCCCTCGGAATTCCATTGGTAGTATGACTATGTGTCTATGGAAGTCCGAAATCAGGGTAGGTGTATTTGGTCTTAACCTGAGACTTGCACCGCTAATACTTGCGACAATCAATATACTTTGGTTGCGGTCGTCCAGGGCTTTAACAGGCTCTGTGTACGCCAATGCTGGGTATATTAAGAATCGTAGTGTGTTGGGTGTGATGTCAAGACGGAAGTGTCAATCCAGTCATATGGAGATGATGATCGCGTAGGGATACAGAACTGGTTCTCTAAAAAGGTTGCAACAGTCGGGATAATATGACTTGGTTATGATTATCCGATATTAAAGAGACTAGTTGCTCGTAATCCGATATATGATTCGTACGGGGCAGACACTGTACCAGCCCCATGCCTTACATGTGATCATCCGATACTGGATCGAAATACGCAATACTACGTATACTACGCCTGATATAGATATTTTATTCCAGTAAGGATATTTCTGGAGAATTGGGTAGGCATGGCGCTTTGCTAGAAGCCAACCTTGTCTTGTAAATCGGTATAAACGTAGTACGAGGTACTTACGTGTTCGGATAGTCCGATGACCAAATTTACTGCCAACATATCCGGGGATCTCATGGGTCGCTTCCCGAAGATTCACCGATGACGTATGACTCGCACTTTAATTAATCTGTGATTAATTAGATGAGAGAGAAAATTAATCTGGGATTAATTGCGGAGATATTGATGAGCGGAAAATATATCAATAATTACCGCCCCTTTTACTTAATATTCTGTTTAGTTTCGCGGGTTTGATGAACGTTTTGATATGTTTTAATTTATTTTGCAGATAAAATAATATTGGGACTTAATGAAATCATTTAGGACGATATGTGGGTCAAATAAGGGCAAAAATTGGACTTGACATATTAATTTTGGAGATTAGAAACTTGAAAGGGCGTTTTAACGAAGTGCAGTTTTAGAAATTCCAATTTTACGCATCTGTCGTATTTTGGGCGTAACTTTTTTCTTCGATATCTGATTGAGCTGATTCAAGTTCCAGATTGAAGAAGACTCAAAGATCTACAACTTTGAAAGACAAAATAATTTTGAATTCTGAATATTTCATGCCCGAAATTGATGAACCATCCAGAAGTGTGTTGTGTGTAATTATTAAAGTCACTTTCAATCATTATCAAAGCAAAAAATAAATTAATAAATAAATAATAAAAATTATCAAATCATCACCAAACATGATAAGATATTAGTGGAGCAATTAATAATGGATTTGGTGGAGCAATTAGTGGAGCAATTAATAATGGATTTGGTGGATGATTTGATGGAGGCAAAATTTTGCCTATAAATACCAAGCCATTTCATTTGTAAAATTCATAATTTCTTCTAAGGAATTCCTTAAGAATACTAAGAAGATTGTATCTTGTTTGTTTATTTATAGCTTTTAGTAATTAATTTCCGCTTTCGCACTTTCTTTTCTTTACTTTTCAGTTTTTACTTTCCGCAATTTACTTTTACGTACAATACTTTTCTTTCTTTAATTTTTAGTTTTTTTTTTTTTACTTTTCAGTAATGAGGAGGTAACTCCCCTTTGTTAGGGTAAAAGGTAAAACTTTTATTACTAATATTTAGATTAATCTCCCTTAATTATAATATATAAACTAGTTAAAACCTGACTTAACGAGGATATCGCCATATTGGTCGGTTGGTAATTATTTAAATTGGTTTTAACCTGACTAAACTGGATACCGCCTGATTGGTTGGTTGATAATTAATTATTAATTTGACTTAATCTGGATACCGCCTATATGGCTGGTTGGTAATTATCATGCAAAGTTAATATATTATATTAAGGGAGATATCTAAAATAGAAGTAATAAAAGTGGATCTTTTTACCTCAATATTTTCTTTTATTGTACTTTTACTTTATTTATTTTTCAGCAATTTACTTTTCAGCAATTTACTTTCAGCAATTTACTTTTAGCATTTACTTTTCAGTAATTTACTTTCAGCATTTACTTTTCAGCATTTAATTTTCAGTATTTAATTTCAGCATTTACTTTCCGTCATTTACTTTTCAGCAATTTACTTTTCAGCATTTTACTTTATGTCTTTTATTTTATTTAATTTTTTACTAGCCCTAGTTATGTGTCGTAACTAAGTTAGTTATCTGAGGTTGTGATGAATTCTAATATCACCGTTTTATAAGGGGTTATTTTATAATTTGGGTAATTTAAAGGTTTATTTATTAAGTCTTAAGCTTGATGCTTCTTGTTGTCTGATCACCAATAAGATTGATGTGGTAAATCTAAAATGAACTAGACATAGGGATTTTAGGTTTCAGCCTTAGACTTAATAGCCCAAGATCTTCCTTGAGGATAGATAACCCTTTAATAGATTTCCTTACAGGATAGACATATACCTGTCGGGCGGAGGTAGCCATAATTGGAACTTAAACTTAATGAATCCATATAATTTGGTTGACATAGACATATGGTTCAATTGGGTTAAACTGGGTATTTGCGTCTGACCATCGACAGAGACTTTCGCTTAATTTCGTGTTCCAGGTTAGTAAACCAATTTATTACACAAACATAAAATAATCACTTCATCTTTTAAAAGATATTAGAAAGATTCACAACCCTAGATCTTTATGTCTTTTGTTATTTTCCTTAGTATTTTCTTTTGTTTATTTTAATTAAGGAAAACCACATTCAACCAATCAACCAATCAATCTATTCTCCATTTAATTAGATATTTGTAAATAAATATATTCAACAATTAATAACAACGGTAGGAATTAAGTCCTCGTGGGATCGATATTTTTATACTACTTGAACAATACATGCGCTTGCGTTATACGTGTGTGTTTACGCCGGTCAGATATTTTATCTGGGATAAAATATCATTTAAAGAGAGATAACGATTAATTTGGAATTAATCGATTAATTAATATATTCGATATATTAAACGAAATTGGATTTCGACGCGGAATTGAAATTAGATTTTAATTCGGGCGAACGAATTAATTTAGAATTAATTCGTTAGCGACGTGAATAGGGACTTCGCTAACGGAAAATTCGTTAATTTGGAATTATCGAACCGAGCCCGGGATTATTTGCGAGCGCATTCGCATTTCGAATTCGAGTGCGGCACGCAAGTCAAATCAAGCGTCAAATCGCTAGTCGCATCAAGCGTCAAATCACTTGTCACTTTGAGTGATGTGACTTGACACATTGTGATTGAGTGATGTGTGTGGTTGGCATTTGTGGGCATTAATTGCCTTGACTTTTGGAACCAAAATTGTGTATTTGATTTTAGAAATCAATTACCAATTTTCAACTAACACATTTAAATCTCTCTCTCTCCATTCTCTTCATCTCTCTCACGCCCTTAGGGTTGTGTTTTTCTTCTGTTCTTGGCAGTGAACTGCCGTGAGTCTTGAAGGAAAAGGGAAGCAAGTGCTTGGTTTTTGTGGCAAAAATCAAGAGAGCTAGCACTCCGAGAGACATGCGAAGGTGATAGGGAAGTCCACCATGAGCCGGGAATCGTTTGACGAAGCTTGGAGCTTGGATTCTTGAGCAACAATGGCCGAAAATCAGAGAGGACAGCAGCCCACTGCCGCAGTTCACAGTGAGCAGAAAAGGAAATTTTCGTTGCCTCCCGCGTCGCTCAACCGCTCTATGTGAGTATTCCGCGACTTTCTCGATTGTATTCACACATGTTCATGCTTGTTTATTGATCCTTGGGACCTTAGTAAACTCCAACAGTTTCCAGATAGAAATTTCGTTGCTCTTCTACTGAACGTATATGACATGTTGATTGTTGGACAAGAAGTAGGGAAGATCAGCCAGCTGAACAAGGAACTCTCTAAGTCATTCGACATGAAAGACTTAGTACCAGCTCAACAGATTTTGGGAATGGAGATTGTTCGTGACAGACAGAACAGAAAGTTGTGGCTTTCACATGAGAGGTAGATTGAACTGATAATCAAGAGGTTCGATATACAGAAAGTCAAACCAGTCAGCGTTCCGCTAGCGCACCATTTCAAACTGAGCAAGAGTTTGTGCCCCTCATCCTAGAAAGAGATAGATGAAATGTCAGCAATACCATATTCTTCAGCTGTTGGAAGCCTAATGTATGCAATGGTATGTACCAGGCCAGATATTACACACGCAGTGGGTGTAGTGAGCCGTTTTCTCTCTAACCTTGGAAAGCAACACTGGGAGGCAGTCAAATGGATTCTCAGGTACCTCAAGGGTACAACGAAGTTTCGTCTGTGTTACGAGGGAGCTGATCCGATCTTGGAAGGCTATACAGATTCAGATATGGAAGAAGATCTTGATGGTAGGAAATCCACATCATGATTCATTTACACTTTTGCAGGGGGAGCTATGTCATGGCAGTCAAGATTGCAGATGTGTATTGCATTATCCACAACAGAAGCTGAGTACATCGCTATAGCTGAGGCATGAAAAGAAATGTTGTGGCTAAAGCGTTTTCTCCAAGAGTTATGGATCAAGCAGACAGAATACAAGATACATTGTGACAGTCAGAGTGCTCTGGACTTGAGCAAAAACTCAATGTATCATTCCCGGACGAAACACATTGATATTCGCTATCACTGGATACACGAAGTAATGGATCAACAACTGCTGAGACTAGTCAATATCCATACAGATGAGAATCCAGCCGACATGTTAACGAAAGTGATCACCCGAGACAAGTTAGAGTTGTACAGAGACATAACCGGGATAGCTATCAGATGATGATGGTTTCGAATACAGCTGGAGGGGGAGAATTGTAAAGTCCAGCTGCAGAGCATGGCTTGAAGGAAGCTACCATGAAGCTTCATAATTCCAGCTTGAATAAACATCTATAACAAGTGGACCAAACAACTTTCGGTGGAGCCTTGACATTTGAAGAAAATGGCCAACAAACATTTCGTTGATTGCCATAAAATCAGGGAACTACTGTTCACTCATTTGAAATTTTGTACCAAGCTTGCCTATAAATGCAGGCATTGCCAGTGAACTTTTCTTCATCCCAAATAGTGTAAGTGTATAGAGAGAGTGTGAGGTTTTTTTCTTAAGTTTCATGTTTGTAAACTTGTAATCTATTCTTGAAAGTAATAGATAGCAATTCGGTTTTTCCTCGAAACACTCCAAGAGTGATCGGTGAATCACAACAGGGAGTACCCAATGATTAATGTCAATATGAGACAAATGAATCACAACTTTCCACTATGCTTCATAGTTTCAACACCCACGTATGTTAGATTTTGTATTAGTCCAATTAATTTTGGCCGAATACCGCAAATGCATTGAGAGGTATGTCAATTCATTCTTAAAAATCGATTTGTAAATGGAGGGTACCCAAAAGTTAATGCGAATATGAAATAAATGGAATATAACAACCGGGTATGATTTTTAACTTTAATTAAGGACTCGAGGCGTTTGGTTATTTTACGTTCATTGTTCTTTGCCTCCTTTTGAGCTTGAGCCACAATAAAAGAAAACTCAATACGAAACCCTAATGCTGTCAGTCAATTAAGTTGTCGATTAGGGCAAGTGAAATATCCTTATGATCTTTTAATTAACCCTCCAAAAGCTCCCACTGAGAAAGAAGTTAATTACCCAAAAAGGAAAAGTCGATATTGCAAGAAAGACATAAATGGCAATTAAAAACTCAACTGAAAAAACTGCCACAACAACTAGATCCCATGGGGCTTTCGGTTAAGAAAAATGGGACCCTTGAAAGGAAAAGAAAAATACCAGACGCAGCAAAAGAATTAATGCAGGGTCCACTTTCTTTCGTTTTCTTGAAACGACATGTCATATTGCCATGGCAATGATTCATCAGGACCCGCAATATCATGCTCATAGTGATTAATCCACTCACTCACCACGCCCACCACTATCAAAAGGGAAGAAGAAATAATTTTTAAAAAAAAACCCTAATCCACCATTAGAATTTAGATATATACACCCATATCTGAATATCCTCCTCTTCTTTCTTTTCAAGAGATTTTTATGGAGTTTAATATATATTAGGGAGGGGCATATTTAGAACTTACAGTCCCCAAGGGGTGTGGCTTTGTGGTGTAGGATCCAGGATCTCACCTTGAAGTTATGGGTTCGAATCCAGGGGGTGCACTTCTTGTAAGAGCCTGGGACAACCGGTGGTTTTACCTGCGCCGCGGCCCAGAATGGGTAGTTTGGTGGCGGGGTTTCCAACGTTTCCAAAAAAAAATTATTTAGAACTTACAACAGCAGTACTGTGAAGAATAAAAAGTAGAATGTTGTTATTTTATGCTTGGAGCATCTAACATCTTTAGTGTACATTTTATAACACATGGCTCACTTTAATTGATACCATGCATCAATATATAGGACTACCTATTGGTTTTCACTTAATTTGAGCAAGATTGATAGATTTTACAAACATATTATATCATATAATACAATTAGGAGCAGCCTTGAGTTGTCCTAAATTCTAGGAATCCTAAACGAGTTTTTTGATAAATAATAAAAAATAATAATAATTATATACTTAAAAATTAAGATTTCTTTAGATTTGGGACCATTGCATCAACCGTTCCCATGTATGTTTTTTTAATTTAGTACGTTTTAGTAATTAAATGGTTTAAAGTTATCATATATCATAGTATGATTATGTACATTTTAACAAGTCTTGAATAATATAAAGTGAGAGATTCAAAATCTGATTCCAAAGCTTTGATGTACAATTACAATTTTGTGGTTCTATTTATTGTGTTCTTCTCTAATCAAAAGCCTATCTGCTTATAGATGCCTGGCTCAAAAAGATTTATCAGCTTTAGTTGTACCAATGGAAGATTATAGAAGAATAAAGGATGAAAAAGTAGATTAGGGTATCATATTATCTAGCAATCAATGGGAAAAAAAAAAGGTTCTTTAAATCCAATTTAAGTTTTAGTGATAGCTTTAGTTTCTCCTCTACCCTATGTACATAATCTCTATAGTCTTTTGTTTTATATATTTATTTTTATTTATTTAACTTTGATTGTACTTAGCTTAAATTGGAACATTCTTGGATTACAATGATTGCAATAATTAACATTGTAATTGTGTGTTAGGAAAAATAAAACTCATTAATTGCACCCATTATTAGGGCAAGAGAGAATGAAGATTGAACAATCCATCATTTTAATTTCTATATTATTTCGAGTTTTTTTTATTAGAACTTTGTTTTTTCTTTTTTGTGAGATTTTGTCCCTACTTTATTAGAATTGTTTGTGGGAGATCTCTTTCTCTGTTTTATTTTTAACGTTTTGTGGGCAGATTGGACACCTCGAATCCATTCTTTTAGTCGTATAAATTTCACTTGTGTAGTTAATTATATGATTATCTTTCTTCTAATCAAAATTAGGGATGGCAGTGGGTAGGGTATGGTGCGGGTTTGCCATTACCAAACCCGCATCCGCATATGTAAATAAATTACCAAACTCGCACCATACCCGTTGCGGGTTTTAAGTTTCATTACCAAACTCGCACCGCATATAAAAATAAATTACCAAACCCGCATTGGTACCCAACGGATTTTTTGCGGGTTTTTAAAATATTGAATTACTTTGTGTTCTTAATAATATAATTTTTTTAATTAAATAATTTATTTTTAATTGCTAGCTGTAGTTTTCACATTTGTTTTTCATTTGACATATACAACATGCAATGTATGTATATACAGTACATAGATAACATAATGTATGAAAGACTCGATACCATATGTTTATTTTTTCATATAAACATAATTAAAACGAGTTCTTCCATTCATAATTATAATGATCAAAGTTAGCCAACTCAATTGACAATAAGCTAAAAAGTAATCACCAATCTTTGGTCATATTTTTTATGTTAAGTGTAATGAAAGTGATGCTTACAATGCTCAAGTGGTGTAAGTGTAATGAAAAAGCAGGAAAGCTACTGAAGTTGCAGTAAACACTAGCTTATTTTACTCATCTCCTGTTTGATCATGTGAACTTAATCCAAATTTTCTTATTATAAATTTATTAACAAGTGTGATTAAAAAAAAAACAATAATAGTTATGCAAAAAATCTTCAGTTGGGGAGGTTGCGGGCTGCGGCTGAGTGGGAGTGTAGAACTGTGGATTAGTGTTTTAGGTTTAGGTTTTGTTAATTGTTTTTATATGAATGTTTTTTTATATTGTCCTAAAAATATTAATTAATAAAAAATAATATTGCGGGTATGCGGATACCGGCATTTTTTTCTTAAATACCAAACCCACACCGCACCCGCAGCGGGTTCTGCTTTAAATTACCAAATCTGCACCGTACCCACTAATATATTTACCAAATCCTACCCATTGCGGGCGAGTTTTTGCGGGTTTGCGGGTAAAATTGCCATCCCTAATCAAAATTCAATCAATTTACGAAATACATCTTAGTAGTACAAATCAATAATGATACCCCTATTTCAAATGTCTTGTTGCTTTTTAAACTTCAATTTTACACTATTAGAGATGAGCCTAATCTTATAATCTGTTCTTAATCTCCATCATAACTCACGTGAATTCTAAAATTATTGTTTATGTTAAAAAAAAAAATGAATCAGAGAGACAACGAAGGGCTAGGGCATAATAGAAGAGCCCTTCTAAATATTGAAGTTACATAGCTCTTCCGTACATGAAATAGCCATTTACTTATAGAACTTTTATGACAAGTTGTTAGCTTCGGCTAACAAGAAAATTGAAGATTTTGAAAATCTTTTGCATAAAGTCAAAATGTAACCAAATTAACAATCATTCTTCAAATGAACACCACAATTTAATATTCGTACAAGTCCACTTAAAATAAAATCGAATGCCAACTCGACAAAATAATTTGATTTGATGGCAAACTTTCTAATAATTTTATTATATTTTTTAAGCACCGTAGTAATTGAGAACAATGAGTTTAAAAAGTCGAAAAGTGATATCAACCATATATATTCCAATTTTGAAAATTCGGAAAGGGGAAAACTTTCACGTGGCTTATTGAGAAACATAAAAGGAATAAGGAACTTTTTTTTTTTTTTAATCGTTGAACATTCATCGTTAAATCGTCTCTTCCGGACTTAAGCGAAGCATGTAAAATTTATGATTATCCCAGATTTTTACAAAAAACACACTCTATGAATTCGAATACAGAACTTCAAGATGAGATCATGAACCATAAACCACCAAATTACGCCCATTAGAGACGGAATAAAGAACCTTCGCCCTCCCAAATGAACTTAAGATTTTGTGGGTTCCAAGAAGGAACAATTTTATGGTCCAATCACAAATCAAAAGAAGTATGTGCCATTTTAGAAATTCATAAAGTTAGTTGCCAATCAATTTACATAATTGATAGTTTTTTATTGCATTTTCAAGATTTGGTTGTAAAATTGTTTGGGTTTACGTACAGTTTTCTTTAATCGCATACCCGTATTCAAATTTTGTAAAAATAAGTGGTCAAAAAATTAATTTAACCATTGTTCACTTCTCAAAAAAAAAAAATTTATATTCTTATATTTTATCAAATTAAATTTTTTTACTCTTGTTCCATCTGCAAATACAAGTTGAATTAAGAAAGTTTAGTAGGGGCCGACCAATATATGCAAGCCAAAATTCCATTTCCATACCCAAATCTTAAAATTTAAAAGGTAAATGCAACATTCTTTTTATCACAAGTAGTAAGATTTTATCAAATTAAGCACAGTGAATCATTGTTGGATGGCAATAGAATAAAATCAACTGGCCAATGGAATATTTGATTTGGTTTAGGTGATTTGAATGGATGAGAAAATTCAGCATTGCTACATTGACTGCCTTTACAATTAATAAAATTATTAATATTGATTTATATGACTCAACAACAAGGAAAAGTTATAAGAAGTCAAATTAAGGCAATCAAGTTGTAACGAATTTTTTCAATCAGTTCTAAATTTGGATAAAAATTGAGGGTTGTATTAGATATCGACAAAAATTCGACAAATAAACGGCAAAACATAACCAAAAACTAAAGACAAGAGCAATCAAAATTGAATTTTCTTTCACCATCGATCGTTTTGCATTAATTTTTGTTAATTAGTGAACTATAGATAGAGAAATCCTGTTGGTTGAGGTAATCAATCTTGATCATACATGCTTAATTATAATTTCGGATTAGATCTTTAAATAATCAAACAGTAAATGGGCCCGTGGGCCTATGTAATGATAATTGGGCTTTTGGGTCTCAGTCATTAAATTAATGACAGAGCTGTGCTATTAGCTCCCCTTTAAATTTAAAGTTCTTATAAAACACCTCCAGTTGTCATTTTGTGATGGACAAACAAAAATATAAAGTAGGGATATAAGAAAACCTCCGATGCCAAATTCCAATCGGTATTCGGAATCTCATCTCGTTTGATATGAGAGATGATTTTTTTATTTTGAGTAAAAAAATTAGATTGAAATTTGGGACCATTTTTGTCATAAAGTTCGATTTTTTAACCTAAAAGCCTTATATACGGATCAAAATTTGAGATTTTGAACTGTTCAATTGAATATTTGAGATGATATTTATTGTAATTCAAAAAGTAATACGTGATTTAGAATGAGATTGAGATTGGCAAATCCAACCCATATTTGCCATCTCTCAATACAAGTCTTTTGAGATAAATAATAGTATTAGGTCTCATGTGATTCAAAATAATATGAGAGTGGATCCAAAAAGGGCCAGGCCCAAATAATATTATTTGTGTAGCAACGAGTAATAATTCATGTTAGGGGTGTTCACGGTGCGGTTCGGGTCGATTTTTTTTCGTTTTTTACTTCAAATTGCGCAGGTTTATGGTTTGAGAAATTAGAAACCGAAACCGCAAATTTGTTAAGGAAAACCGATGCGGTTCGGGTTGGCAGATTAACGGTTTGGACGGTTCGGATCGGAGGTTTGAATTATAATTTTTTAAAAGAAAATTTTGGGTGTTTTCACATAATAATTGAAGAGAAAAAATACATAATTTTCATTTATACATTGCATATTGTCACATGATCATTAAATATCTTACATTTCATGGTTAAAGAAGAAGAAAAATATAAAATAATATCTAATTTGAACGCGGGTCGGCGGTTTAGGTGGTTCAGGTCGCAGTTTGAGTCCAATTTTGCGGTTTTGGGTGGTTCGGGTCGCGATTGATTCAAAATTGCATACCGATCTGAAATTTACGGATCGTTCCGATTGACCCGAAATTATTTTTTTTTTTTTTTTCCAAACCGCGCGGTGCAGTTCGGGTTGGTGCGGTTCGGGTCGGGTTGCAGTTTGACCTGAAACCGTGATCACCCATAATCCATGTATCCCGAATATATACTATATTATCGTCAATTCAGAATCATTTATGAAATGTATATCCGAATTTTCATTTTATATATCGAAGGCAAAACAAACTTTTAAATTAAAATTTGGTTTTTAAAACCACGTTATCAAAACCAAAACTCCTTATTCACGTCCTAAATATTTTTCCAATATAATTAACGGTTAACGGGCCAATCGAGCTTGTTTTTTTAAAAAAAATTGAAAACAGAATATTTCTTATGAGGTTTTTACTACTTTTTACAAAAATAACTGTTAATTCTTTATGAATAAACACAAGGAGTAAGAATTAGGAACGGGTTGTTCCATGTAAATTTATTTCTATATATAACAAATAATCATCAAATATACATGAAATATAAATTATTTTTAGATTTATTGCTGCCTCAATGGAGCGAATTAATTAACCAACCATTTCTGATTAATTTGTGTTGTCTCACCCGAGATTTTCTAATTGTGATGATTACTTAACAATTATAAATATGTAATCACACACAAATTACAGAAACAAAATATAGCATTACCATAAGCAGGCCGTACAGTAAATAACCAAAGACGAGGACCGTATTGTAAATACATAAAATAAGAAAATACGTAACCTTGGACTGTAAAAAATAAAACTCGGGAGCCGAGGACCGTATTGTAAATACATAAAATAAAAAATACGTAAGCTTTGACTCAATAAAACTCGGGAGACTCTCCGGCGATGGCCGATCTTCTCACTAGCGTAGGGAAAACAAATATATAAAATAAAAAACAAAAACAAAAAAGACAGCGTAATTTAGGTCTTCAAATCGTAAACGCCTCGTTGATATCAAAATCAAAAGCGAGGGTGGGCGATTATCATCACTATTATTATTACTATTATTATTTAAAATGTTCGTGTAACCGATAGCTAGAATTAGGTTAAAAAATTTAATTAACGAAGTATTATTATTATCGGCCCGATCAATTGAATCGCAGCTGATACCTTGTGTTCGTGTACGGACGCTATAATGAACAAGATTAGGAGTTTGGACGCGTATCCAAAAATCAATGAGGATTTTTACAGCCGTACACTCTCCGGCGGCGTCATCACTCTCGTTTCTTCCATCGTCATGCTCTTGCTATTCTTCTCCGAACTCCGTACGTTTTTATCGAATTCTTCATTTTTTGCTACTTTTAGATCTATTTTTTTTTTTATGCATTTTGTTTTCTCAATTTTATGGTTTGTTAGTTTAGATAATTGTTGTGTTAGAACTTAGATCAACAGTTTAGATAGCTTTAAATTCGTTACCTGATTGTTCAGACAAAATAATATGCTTTGAATTAGCAATTGTTTAATGGTCTAGCGCAGGGCCAAGACAGGAGGTTTCTTGGGGGATTTCGTAATTTTTAAGGGTTTAATTTATAAATTCAGGGGGTAATTCTATTATTTACTTAGTACTAGCAGTTGAAAAAAAATTTGTGGGAGGTCGGCTGACCCTGGATATACAAGAGGCTTCCCCTGGTCTAGTGTCTAAACATGCAAGGGTGTTCTTATTGATGGTTCTTAAGGGTTATTTTCATTTCACTATTTCAGAAATTGAGAGATAATAAATGGGTGTCTTTACCACCTTATATTTTATTAAGTATTGGGAAATTATTATTAGGTACAAGAAGTATTGGATGCAATATTTTACTACTATAGTAAAAAGTAAGGTTTTGTAAAGATATAGAAGTAAATTTAAGGTATTGTAGTAAATGTAAGGTTTGTAAAGATATAGTAGTAAAACGTTAGATCTAATATTTCTTGTACTCATTTGTTATTTTCCAATTTATGAAGTAGTGAAATGATAATAACCCAATTCTTAATTTTGCTATCATTTGGTTTGCTTCTAAATTTCTAATATGTAGTTTAATGCATTTTGGTGATTTTTTTGTTTTTGTTTCTGAATGTTAATATGATTTTCTTGTGCAACAACTTTTGTTTGTGTTTTGGTTGCAGAATTATATCTTAATGCTGTTACGGAAACAAAGCTTGTGGTAGATACTTCGAGAGGAGAAACTCTGCGTATCAATGTATTGTATTTGCTGCTTCCGACTTTCAATGCTTAATTAACTCTCAATGCTGCTTCTCGCTTTTGGCATTAGAATTTGCATCAATTTTATTCACATTTCTACTTCAATCATTTTAATATAGTACCAGGGTTGTGTTCTCTTCTTGTAAACTCCTGCTCCTACTCATCAGTTAGTTTTAATTTAATCTCTTTCAAATTAGAACATTTATATTCTTGACATTCTAGGGTATATTTTGTCTTCCTGACTTCCAGTGACATTTTCCCGTGTTTAAATTTTTTGTATTTCACCCTTGTGTGTGATAAACTTGTGCTTTAATTTTAATAAAACTAATTGGTTTGTGCTCTTTACTGTGTAAAATTGCAGTTTGATGTCACATTTCCTGCCCTTCCATGTTCAATACTAAGTGTTGATGCCATGGACATCAGTGGGGAGCAACACCTTGATGTAGTATGTATTACTGAGAGTCGTGTTTTTACTTTGCCTTTTATTGATTTCTTTTATTATGTTTTCGATACTTGTACCTTTGATTGAGACCTCGTTGAAGTTTGAATTGCATTGATTTTTCATGCATCTTGCAGAAACATGACATTTTCAAGAAAAGATTGGATAGTCATGGCAACGTTATTGAATCAAGGCAAGATGGAATTGGTGCTCCTAAGGTTAGTAGCATGATATTGCTTGGAGTTCATTTCTACAGATAAATGTTTTCTTAATGACTGCAGATTGAACTGTGTTTTATATTAAATTTACCTATTCACATACGAATGTGGTGGGGAGATTAGATAGCCATTGAGAAAATCAACTGCTAAATTGGAATCAACATAGTTTTCAGGAAATTTCACCTTCATCAGTTCAGATTATCCTCTTCCAGAATCAGGCTAATATTGCCTGATTGATATAATTGACGTCACCTTAGATAGTCAGATTGTAACAGGTTCAGCCACTTTAGGTTTGATCAGTAATTGAGAATGAAATAATCAGATCCCTAGCATATTGGAAATATCTCGGAGTAGGACAGTACCAAAGGATTGCGAAATGTGACAGTGTAGCTGATTTGTCTTAGTAAAGAATTCTAAGATGAAATTTAGTTTAGAGGAGGATATTAATTGGGGGAAAGAGAGCTTGAGTGAATCTGTTGCATCAGAAATTGCATGTGGAGAGAGAGAGAGAGAGAAGGTTACACAGTTGGGATGGGAAAAATAACTATGATAAGGTTAAAAAAATAGGTGGAGTATTTTTTAATAGGGATTCTAACATGGTTTAACCTTCTAAGGTATCCAAATGACCTGATACCTTATGAATCCATGAAGGAGACAAATACATAAACTTGCCCTAACTAGTTTAATGCCAGGTTAGGGTCTTTAAACACAGGTGCAATAAGGCATCTGAGAGATTTCTGTCACCTATGTAGGGTTTGCTAATCTGATTAAAGTGAGAGGATGCTCATGAGAAATTCAGATTCAGGTAATTCTGACTTTGGTTCAGTAGCTAGGATCGTTAATTGGTGGAGGTGCCTGTAAAATTTATGGATTAATACGTGTATACTCCTCCAGACAACAACCTTGCTTTGATAGTTCTCTTTCTCGCTGCTCATACGGCCAGTATGCTTGGATAATCTGTTAACAAACAAATGTGGGGAGCTTTGATTTCATTCTACTCATTACTGTTCTTTGCATAACCAGATTGAGAAGCCTTTACAGAGACATGGTGGCAGGCTTGAACACAATGAGACATATTGTGGTTCCTGTTATGGTGCAGAATCGGTGAGTTTTCTTCCTTTCCTTTTTTATGGTAGACATAAGCTGGTTCATGGTTTCAATTTATTTGATTGTTGTGGTTGGCAAGGCAATACTTTTTTATTTCTGTGCAACAATTCATGTTATTTATAGATGCAAAGTTGTGTTTCCTGTGATTGTAGCTATGGAATTATATGTGAGACGTGTAACATGTTATCCTTATCACTTAACCGAGAAAATTTTTATCACTCGCTTAGAATGAAATTTTAAATTTGTCTATAGTTTTACTCCTTTAGCAGCAGCTATTATTCCACTCAAATTTAGCTCTTTCTCCTTGGTTTCCCACTCTCTCTGCTTAGGCTTTATATTATGTATGGCTTTGGGCCTCGATGAATGTAGTCTGAATCTCTATCATAACTGATAATAGTTTGACGTAGAAGGTGGTCTTTATGTGATTAACCTAAGGGAATTGCTTTCTTATTTTTCTTAAATTATTCTTTTACCCTGTAGTCAGATGAAGACTGCTGTAATACCTGTGAGGATGTTCGCGAAGCATATCAAAAGAAAGGCTGGGCAGTGTCAAATCCAGATCTGATTGACCAGGTTTGTGAGGACTGAGGACGAGAGTTTGTGTGTCAAATTTTCAAACTTTCTGGAGCACAAACATAATTGACTTATTATGAATAATGTGAAATTCTTGTTGTTTTATTGCTGTGAATCAAAAATTGTATTTGATATTTTTTCCTGCTTAGTGCAAGATGCCTTCTCTGATTTTGCATTTTATGCTCATAGTTTCATAAACCTTTTAAATTTAAATCATAGGTTTTCGTAGAGAGGTCTAATTTACTGGGTTTACATTTCAGCCAATGCATGGATGTGGAATGCCAATATTGACATTACGTGTAGTACAATTTTTAGTAGGGCAATATGATTTGTGTACAGAATTAAATATGGAATGTAAATAGGTAATTTCATGTGCCAATGTCAGTCAGAAAAAACAATATTAGCTTAGTTTTACGAGGTGTGTCTATATATTTGATTAATTTTTTTCTTTGAATTTCTAATATCTTTGCAATTGGATCCTGCTACTTATGCAAAACATTGATTTTGCTCATAATATGCAAATTGAAAAATTATTTAGCCGTGCAAACTGTAAAAGTATTTCCTTTTGGATTATTCAGTGTAAAAGAGAAGGTTTTTTAGAAAGAATCAAGGAAGAAGAAGGGGAAGGGTGTAACATATATGGATTCTTGGAAGTCAATAAGGTAGCTGGGAATTTTCACTTTGCTCCTGGGAAAAGCTTTCATCAATCAGGCGTTCATGTACATGACATACTAGCATTTCAGAAGGATAGCTTTAATGTAAGAGTTTGTCCTCCTTTATAAGTCTGTTGTTGATAGAAAAGAATGTCGCTGTAATTTCAAATTGCTTTTTGATTTGCTTGGCATGCTTTATTAAGTAAGCATATGAATTTTTCTGTGTGTGATGCAGATAAGTCACAAGATCAATAAATTGACTTTTGGAGAACATTTTCCTGGTGTTGTAAATCCTCTTGATGGGTAATTTCTAATTTTCTTTCCTCGAAATTCTTTTCAGTTTAGCCTTCTTGTTTTATGAAGCTTGATTCTTCTCTTTGGTTGATTTTCGCATTGTATGTACTTTCTTATGTTCGTATGACTTATTGTTATTTTCTTATTATTTAATTCTCAGTGTGCATTGGACTCAAGAAACACCAAGCGGAATGTACCAGTACTTTATCAAGGTAAGTGGTCTGAATCAATGCATCTGCAGGTTTCATGTTTCCTTTTCATTTTAATAATGAAAACTTAAGGCATTATCATTTATCGGTTCTAGACATTTTGCTCTACACAACTGCCTTTCAATTCTAAAAACAACTTCTTCTCTATAAAAAGAAAAAGAAGTTGAGGTGGAAAAGTGGTTTATTATGCTTTCAGGAGTATGGAATGAAAGACACAACCTCTTATTGTGAATGGACTTCTATTATATCAGCACACGTGCTTCTTGACTCTTGAACAAATATTAATTTGGTTTAAAGGATGAAAGAAAATATTTTGAGTTGGTTTCTTTGACTTTTTGCTTGTGCTTATTCTGCTAATTTTTTGACTTCTTTACCTTTTATGATTGCTTTGCCTTATTTTGGATCATGCACCTTTTCATTTGTGCTTAACTGCTTATTCCACGTTTTCATTAAAATTAGACAAATTTTGAGTGGTGAAATGATCATAACTGCAACATGCTTAACCCTTGAGGTTTTTGTGCAGTGTGTAGGATAATTAATTAGTGTCCATAAACGTACTGGACAGAGATCTTGTATTGAATCCTTGTCCATGTCTACAAATACACAAACTCAACCCCCATCCCACACTTTTTATACACAGTGTTGACCATTTTACACAAGCGTCCACAATTTCCACTTTAGTTTTTACTAGTCAAATTAGATGGCACACTCAGTTGAGTGAGATTGTGAGGATTTTTTACTGTGTTCCACCTTTATTGTAGGTTGTACCTACAGTATACACAGATGTGAATGGACACACTATCCAGTCAAATCAGGTATGATTGAAACTCATTCATCTGTTCTGATTTCATCTTGCACTAATTCAAAATGACGTGATGTCAAAGCTATTGTTCTTGGCAGTTCTCTGTAACTGAACATTTCAGGAGTGTAGAACTAGGTCGGCTTCAGACCCTTCCTGGAGTATTCTTCTTTTACGACCTTTCCCCGATCAAGGTGTGTTTTAGCTTACACTTTGCCATAAGCAAGTCTATCGTCTGATTTTGTGGTTCTTGATATCTTGATGATGTAGGTTGCTCGAAATTTTGGTTTTTCTTTTTTATTTTTCCCCCTATCCTGGGCCCTTTTTTTCCTCTCATCTGGTTTGCGGTTTGCCTGTTGCAGGTGACATTCACAGAGGGACATGTTTCATTCTTACACTTCCTAACTAGTGTTTGTGCAATTGTTGGAGGTAATTACTAATGCACCCATAAGCAGAACCAGTTTACTTTCAGAATATTTTTTCTAGAAAAAATGAACAGAAAAGAGAGGGAACTGATTTATACTTTTGTCTCTTTCCCTTGTATGTTGATTTTGGATCTGTTATTTCAAATGCTTTTATGAATTAATGAGATTATATCTTTTCTTCATATTTTTCATAAACTTTACTATCAGTACCATTTGAACCTGATTTTTATTATTTTGAGCAGGGAGCTATCTTTTGGTTCTTTTAAATATTTGTGTTTCTTTGTATGATCCTACGTTCAAATGTGGTGTTTTGTGTTTTGTCATTTGTCGTCATCTTTTTCTTTTATAATGGATGAGGTCACTAATTTATAGGTTCGATATGTAAAATCCTAGTCATAAAACACAAGACAGACTTCTATCTTAACTGTGAATGGTTTGCTGATTGGCTGCCATGTCCTTTTTTTTTTTCCATTCACTGATAATCAGTTATAGACTTGTAGCTTTTTAATTGACAAATGTCTTGAATGGATGAGTAAACAATGTTCAATTATCGTGTTCAGGTGTTTTCACAGTTTCGGGAATAATAGATGCATTTATATATCATGGTCAAAAGGCAATCAAGAAGAAGATGGAAATTGGTAAATTCAGTTGATTGATAATTTGATCTCTTTGGCAAATGTCGCTGCTGTATTTGGTTAATCCACCACTGGCTGCTGGTCTGTTAGAGAAAAATCAAATGAAGAAAACGGACTCTCCTTGTAGGTTTGGTCAGCTCTTTTTTAATCAGAACTAAAAGGTATGTTACATGGCTGAATTAGAGAAATTTCTTTTTTTTTTTCAAGTTAATTTTGTATGTCAAAGCTGCCTCTGTGAATTTTTATCTGCAACTGCAATGATGCTTGTGTGTGTTCGAAAGATACAGAGGTTTCTCATTTATTTGTAATTATAACCCATGAATTGTCTTGCAAGATTCAATTTCACTTGCATGTGTTTTGCTTAAATTGGATTCCCCATCAAATACTTTTTTACCTGTTTTTCTACTTTGGCATATATTTCGTACTGAAAGCTTATGGTTGATTAAAAGAATCAATATATTCTTCCGATTTTTATACCTTGAAGGTGCATTATTATTATTAAAGCAAAGTCGTAATTTAGATTATTATATCGTCATAAGCAAAGCCACAATTTTGATAATGTACCTGTATTGGTATCAGCATCAGGGCGCTAAATTGAAATTCGGATCATTAAACTTGAAATTTCTATTATTATTCAATGTTAGAAGTTACTAGTTCAAAAACTTTGGTTTCAAGTTTAATGGTCATTATTTCAATTTCAATATGCAATTATCGGTATCAGAATATATAGACGTGTCCTAAGTCGGTGGATTTCAAAAATGTTGTAGCAGGAAACGTGATATGAGAGTAATTTTTTGGTACTATCATTGTATAGATGATTTGGAATCATCAACCAATGAGTATAAAACGTGGAATTGTATTAAATATAACATCTGTTTATTTAATTAGTTTTTATTATTTTAACACGTGTGGTAAGATATTATTGAATTATTGTATGAATAACATAATATCATTATTTCATGATATCGTGTTCATATTTATGTATATGTCCTTATAATAAGGCGCTGGTGAAACCGATGTGCTCCCTTTTATTCCAAGAGACAAAAATTGCTCTGAAAATCTAAATTTATTTGAAAAACAAATTTATGATCTCAAGAAATTTCCATGAAAAACAAATATACAGAGAATAGGTTACAAATTTCATCAACGAATATGGAATCTAAATGAAAATAGACATAAATTTATTTTCAAATGAAAGCAGTCCGGCAAATCCAAGTGAAATGAGACAACTAGATTGATATTTGATTCCAAAACTTGTCTGGTATCAGTTAATTTGAACTAGGAATTGGGTAATTGTTCCCACTTATTTCACTTGATTATTATTATTATTATTATTATTTTAATTGTTAAAAATCTCGCTGTCAAATCATCACTTCCGGGCTTAAACGGAGTAGGTAAAATCTCTGATTGTCTCAGGTTCTTACAAGAAACGCATTTATTGGATTCGAACTCAGGACTTCAAGATGAGATTCTGAACCCAACATCAAACCTACACCGCCAAGCCCCTTGGAGACACTTGATTCATTGTTGTTAAGTTGAATACATTTTATTTTTAAGTGCGTAATCATCGAGGAAAATTCATAATTTAACAAAAGAGGAATCATTTAGAAAACAAGAATTGCTTAATTCAAAACCTTTGTGCCTGTTCACACTTTTGTCTCCTCTCCAGTTGCTTATATACAATGAACCTCTTTCACAAAACGAAGGTATAATGTTATGTACTATCACAATGTCATTAAAATAATTATTGGTACTTTCATATTCATAATCTTCGTATTTCACAACCCCACATTAAATGAATTGTTAAAAAACTTTGTAGTTTCCATATAATGTACGATCTACTCTTTTTTTTTTTTTTTTAAATCGTTAAAATTTCACTGTCAAATTACTCATTCCGGGTTTAAGCGGAGTAGATAAAACCCTCGGCTGTCCCAAGCTCTTACAAGAAATGCACTCCCTGAATTCGAACTCAGAACCTTAAAATAAGATCTCAATCTTACACCACCAAACTACACCCTTAAGTTAAAAATATTTTCACAAAATATGAGATCTATCAAGAGTATGTATACATACATCTATAATATAAGCAGGATGCTTTTGTCAAATTTTGGTCTTAACCATATTCCATTCCTAACAAGTAGTAACATGAAACTTCACAATTATTATTATTTTTTTAAATCTAACCTCTCTATCTATATTTTTATTTTTAAAAATTTATAAAGAGCCACCATCACCATTTGCCAACAAGCCCAATGGCATATAACAATCGTGAGTTAAATCAAATTAGAGTGTATTAGGGATGAAAATGGAGAAGGGAATGGATCGATATTTCTTTCTCTATCTTAATAATTTTCAGATGTCCATAAATTCTCATTGTCCCTTTGAATTGTTTCAATGAAAAGATGAGAATACTTGAATAATAAAAGGAGGCCCTTGAATTAGGGGTGGTAATTTGGGTCAGGATTCGTTTATTCGTTCGATTCGATTCGCTTTAAATCGAATACAGGTTTGAAAAAATGGATTCGTTTAATAAATGGGTCGATTCGATTCGCTTCGTTTATTAAACTAATCGAATGCGAATTTAAGCTCATTGATTCGTTTATGATTCGTTTTATTATTTTTATTTACTAATTCTTGTTAATTTTCAATTAAGATTCGAGAAATTATAGCTAATTATCATAGAAAAATTAATATTTTCAATATTTGGTGAGGTATTTTTAGTAAATATATTGATTAGATATTTCATATATATATATATATATATATATATATATATATATTTATGAAGAATTAATGTAAATCAAGTGTTGCAAATTATTTTATTAAATAATATCATTGACTAAATGAATAAACGAATATTCGTATTCGATTCGTTTAATAAACGAATCGAATACGAATCATGATATTAGGATTCGTTTAATAAACGAATCGAATACGAATCCATCACATTTTGATTCGATTCGTTTAGGATTCGATACAAATTCGAATCGTTGATTCGTTTTGCCACCCCTACCTCGAATGGATCCGAATCCTGAATAATAAATAATTTTATTTGAAGATGAATTTTAAGTAATTTAAAAATACATTCACATTATCCAAAATTAAAAATAAAACATACATATTCATAAACTCTATAATATCCATTACAATTTAACAAAAGCATACATGTCAGTCTTCACAATCATATGACAAAAGGGGAAAAAACTTATTTATATAGAATGAAATGAATTTTATACAGGTAATATATAATATAGTGTTGTTCTTACACATTTAAGTTTCTGTATGGTTTATAATTTATATATTTTATCAGCGTTAAGATTTTTTTACATCTATATAAAATTTTATGTTATAATTTAAATAAAATTCTTGATTTTGTTCATAAAATAAATAATTAAAACTTAATATGATACCAAAGAGAATAAAAAATGAATATTAAATTATTCTGTGATATTAATTTTTTATCCCAAATCTTGTTGAAGAAAAACGGTAGAAAATCTAATTTTGAAACGTGTATAACACTCTCTTATATTAATATTTATCTTCACTATATGTTATAAGTGTTTTAGACAAATTCTCTCTGTGGTACAAAAAAACTTCTTAGATGCAACACGATGTTTCGTTGAATCTCTACTTCGAAATTATTTAAGAAAAAAATATTTTCTATATTATAAAGATTCGTGTCCAATTTATAGGCAATCAAATATTACCTCCAAAAGAACCTCCAAAATATGTATTTTAACACAAAAAAAACACCAAATTTAATTCCCGATACGTCAACGTAAGATAATAACTGAAACAAAATCGATTTATGATATTCATATTTTATAATATTTTACATTAATAAATTAACAATCTTATATTAAATATACATAATAATTCTGCCGTCCTTACTTTGCGTTCACTTTCCTTTTAAGAAAAGCAAACCCAGTACACACTGTGAAGACAAATTTCTGAAAACTCGCCAAAAAGAGCAAATTCCACAGAACAAAACAATGTATTATATGATTCGCCGTACACTTTTAGATTTAAGATTCCTCAGCAATATGTGATTTCCAAGAACTCAATAAAAAGCTAAAAAAGTTTCTAACATTAACGATCGACAATCATTTTGCCCACCAATAATATCTGCAACAACTTTGAACAAATCAGCAAAAATAACACAAGGCAATTTGCAACAAGAATCGAAGTAATTCATGGCTGTATTTGATAACCCGACTGGCTGATACGGTAGCAACAATTTTAAATATTTAATTATCAGATCTTGAATTTGAATACATGAAATATTTTTTATAAATATTAGGAATTTTACCTCTATCTAAAATCGGATCGAGTTTGATGCTCAAACCTATATACCCGAACTTAAATGAAATTGGTAAACTTAACACCAATTACATATTAACCATCGAAGGCTAGGGGATGCACCAACAGATAAACTAGTATCTAATTAAGTACCATAATAAAATTCAATTACAAGAAACTACTGTTCTTGATACTTTATTTCGATCTATGGACACATGAAAGAAACATAACTTCTTCAAGGTTCAGCATGACAAAAACAGCTGATCAACTTGGAGATTTACATCATATGAACATAATAATTAAAACCAGATAACATAAACTTGGCGCTGCAATTGCCAAAAATTTCCAGTGCAGCACCCCTCCCAACTAGTAGAAACCCTAACTTCTTCCAAACCCTAACCCCCACTACAAGTTACAAACTAACATAAACAAACTGGAATTAAGATAAAATCGAATCCCAATCGATCTCATATGATGGAAACTTCTGCAACATGAAATTCTCCGAGCCAGCATCCAAATCCAAAGCAGGAGGAGGTTCGGTAATATCCTGACACGTCAGATCCGACAAAGGAGATGACCCAGCATCACTCGAACTGCAGTTCTCTATCTTCACATCAACACCTTCAGTCTTTTCCACGTCGGCAATTTTCTTGTTCCCAGTACGGTGTCGTTTCTTCTGAATGGAGGAGTTACTTTGCTTCTCTTTCTTATTGCTCCCCTGTTTCTGCGACTCGGCCAAGCTTTCGCAAATGGCTGCCAGTTTCGCATCGACAGAGGAGTGAAGAGGCTTGTACTCGCCAAACTCGCCACCGATATGAGACCCATTGTGACATAGATTAGGGAAGTTGAGCCGAGCGAAGTCGCCACGTAGCTTGTAAGCCGCCTTATCGTAAGCCAACGCAGCTTCTTCGGCGGTGTCGAAAGTGCCGAGCCAGAGTCGGGTCCGGTTCTTGGGTAAACGGATCTCAGCGACCCATTTGCCCCAATGACGCTGTCTCACTCCTCTGTAAAGCTTCGCAGTCTTATGCGGAGGACAGCCCACCGTCTTCATCGGCATCGGCTTTGGAGAAAGCAAGTTCAAACCTTGAGGGTAAAGTTGACTTTTTTGCTGCCCCTTCTGCCAAAAGTTTTGATTTTGAAGCTGGATTCGGGTTTGGATCTGCTGGATCTGAAATGGATTAAGGTTACTTAGCCCGATTGTGCCCTGTTGCTGCTGGAGACCCGACAAAGAGTCGTTAACCGAGAACCCATTATGAAATAGATGAGTTGACGATGTGCAGCAAGCATCAGGATACACCAAATTGGACTGATTTGCAATGGATGGAAGAGGTGGAGGGTAAGATGGGTAATTAAAAGAAATTGATGGGAGAAAAGAGGAGGAAGAAGAAGAAGGAGAAGCACTTTTCATAAAAGGTTCAAGTGCTTCCATAAGTTCATCACCAAATGGATCTGATGATGACTCAGCTGATCTGCTACTGTAGAAATCCATTGTAGCTGCCATTTCTGAAACAAAACTAATATTGAACAAAAACACTAAGATAAAGATTTGTTAGATAGAAATAAAAATAAACAACCTGGTTCTTGCCAAAATTAAAGAACAAGGTATTGCATATGAAAAAAAAAGATCAAAGGGGTTTAAAAATACACAACCTCTTCAATTCAAGAACCTAAAAGAACCTTAAGAGGGACCAAAAATAACCCTCTAAGCTGATTCAGCTAACCAAAAAGAAGAAAGAAAAAATAAAACCTGGATCTCGATTCTGAAAACACCTGGCTTTCGAGAAATCCTTCTAAGTTTGCTTAAAATCACTTGTTTTATGTTTTGAAAACAAACCCAAAAATCAGATTTTTGAAAGACAGATGATTAACAGAAAGGGATTCAGAGAAGCGGGGAATTACAGAGGGGGGAAATTGTGAGTAAACTTCAAACAAAAACCAACCAAAATTACTCTAAAAATAAAAATTCCTCTTTGTTTTCTCTTCTTTGTTTATCTCTCAGCCTTTTTTGTGTTGGTGTTTGTTCGGCTGCTTCGGTCAATATATAAGACCCTGAGCCCATTTAATTTAATTATCTCACTTAATCGTATCGTTAATTTCAATTATCACTCGATTATTAAAAATTATACACACTTCTTTCCAGCATCTCGCCAGCTCTCACGTAAAAATATTCTAGAATGCAAGAATGTTACTATGTAACGGGGTAATGCTATAAAAATAATAATTAAATAAATTATATTTATATTTTAATATAATTTTTTGATAAGATTTGAAGAAAATCTCGAATTTCATTGATGAGCACATATTGCTTAATATAGCATTTGAGATTAAACAAAATTGTCTCTGATAAAAAAATTTATTGGAATTCGAGATAATAAATTGGATTGAAATTTTATCTCAAATTTCAAATCTTGATCGATGTTTTGAGATTCTGAATTATTCGATTTATAATTAATTATGATTTTTCGTTTTAATTCAAAATATAAAATTCAAAATGATTTTTAATTCAAAACAATAATCATGATATGATGTGACCTAATCCTATCTAGACGTCCCGATTATCCATAAATGTAAAAACATTATCTCATCGATATAAAGAAACACTTCATTAATGAAATCTCCTCCACCCAGTAATATAAAATTCAAAGTGACTTTTAATCCAAAATAATTATCGTGATGAGATGTAACCCAATCCAAACGGGTCATCCATATTATCATCCATGATTCCAAAAACATTATCTCATCGATATAAAGAAACACTTCATTAATGAAATCTCCTCCACCCAGTAATACCCCAACACGTGTGCGATGCTTCTATTACTACACACACGTGTCTACTTTCATTGCTGACCGTCAGATGTTGGCGGGAGTGGAGTTGTCATTACTCGAGATTTTGCTGACCGTCACGTGTTTTTTTTTTGACAAATTGCACGCTCCTGAAGTTAAAAGGTCTATAAACTAATTAAATGACCTAAATTATACGGCTTATATAGACTATAGTGATGATTTAATATTAATTTTAATCGGCAAGGGTAAGGTTTCTGCAATGAAGTGAGTCCGTTGATTAAACGAGTGTGATCAATTAATGGGTCACCAACTTTCTCCATTTCTGGTTTCACCAAATGCCACAAGTAATTAATTTTTTTGTATTTTTTTGAGTATGATTTCCGTGACCCATTATTAGCTCGATATGATACCACACCACATGTTAGTGGGTATAAATTATTTATCATTGGCCTTGATTTCAAATTATTTATTTCAAGGGGAAAAAAATTAAAGATGAAGCCTCTAGAGAATGAGAAAATCTTTTATACAACAGTGATATCACGCCATCCATATAATAAGTCAATCATTCACTACCACGCGTGTTAAAAAATAAAAAAACAACTAAAAATTAGGTAAAGAAACTCTACATGTCATTTTTTTAATTCGTTTGTGATACCACATCACCCATACCACTATTTCACCAAAGAGAAAATATCAAGTTAATATGACGTCATCATTACACATCCAATATATTTTTGTATCATTTAAGGCTTTTAGGTCATTTCTCAAGAGGCGCCAACAAATGACACAGAAGAACATGGCAACTTGGCAAGGCTGAAGACAGGTATTGAATTACTAGAACTAACCATGATTAATAATTTTTTTACCGTGGTTCGGTTAAGGGTGAAGTAAAGAATAAGTCACGTGCGAGTGGGACAAGCTCTTCAATCTTCATTTGCGGCGCCAGTTGTTACTGAAGGAGTTTGGACTTTGCAACGGCATGCTTTGGAAGATCTTCACCACCGCGCATCGCGCGCGCGTTTATTTCAGGACTGCGCTACCCCAATTCGCACGGTGGATAAATTAATAGAAAATCAATAATAAACTATTCCAAAAACAATCTAATTTAAAAAAAAAAAAAACTAAATAATTTAAGAATTTGTAGCTAAATCAATAAATATATGGATAATTTTGATACAAATAAAAATATTTTTATTTAAAAAAAATATAATAAATTAAGTTATTCTCTTAAATCGAACTACATTCTCATATTTTTTTTCATAGTTTATAATGTAATTATTATATTTTCACACAAAATTATTAATCAAATCTCTAAAAAAGATTTGAAAATTTAAAATAAATTAAAAATAAAATCGGATGATTTTTAAGAAATCACAAATCGATCGAATGATCAATCACAATCGTTTAAAAATCACTGTCAATTTCAAATGATCAAAATCAAACAAATCGAATCATTCAAATATAATTTTACTATTACATGATGATTAATCTTTAATTAATCAAAACTTAAATAGCAATCTTTCCGTCACCAAGTAGAAGGGTGTTGTGTTCACGCATTCATGTTCGCGTCAGCATAAAACTCTTGAATAATTTTGATATTTTTATGACCATGAATAGATTAAAATCTGAATGAAGTGTAACGTAGGTTAGGTTAGTTGACCAGAATTGGGTTAAAGAGGATCCGGAATGAAACTTGGAGCATGTCGGGCGGGAATCCAGAACCCGTAACACATGAGTTTAAACGTTGTTTTAAATATATAGTTGAAATTAGTATTAATATAAATTTATATTTTCATAAAATTAAACCGCATGAATACATTATTATAATATAATATTAACACTAACTTATCTTCTATCATTTATTTCATAAATTATACACTATCTTATATTCTCAATCACGACGGCTTTGGGCTTTAGGCAGTCTAGGCTACTGCCTATGGTCCCCATTGATATAAGAACAAATTTAAGAGAGTGCTTGATACATAAAAATAAAAAATAAATAAAAATGTTGGTTTATTAAATAGGGGTGCGTAAAATTTAAATAAAATTTTAAGTTATATATCTCTTTTTAAGATTCAAATTTAGGTGGCTAGTCAAAGAAAAATTATTTAAATCCACTCGGCCAAAGGTTATGGGAACAAACTATAGCAGTTGTATAATTTGGTGAATTTGATGAGTTATTCATTAAATAAGGATTTTTATTTTATTTTTTCCAAATTTGAGAGTTGAATACAATAAAGTTGATGATATCTTGTTAGAAAATATTGTAAACTCAACGAAAAAACAACTTTTGTATGGTAGAAGTAACATTGATGCAACAGGGTCGCTACTAAACAGCTAGTTAATTATTTCATTTTAAAATTACAATTTTAAGATTTTTCAAGGGAGAATGATTAAAAAACCCAAATTATATAGTGTCATCTTTATTCAATCCAAACTAGCTTCATATATTTTGCATTTAGTCCACCTAAATAAGACATATATGTACATAGTAAAATATAGGCAGGGATAGCAACGGGTCTGGTAAATAAAAAGGTGTTAATATTCATACATAACCCGTTCAACTAATGATTATGAAAATTTAACTCATACTCAACCCTAACATACTGGACTATGTTAACAGAGGATATTACCTCATGCAATTTTTTTGCCTCATTTTATAAGTTTTAGAGTGGAAGTATCTTGTGTGCCTGTCCCATCTTTCAGTCAAGAAATTCTTGATATTTGCCTCGGGTAAATTTAAATATCCTCGTCAAGGAGGAAATTATCTATATCCTGTTCAATATCCAGGATCTTCTTCCCATCTTGATATTGATTGCCCTCTTTCTTCTCTCATTGGAGGTTTTCCGTAAGCTTCTTCACCTTTGTGATATGTTTGGGCTGACTCTTTTGCTCATGCATGTTTTTGCCGGATTCATGCAGGTAAAGTTACGTACGATCTTTGCATGCAAAGCCATGCACGTGGCTTACAACATGGAGGGGCATCAATAGTTTTTTTTTTTATTTTTTTTTATTTTTTTTTATTTTGTTGGAATAGGTCTTGGGTCAATAAAACTTGTTATTTGATAACATGTGTTGTTGGTTCAATAAAGGGATGGACAAGTTTGCTACTTATCAGTGCGCTTCTTCTTCTTCTTCTTCCTCTCTGCGACTCCAAATTCGTTACTTATCACTTTGCTCTTCTGGCTCCAAACTCTGAGCCCCTCCTTTGCTGTACTTCTCTTGCGATCTTCCAACCTTAAGCTGAAATTTTTGAATAGGATCATATGGTTAATTATTTTTTCCACAATTCTCATAAGCACTTCACATATTTTCATAGAAAAACCTCCTTACTTTCGTCTTATTCAGAGATGTTGTTCAGATTCTCTCATTCATTTTTAACAGAATAAGATAGTAATCAGAGAACCACACTTACATGTGCTTAACTGAAAAAGTGAAATTTGAGTTCATCCAAGCAAAATTTCCCACAAGAGCAATGATATGCATGTTGTGATTCACCGATCACTTTAGAGAAGATTTGAGGAAAAACCGAATTATATTTATTACTTTCAAGAATAAATACTAATTACAACTAGAAACTTAAAACCTCACAAACTCTCTCTATACAATCTTCACACTTTGGGATGCATTTTAAGCTTCCTGGAAATCTGAATTTATAGGCAAAGATTGGTTACTGTTCACCCTTGATTTATGCCATCAATTGCCCTTGATTCATGATGATAACAATCTTCCACCAAAAGTATTTTGGTTGTTTCTTCAATTTTCAAAGATCACCTAAAGTTGCTTGGCAACTTCTTCATGGAGTCTTCAAATGGTGGTTAGCATGCCATATGCATTACCCATGCATGAAAGTGGCAGCTGAACTAACAATTCTCCCCCTCCAGCTGCATCCGAAACAATCGTCATCTGACAGCTATCCCGGCTATGTCTCTGCACAATTCTAGCTTGTCCCGAGTAACCACATTTGTTAACATATCAGCTGGATTCTCATCTGTATGGATCTTCACTAGTCTCAGCAGTTGTTGATCCATCACCTCGCGTATCCAGTGATAACGAATGTCAATGTGTTTCGTCTGGGTATGATACATTGAGTTCTTGCTCAGGTCCAGAGCACTCTGACTGTCACAATGTATCTTGTATTCTGTCTGCTTGATCCCTAACTCTTGGAGAAACCGCTTTAGCCACAACATTTCTTTTCCTGCCTCAACTATGGCAATGTACTTAGCTTCTGTTGTGGATAATGCAATACACCTCTGCAATCTTGACTGCCATGACACAGCTCCCCCTACAAAAGTGTAGATGAATCATGATGTAGATTTCATACCATCAAGATCTCCTGCCATATATGAATCTGTATAGCCTTCCAAGATCGGATCAGCTTCCCCGTAACACAGACGAAACTTCGTTGTACCCTTGAGGTACCTGAGAATCCATTTGACTGCCTCCCAGTATTGTTTTCCAGAGTTAGAGAGAAAATGGCTCACAACACCCACTGCGTGTGCAATATCTGGCCTGGTACATACCATTGCATATATTAAACTTCCAACAGCTGAAGAATATGGTATTTTTGACATTTCATCTATCTCTTTTTTGGATGAGGGGCACGAACTCTTGCTCAGTTTGAAATAGTGCGCTAGCGGAACGCTGACTGGTTTGGCTTTCTGTATATCGAACCTTTTGATCACCCGTTCAATATACCTCTCCTGTGAAAGCTATAATTTCTTATTCTGTCTGTCACGAACAATCTCCATTCCCAAAATCTGTTGAGCTGGTCCCAAGTCTTTCATGTCGAAAGCCTTGGAGAGTTTATTCTTCAACTGGCTGATCTTCGCTGCTTCTTGTCCAACAATCAACATGTCATCTACATACAGTAGAAGAGTAACGAAATTTCCATCTGGAAACCTCTGAATATATACACACTGATCTGTTGCAGTTCTTTTATAGCCTTGACCCACCATGAATGAGTCGAACTTCTTGTACCATTGCTTCAGTGCTTGCTTGAGCCCGTACAAGCTTTTTTCAGCTTGCAAACAAGGTTTTCTTTACCTGAAATCTTGAATCCTTCTGGCTGCTCCATGTAGATTTCTTCATTCAGATCACCATGAAGAAATGATGTTTTGACATCCATCTCTTCAAACTCCAAGTTCAATCTGGCTACCAATCCTAGGATAACTCGGATTGAAGCCATTTTTACCACCGGTGAAAAAATCTCATCAAAGTCAATTACTTTTTTCTGTAGGAATCCTTTGACCACTAGCCGAGCTTTGTGTTTCACCACTTTCCCGCTGCCATCTTTCTTGAGCTTGAACACCCATTTGTTCTTCAGTGCCTTCATTCCATGTGGGAGCTTGACTATCTCATAAGTGTTGTTTTTCTGCAGAGATTTCATCTCATCCTACATTGCATGCAGTCATTTGTCTTTGTCTTTATGAGAAACTGCTTCGTTGAAGGTTTCTGGCTCCCCCTCGTCAGTAAGCAGAATGTATTATGATCCTGAGTATCTGGCTGATGGAATCCGGCCTCTCTCAGATCTTCGTACTGGAGGTTCTGGTTGTCTGTTGTCATCCGGATCTGTGAATGATCCTGAAGCCTCTGATGGAGCAAGCTGCAGCTCCCCCTGCTCAACACCTCTTTCCTCATCTGGTTCTGCTTCTGGCATGTCTTGCACCCCATCATCATATGTAGCCACTGGTGTTGGTGCTGGGGTTGTGTCTGGATTTTTATCAACATTGTCGGCACTGGTTCTAGAAGGCATCTTGGGCTTTTCAATGTCTTCTATTGTCTGGTCTTCGAGAAACACTACATCTCTACTTCTGATGACCTTCATTTCCTTCGGGTCCCATAGCCTGTATCCAAATTTCTCGTCTCCATAGCCTATAAAGATGCATGAGGTAGTCCTTGCATCGAGCTTTTTCCTGAGCTCCTTGGATACATGTGCAAATGCTAAACATCCGAATATTCTGAGGTGAGAATATGAGGGATTCTTACCAGACCACACTTTCTCTGGAATCTCGAAGTTCAACGGTACAGATGGTGATCTGTTGATCAGGTAGCATGCGGCACGAACAGCTTCTCCCCAGAATGGCTTTGGCAGGTTAGCCATAATGATCATGCTTCTGATTTTCTCCATAATGGTGCAATTCATCCTTTCGGCGACACCATTGTGTTGTGGGGTGCGTGGAACAGTCCTCTCGTGTCAAATATCGTGGCTTCCGCAGTAGGCATCGAACTCCCTGGAAGTATATTCACCTTCATTGTCTGTGCGAAGACACTTTAGTTTCTTCCCTATTTCACGCTCGACCATGGCATGGAATAGTTTGAAATAGTCCAGGACCTGATCCTTTGATTTCAGAAAATACACCCATACTTTCCGAGAAGCATCGTCAATAAAAGTCAGAAAATATTTATTACCGCCTAGTGAGTTTACCTCCAAGGGACCACATATCTCAGAGTACACCAGACTGAATATCTCTGATTTCTTTGTAGAAGTGAAATTGAAAGAGACTCTGTGTTGCTTACCGAATAGACACTGGTTGCAAGGATCCAGAACAACATTTTTGGAGACAGTGATTAGATCCTTCTTTGTCAAGGTAGACAACCTTTTTTCACTCATGTGACCGAGTCTCTGGTGCCACAGATTCTGAGAAGCCTCTCGTTCAGCTACATTTAGGCTTTCTGCACAAATCTTCACATGAGTCTTGTACAAGGTTCCACAGATGTGTCCTCAGGTGATGACCATGTCACCTTTTATCATCCTCCAAGTGCCGTTGCTGAAGTGGCTAGCATATCCCTGTTTGTCAAGGGCTACCCCCGATAGTAAGTTGAGCCGATGTTCTGGAACATGTCTGACTTCTTTCAGGGTTATTATATACCCTGCATTTGTCCGCAACTGTATTTCACCAATTCCTTCTATCTGAGAATAACTAGTATTCCCCATCTTCACTGCTCCAAAGTCTCATGCTTTGTATGTTGTGAAGAAATCACTGTGAGGAGTGACGTGGTAGGATGCTGCAGTATCTACCACCCACTCGACATCCTGAGTTGTGGTGTGAATGCATGCTTCTTCCTGGCCGGAGCATATAGCTACATCCACCGCAGTAACTACTAGTGTCTCCGCGTCATTCTTCTTCGGCTGGTTATTGCCTTGTCCCTGCTCCCGTTGCAGTTTCCGACAATTTTTCTTCAAGTGGCCTTCTATGCCACAATGGAAGCACTTGTATGTCTTTCTCCCGTCCTTGGATCTGCCCCTGCTTTTGCTTCTGCCTCTCCTCCCACCTTGATATTTTTCCTGTTGTCTTCCTCGCTGCTCCGAGACAAGAGCTTCTGTTTGATCTGAGCCCACGTCTTTTCTTCTGGCTTCTTCATTTGACAAGACATCTTTTACCATAGGCATGGTAAGTTTGCCTCTTGGAGCTGAGTTGCTGAGAGTAACCACCAGAGTCTCACAGCTATCAGGAAGAGAACTGAGTAGCAAGAGTGCTTGAACTTCGTCTGCCAGTTGCATGTCTACTGCAGACAATTGGTTCACCAGGCTTTGAAACTCGTTGGTGTGTTCTGCATCGGAAGTTCCACTCCGCAGCTTCAGGTTCACCAAACGCCTCATGATTAAGGCTTTATTCCGAGCTGTTTTGGCCTGAAACATGTCTTCCAATTTCCTTCACATTTCATAAGCATTTGTGTCATGTGCTACATGGTGGAAGACATTATGGCCGATCCACTGTCTAATCTGACCCAAAGTTCTGTAGTTGAGTTTATTCCAGTCATACTCCTTAACAGACTATGGTTTCACTCCCTTCAACTCGATGACATCAAACAGATCTTTACAATGTAAAAAAATCTATCATCCTAGGTCTCCAGATGGAGTAATTAGTGGCAGCCAATTTAATCATTGCACCAGAATGAAAATCATCCATTTCCATTTTAAGTTTTAAAGTTTAAAATGAAAATAGCTTAAAATTGGGGCTGAATTTCACAAATCTGAGGTCACCGTTGCGTCCGGAACGGTCGAAAATGGTGGAATAGACACTTCGTTGGTCTAAATCCGACACATAGACTTATTTGTAAATTCTCAAAAGTTATGGGGTAAAACTGTAAATGTCAAAACTTCAGGGGGCTAAATGAAATTTACCAGGCTGCTGACATTGCAGGTGGGACCGGTTTTTCTAATGTGGCGGACACGTGACGCTGACTGGGCGCTGACGTGGCGCTGACTGGGCGGCTGACGTGTGTCGTCTTCAACCTCTGGAGCGCGTGGGCAGTTCTCTGTGAAGCGTGTGCGGCGCGTGCGGCGTTCGGGGATGTCGGTTCGGTCGTTGGAAAATATCACCGTGCTCATCTCGACATGAACTAGCTGATGGTACCCTCAAAATGAATTTTTGACAACTTTCGTCGGAACCGGTTTTCCGATCGGAAGCTCTGTTACTCAGTTTTACGACCCCAAAGAACAATCGAAGCTCATGATACGACTTGTTGTGATTCACCGATCACTTTAGAGAAGATTTGAGGAAAACCCGAATTATATTTATTATTTTCAAGAATAAATACTAGTTTACAACTAGAAACTTAAAACCTCACAAACTCTCTCTATACAATCTTCACACTTTGGGATGCATTTTAAGCTTCCTGGAAGTTTGAATTTATAGGCAATGATTGGTTACTGTTCACCCTTGATTTATGCCATCAATTGCTCCTTGATTCATGGTGATAACAATCTTCCACCAAAAGTATTTTGGTTGTTTCTTCAATTTTCAAAGATCACCTAAAGTTGCTTGGCAAATTCTTCGTGGAGTCTTCAAATGGTGGTTAGCATGTCATATGCATTACCCATGCATGAAAGTGGCAGCTGAACTAACAATGCATACATAAATTTTTACTTAAAGTTTCTACACTCATATCACTGTAGTTACAGTGAGTTACATTAGCTACATTAACTGACTGTAGCTACAGTGAGAGGGGTGTAGAAACTTTAAGTAAAAATTTAAGTATGTTTATCATTTTTATTCCCACAAATATGTCCAATCTTTCATCCAATTAATTGGATCTGAATCTTCTATATGATCATGTAAAATGGTATCCACTCCGACCCATATCATATAATAAGCCAACAATTTTATGCTATTAGTTAATCCACCTAATTTCTCATCTCATTATAACATTTCATTGAAATCACCCCCACAAACCCGAGAAAATCTACAATACAACGGAAGTATTATGTTATCCGTACAATAATCCAATAATTCATTGTCACACGTGTTAAAATATTAAAAAATAACTAAAATGATGAATATTAAATCATACATGTCATTTACTAATTTATTGATAATACCACGTCACCAATACCTCCATTGCACCAAAGAATTATTCAACAAACCGACGTTAATATGGTGGTGAGGACTAAAAGAAATTACTCTAACATCCAACTCAGCTTTTCACAATAGAGATGAACCCTCCCTCAATCCAACCCTATCTACCACTAAATATATGTATATAACATTGGCGTTAGGTTAACTTTAATTAAGCCAAAAGCCGTAGATTAAATATAGAATGAAGAGACACTTGAAATTAACAATCAACCATCAAATACAAACCCAAATCGGAAATTAATCATGCATTTACTCATTAAGTTCATACTAGTGGATTAAAAGTCCATTACCAGATCGTAATCATTCATAGCTCAAAACTCGTTTTCCACTCAAAATTCCAAAAAAAAAAACCCAATCCAAGTCAAAATCATCTGATTACGTACAAGGCAAATTCGTTTCTCAAACCAGTTTCGTTCGCAACTCATCATTTCTTCATTTCTTGCTACGTGTCACATATTTTGTTAATATAATTGTAGTTTTTTTCTTTTTTTTGAAGACTTGGAAATCTTATAACTACCCAGACTCTTAAAAAAATACATAATTTGGACTCGAATCAAAAACTTTATAATCAAATCATAAATCATTTATCATAAAATCACACCTCTTATGAGTAATATAATTGCAGTTTGTTCAAGCCTCAAACACAAGTTTTAGTCGGCAACAAATTATGATTAATTGCTCAAAAAAAAAGTTAAGATTAAATCCAAGATTATGATGCTTTGTGAATTTGTTCATGGTAACTTCCTATCATACGTCATGCATTATGACATTAAAAATGATATATCTGTGGGTAAAATTAGTGTCATTAAACAGTAATATAACATGCAAATCAAATAGATCAAACTACCAAAAGAAGATCTAGATGCAAAACCCTAAAACCAGAAAACTTGAAGACAAAACCTGGAAATTTGAGATTACAGAAACAATCCAAGTCGAGAAGATCTCTGTCCTTAAGAACTTATTGGCCCCGTCACAGGTGCTCTACGGATTCGAATTGCCAACGTTCTCCCATGATAACTTGGATTCTACTTGTTCAAGGAGCACTCCTTAACAAGTGTTTGAACTAGGATACAAAATGGTGGATCTCTCTCTCAAAACAAAGAAAACAACAATGCCTCTTTTTTATTCTTTGGTATTGATTGTATATTTATGTATATCTTTGTATTTGGAATAAAAGCATTCTTTTATAAGGCATGGAGGGGTGCCAATAGGACACCCCTTGGGGTGGGTTGCAACCCTCCAAGGATTGCAACCTCCCATACACCCATTGGGAATTCCAATGGTATACATATACATATACAAATCTTATTTAATGAATTTGAGGAATTTACAACAATAACCACAAAAATTAATAAAAAAATAGTAAAAAAATAGGTAAAATTACTTATTTTTTAGTTAAAAATTATTTATCTTTTAGTAATTTTGTGTTGATTTTAGGGACATATCATTGTTCTTCTGACAAGCGGCCGGTCACCGAATTTGAGCAAAATTGAATTATTATTATGTGTCAAATGATTGTTTATTCAAACCAGGTCTTAATATCATTTTCACAATAGCTGTATGCATTAAATACCTTGTCCCAATATCATTTTCACAATAGCTGTATCCATTATTAAGTAGAAATTCGTTCTTCTAAGTTCTAACCCGACCCGTAAATAATTTCCGAGATTTGAAGTAGTCAGAGAGCGATAAATTAAATGGTTAAAATATCAGGAGAAGAGAATTTGGCGGTGGGAGAGAAACTGAAAAAAAAAAAAACATATGCGTAAAGAGGAAGCAAAGTCAAATCCAGAATGTGAACAAGTAGTAGGGCCCAATAATGAAAAATACAAAGCTTTAGGCGCGGTATTTTAATTTCATGCGGCCATTTTTCTTTCAACCCAGCAACCGTTACAATCTCGCCACGTGGCAGTCCATTTCAGAAGGGCTCTGTCTTCTATCCCATCAACTGTGCTCCACCTCGTGTTTCACCAATTAAATTTGGACAACTAATATATCTCATTAAATGAGAGAACTCTGACTTTAACACTCCACCAATCAAATTGTTCTCTCATTTAATGAGAGATATTAATTGTCCAAATTTGATTAGTGGAGCACAATTGATGGGACAGAAAATTTGGACTCCTGTACAGTGACTCATTTCACTTGGGACTTGCCACTCGCTTGTGCTCTGGTTTCTTCACGTGAGAAATAGGGATGACAACAGATCGAATATGATATAAGAATATTAATAATTGTATTCGATCAATTTAATTAATGAATAAAAAAAAATATCATATTCGGTCCCAATAACATGTCACATTATGAACCTCTCGCTCTTGTTTGGTGAACCCCAATCTTCTTCTCCTCTTCCCCTGATGTTCAATCCCCATGGTGAACACAACACTAGAAGAGTCAGCAATCGAGTCTTTCGTAAAAAATTTGTTCTCTCACCTTCTAATCTGTAAGATATTTTATAAATTTCTTTCCTACTTATATCAGTTGGCTTCTACCGAAAGGATTTCCCTGATTGGCTCTCTATCTTGGAAGGACTTCTCTCATTCCCACTTATACTTCTTCCCATGCCACTAATGGATTTCCACTTCTAAACTCCACATATTCAATGGGTTAGGGATGATAGATAGGTGGCACTATTAGTATGTGAAGCTCATAAACATAGTTCCGTTGAGCCTATAGAAAGACCGTCTTATTCCCTTGACTTCGAAAGGAGCTTGTCTAAGCTTCCATTCCTGTATAATCAACCTAGGTTTGTATTGCTCTCTCGTTGAGGTTTATTTCAGCGAAGCTCGACGACGAATTGGCTTTTTCCACCCTTAGAGGTTGAATAGTAGGTTAATAATTTACCCATTCTAGTTAGGGCTCCCTCTCCTAGTTACTATTTTAAAAATAGCCCAATACCTTCTACGTTAAAGTTTCTCAAGATTTATGAAAAAATTCATTAATAACATCACAAAAATAATGTAACTACACTTTCATTTCTAGAGATGACCAACAAGCTAGACAACTCATTAGGGCACGACACGAATCCGTATGGGCCCGGAACGACATAATCCGTTATTGTGACACGACGGCACAATACGGCCCATATGCGTGTCGTGTCGTGCCAAGGCACGATATGAGTTATGCTTTGATCCGGCACGAAGATAGACATGAAAATAGGCACAAAATTTATATATAAAATTTCAAATTTATTTTTTAAAATTCATTAACTCATTTTTCTGTTGATTTTAAATCTTAAATGTTAAAAGTTAAAACTAACCAAACCATTAATAACAATATAGATAATTAGTAGAAGTATTTCTTAATTAGAAATAATACTATTTGAAAGAGAAATAAAATATAATTTATTTATATGAAATGAAAAGCTACATGTTACAAATAATATAAAATATAATGTATATATTTTTTAAATTTTTTTGAAAATACATTAAATGTTTAGTGATCATCATTCATTGATAACGGTAAAAAAAATTATTTTAGATTTACGACTTAAATATAATTGAAAATACATTAATTATGACTTAAATTGAATATTTTAGATTTTAAGCTCGTGGGCTGGCGCATGCACGACCCATGTGGTCCGATGGGTCAACACGGCCCACGACCTATGTGGGTCGTGTTGGGCCTTCTATTTTTATTGATGGGCACGACACGACACGACCCATTAATTAATCGTGTCGTGTTGGGCCGGCCCGCCAATACGAATGGGCCTTATCTTAATGGTTGGTGACGAGTCGGGTCGGGCCGGCCTGTTGGCCATCTTTAGTCATTTCAGTTATGATAAAATTAATAATATAAAATAATTTATGTACCATATGTTCCCTATAATCGGTAGGAAAACATATTAACATATAAAACTCTTAAGGCATAAAAGGATTTACATAACCAACTTGGTCTTTTCACCTCAGCTCAATATCAGAGAATACATATACTTAACTAGAAGCGAAATAACATAATACATTGAGATGACAAAAATCTTCGCAGTGGTCTGATATGTTAGAGGTGGGTAAATACACAATTTTTCATACCCGTTAGTTAGACGGGTCATGTACGGGTATTGAAATCCATGTTAAAATAGAGGTAAAATCCAAGCGTGAATGAGGACCTGCACATGGGCATGCGGGGTCTGGTACGTTAGGGGTGGGTAATGAGATAATTTTCGTACCCTTTGATTGAACGGGACGGGTACCCCTTATCATACCCAACTCGTTATCATCTCTAATAATACACAAATTAGACATAAAACTATAGGGAAATACATCAACTTATATACAATATAGTAAAAGGAAAAACCGATAAATTTATAGGGAAACTAACATATCTTCTATAAGATGATGAAAATCGACATTTATTCATGCATAAATAAAAATATAAACACTCAACACATGGTTGGAAAACTATCACCATAGATCTACCGATCTAGGCAACGAAATTTTACCATAATAAGCAACAACAAAAATAGCCCCTCAAATAAAGAGGAAATATATTTTAGACGGTGAATTTCGTGTTCAGTCCACAATTGAGATTTCGTAGGATGAGGCACCGATAATCTTACAAAACGAAGGCGAATAGAGAGCATAGTAACTACCCACCAGTATAGCAGATGCCGTAGAAATTCCGAAACTCAAGTCAACAGTGGTGATGAGCGAAAAATGGGGTAGAGCAAGACAAGATGGTTACCTCGATCTTCATAGTTTATGATGCTATATGCTTTGAGAACTCGAGTGTGAGAACCAAAGCTTCAATGTTCCTCAACCCCCTAAACTCTATATTTTATGATTAAGACTCATTAAAAGAGTTGAGTTACAATCATATTAGGAGATAGTAGTTGAATTGTGGCTGAATTAAGAATATATAGGTTTTTAGGATTATGTGTCATCCCAAATGTATTTGGATTTGATTATCGTGTTTGCAAGTAGTTTGTCTTGATTCAAATATTTATTTCTTTTGTTGAAAATGAATTTATCGTGTGTACACTGACTGACAATGTCTACTGGAACATTGTATAACATGAGGCAATATCGACTGAGACATTGAATAATATGGCTAGGGTCTCTTGGAAACCCTTTGTTAAGTCATGTGGACATTTCAGCCTTTAGGCTTAGTTTCATATGGGTTTGTGGGCCTATATGTTGAGTCCTGTAAGTAGACTTAGGGCTGTGGATAGTTGATTATTGATAATCATACGATTAGCAGTCTAATTCCAATAGACGTTGACTGGAGTCATTATAGACAATTGGAATTAGATTGAGCCTATTATTAGGCCCAAATTATAGGCTGGAGAAAGCCTAGTTGTCGAAAGCTTAGTGTTGAGCTATGTAATTCCATGTAATGTTGATTGGACTCATCCCAATAGACTGGAATCAGGTTGAGCGTAAGAATAGGCCCAAATTATAGGCTGAAGTAAGCCTGGTCGTTGATGGCCTTGTGTTTGAGCACATATTATTTGGTTGTTATTAATCCAGTAGATTTGATGTCGATTAGAATTGGTGAATCGGCTGAAACCAGTATCGACTTGAACTTTAGTGTTGACTGAAATATACATGTCGGTTGGATTTCAAATTGATTGGCCTTTGGTAGTAGCCCAAGATATAATTTGGATCAAATGAATATCATGAAACATGATTTCAAGCGAGTTTATCATATGAACATGTTAGGTGTCAATACATGTGGTTTGGATTTTCTTTTTGAGGGACCAACGTGATTTCAACTTCTATTGCAATTTGGCTATTACACAAGACATTTGTTTGGTGGAGCTAAGGATGAAATGCGGCCACCTAAACCACTAACAAATTAAAATTAAAATGCAACCAAAATACTTGTCCAAAGTCAATAATAATGATGGCATCTTCAATTTGTAACTTGTGGGAAATTCTTTTCTCATCTTGGTTTCTTTAGCTGGAAAGATAAGAAAGCAAAGAAAATAATTACAGAGATGATTAGTATTTAAGTCATTATAGCCAAGAAGATATTTGGATTTGATTTTGTGAACTTTATTTATTTAGTTCAACCTTTTCAAGCCATTGCACATGGCGGCATTATGGCAAAACCCCCCACACAATTATTTGTTTTTTTTAAAAAAAAAAAAAAAAAATCTTTTTGTTACGCTTTTCAAATGGGCATTTTTGTTTTCTCTTCCCAAAAAGGAATTCTCTTCGCAATTATTTAAAAGTTTGATCAAGGTTTTAGCTTTTAAGCATAAAATCTTATAAGTAGGTTATAGTAAGTATTATCAAAATCAAATTCATTGTAATTATTACCAAATGGAGTATTAAACAAATCTTAAATACCCTCGTGTCCTTTCCCTTTGCGGTATGTTGCACAAAAGTGATTGCAAGGCAACTTATCTCAAGAGATATCGAGTGGTACGTAGGTTAAATAGAATAATTAATATAAATGAATATGAATTTCAAATGTTTATAAGTCGATTTTTAAGAATGAGTTCTACTAATAACTTGTAACAATTGATATGAATGTGATCGATATAGACGTAACTTTACATTCTACCCATAAGTTTGAAAATTGTTTGGTTAAATTCATGAAGAGATGTGTATACGAGATTTATTTTCTGTTGAATTGATAATAATATGAATGTAGATTTTTACCATATTTATATGTAAGTTGTAAAATGAAAAGGGGTCAACATTTTTTTTTTCTTAGTACACTTTTATAGAGTAATGAACAAAGTTTATCTTTGGGTTAAGTTGTAGATAAATGTGGTAGAGTGAAGGGTCCTATGTGGCCCATTATTTAATTAATATTAACATCATCAAATAATATAGATGAGTAGATTTATACATCTCGATTGGAAAATAATCAATAAAAAAAAAAGTCGAAATTGATTAATATATATCTAAAAATAATCACAAAATGAAACATAAATTGTAAATCAGCAGTAGTCTCGTTTCTCTTTTGTATAGGATTTTTTTTTTTTGAAATCGTTGGAAATCCCATTGTAGGAAATTCTTCATTAAGGGTAATTCTGTCTTTTGGATTGGATTGGGTGCTTGTGAGGGGTACAACCCTTTGGGGGGTTGCACCCCATCCCAAAGGGTGCCCTATTGGCACCCTTCCATGCCTTATATAAGAAGGCTTGATATCCAAAATATAGAAATAGAAAGATATCCGAATTTGATAAACAAGAGACATTGTTTTCCATTGTTTTTGAGAGAGTTTCACCATATACCTAGTTCATACACTTGTTAAGGAGTGCTCCTTGAACAAGAAGATTCCAAGTAATCCTGGGAGAACGTTGGCAAAACGAATCCGTAAAGCACCCGTGACGGAGCCAATAAGTTCTTAAGGACAGAGATCATCTCGACTTGGACAATTCTGTGATCTACATTTTCTGGTTTGTTTTAATGGTTTTCTGGTTTTAGGGTTTCATGCATCTAGATATACTTTTGTTGTTTTGATCTGTTTGATTGCAAGTTATATTACTGTTTGATGACACATATTGGACAACAATCTTAAGAACTTATTGCTTTAATGTTATTAGATAGTAATTCGCATGTTAGGGTTTGAATATTTTCTGGAAAATACGAACTGTGCATGAAAAACCCGTAGGGCGTTCGAACGCCCGACGCACGCGAAGGCTAAATTTTTGAACTTTCGTTAGAACGTTCGAACGCGTCTTCAAACGCAACTCGAACGCAAGCCTTCTGCCTTAGAACGTTCGAACGCGTCCTAAACGCAACTCAAACGTAAACTCTCTGGAATCGTTCCGTTCGAACGCGTTCACGAACGCTATACGAACGTGAACTCTCTGGAATCACACCGTTCGAACGCGTTATCAAACGCTACTCGAACGTAAACTCTCTGGAATCGTTCCTTTCGAACGCGTTATCAAACGCTACTCGAACGTGAACTCTCTGGAAACACTTCGTTCGAACGCGTTATCAAACGCTACGCAAACGTAAACTCTCTGGAAACACTTCGTTCGAACGCGTTATCAAACGCAACACGAACGCACACACACTGGACAGTCTCGTTCGAACGTAGATACGAACGTGACACTAACGACTTTGTCCTGTAAGTATCATAAACTGCAAACTTTAATTAATATTAACTCGGTTAGTCATATAATGTAAACACATTAATCTTGGTAGTATAGATTCAAGTTATTATTAAGTTGTTCAATTATCACAAGCATACACATAGTGATAAAGTTGAAATTGATTGGTTGTTGCATAATTGGTTGAGAATTTAAAGTGTAATAATACACAAGTAATTCCATCCAATCTTGATTGACTTATATATCTACATTTATCATATATCACTTTGAACAAGGTCATTCGTTGATCGTTGTGCAATTTTTCTTTCGTAGACTAATTGACCCTGTTGATTTTCCAGTTACATATGGCTAGCGGAAATATCACAGTACCGGTCTCTCACGGAGAAAAACCGGAGAAATTTGGTTCGGCAAATTTCAAACAATGGCAGAGTAAGATGTTGTTCTACCTGACAACTCTCCAGTTGGCAAAATTCATCAAAGATCCTCCGGGTCCTGTGGAGGGTGAATCTGAATTGGCCAAGGTAGAGCGAGAACAGACTTGGATGTCTGGAGACTTCTTATGCAAGAACTACCTTTTGGGTGGTCTTGACAATACCCTGTACAATGTGTACCAAGGCATGACTTCTGCGAAGATTCTCTGGGAATCTCTCGAGAAGAAGTATAAAACTGAAGATGCCGGACAAAAGAAATTTGTCGTGGGTAGGTTCCTGGACTACAAGATGGTAGATTCAAGGACGGTGATGTCTCAGTTGGGTGAACTGCAATTGATCATTCATGAAATATTGGATGAGGGAATGAAACTTTGTGAGACGTTTCAAATTGCCGCCATAATTGAAAAGTTGCCTCCATCATGGAAGGACTTCAGGAGCTATCTGAAACACAAAAAGAAGCAGATGAGCCTTGAAGACCTCAGTGTTCGATTGAGAATCGAGGAGGACAACAGGATGTCCGAGAAGGCCAGCTACAAGACTCTGGAGTCTAAGGCCAACATCATTGAAGGTGTAAAGGGTAGCAAAAAGAGAAAGAACAGTGGAGCTGACTCTGGGAACAAGAAGTTCAAGGGAAAATGCTACAATTGTGGAAAGAGCGGTCATATGTCAAAGGACTGCAGGAACAAAAAGTCTCAGGACAATGGCAAGAAAAAGAAATATGAGGCCCATGTTACTGAAGGCGAGCAGCTGCCTGATGATATCTCAGAGATGGAACTATCAGCAGTGGTAACCGAAGCCAACATAGTTGGGAATCCGAGAGAATGGTGGGTAGACACTGGGGCTACTCGTCATATCTGTGCAGACAGTAAGATGTTTTCCATGTACCAGAAGGTCGATGGCGGCGATCATCTGACAATGGGAAACTCGTCTACCTCTCAGGTGGTTGGACAAGGCACAGTGGTTCTGAAGATGACATCCGGAAAGGAGCTAACATTGAAGAATGTACTGCACGTTCCAGATATTCGGAAGAACTTGGTCTCGGGCTCTCTTCTTAGTAAGGCTGGTTTTAAGCTTGTATTTGTTTCTGACAAGTTTGTAATGACTAAGAATGATATGTATGTAGGAAAAGGATACCTAACTGAGGGCCTTTTCAAGCTAATTGTAATGACTGCTAATCGTGCTATTAATAAAGCTAGTTCGTCTGCTTATATTATTGTGTCGCAGAATGTATGGCATGAGAGGTTAGGACATGTTAATTATGATACCATGCGTAAATTAATTAACATGGACCTTATACCTAAAATTGCAATTGATAGCCAACATAAGTGTGAAGCATGTGTTGAAGCCAAAATGCATAGAACATCATTTCATTCTATAGAACGCAGTTCTGAACCGCTAGAACTTGTACATACCGATGTATGTGACATGAATATTATGCAAACAAGAGGCGGTAAAAAGTACTTTGTCACTTTTATCGATGATAGCACAAGGTTTTGTTATGTGTACCTGCTGAGAAGCAAAGCAGAAGCTATTGAGAGCTTTGTGCACTATAAGAGCGAAGTTGAAAATCAACTTGGCAAGAAAATCAAAAGAATCAGGAGTGATAGAGGTGGTGAATATGTTTCACCATTCGGTGAATATTGTTCTGTGCACGAAATTATTCACGAAACCACTGCTCCCTATTCTCCTCAACAGAACGGAATTGCGGAGCGCAAAAACCGAACGTTGAAGGAAATGATGAATGCCATGTTGACAAGTTCGGGTCTACCCCAGAACTTGTGGGGGGAAGCCTTGCTTTCCGCGAACTACGTTCTGAACAAGCTTCCTCACAGAAGACTTGACAAGACACCATATGAATTGTGGAAAGGTTTCGTACCTTCCTACAAATACCTCAAAGTGTGGGGGTGTCTTGCCAAAGTAATGGTTCCTAAACCTAAGAAGGTTAGAATATGACCCAAAACTGTTGACTGTGTATTCATTGGATATGCTCACAATAGTAGTGCGTATCGATTCTTGGTACACAAGTCAGAGATTCCTGACATCAATCCAAATATGATAATTGAGTCAAGGAATGCGATATTTTTTGAAGAGACGTTTCCTTGTAAGGAAAGACAAATAACTGGGTCTCTCAAAAGAACAGTTGATACTGTCAAGGACAGTGATCAAGTTGACCAAGAATCAGATCAACGTGTAAATGTTGAGACAATCGAGCCTAGACGTAGCAAAAGAGCTAGAACGTCTAAGTCGTTTGGTCCCGATTTTCTAACATACTTGTTAGAAAATGAGCCTCAAAGTTACAAAGAAGCTGTGACTTCTCCGGAGGCACCTCTTTGGAAAGAGGCTATTAACAGTGAGATTGATTCAATCCTACAGAACCATACTTGGGAATTGGTTGATCTTCCGCCAGGTTGTAAGCCGCTGGGCTACAAATGGATATTCAAAAGGAAGATGAAAACGGATGGATCAATAGATAAGTATAAGGCAAGACTTGTCATAAAAGGTTATAGACAAAAGGAAGGCCTTGATTACTTTGACACCTATTCACCTGTGACTCGCATCACATCGATAAGAATGCTCATAGCCATAGCAACTATATTTGGTCTTGAAATACATCAATTGGATGTAAAGACGGCATTCTTGAATGGTGAATTGGATGAAGAAATTTACATGGAACAACCAGAAGGGTTTAGTGTTCCTGGACAAAAACAGAAGGTGTGCAAACTTGTAAAATCCTTGTACGGATTAAAACAAGCACCGAAACAATGGCATGAGAAATTTGACAAAGAAATGTTGTCAAATGGGTTTAAAACCAATGAGTGTGATAAGTGTGTGTACACCAAATCAACTCAAAAAGGATATGTCATTGTGTGTCTCTATGTAGACGATATGCTGATAATTGGTAGTAATCATGAAATGATTAAGTTTACCAAAAACGTGTTATCCAGCAGATTTGATATGAAAGATATGGGGATAGCTGATGTGATCCTAGGAATAAAGATTTCTAGGACATCAGACGGATATATATTATCACAGACTCATTATATTGAGAAGATACTCGATAAATATATCAAAGGGGATCTAAACGTAGCTAGAACCCCTGTAAACCTAACTCTTCATTTATCAAAGAATACTGGTTCAAGCATATCGCAACTAGAGTATTCGAGAATCATCGGAAGTCTGATGTATCTCACGAATTGCACATGACCCGATTGTAGGCACTGCATTTTTACACATGAGTCCCTATGATGAGTCTCATTTTGGAGACACTACCTTTTAAGTCACGGAGGTCACGGGAAACGGACATCGGAAGGGGAAATTCAGAATAACAAGGTTCACTGTTTTCGTTCGTGCTACGTTCGTGTTTACGTTCGAACGTCAAACGGATTGCGGGCGTTCGTGCCGCGTTCGAGGAAGCGTTCGAACGGTGTCGGTAATTCTGGTTTTGCTGCTAGCCTCACATCCAGCCCAATTAGCCCCCCAAAGCCCATAAAACACATCCCAATTTAAATAAATAAATATTAATTAAAACATTAACTAAATAATATAATAATTAAATTAATTAAATGATTAAATAAAACATATACCAAACATAAAATAAACAATTACCAACTTAAACTAAAATCATGCCTAAATTAAACAAATCACACACTAAATCAAAATATAATCATGCCTAATTAAAATCAATCAACCAATTATATTCCCAATCTAATAAGATTATTCCCAAACTTAAAATATTGTATTCCTAATCCAAGCCAATCAAATATCCAACCTTCCCTATCTAGCCAAGATTTGTCCCCCCTCAATCTTTGACTTCCCTTAACCAAACCAAATCAAATCTCTTGACTTCCCTTAACCAAACCAAATCAAATTCCTTTCCTTGTCAAACCTAACCATTTGCCTATAAAAAGAACCCTTCACCAACCTTCTCAACCCTAGCTAGCTAGTCTCTAACTCATACACAACACACATAAAAACTACAGGAAGAAGACACCCAAAAACAGTAAGCAAAAGATAAAGAGGAAATAGGAGCAGAACGGAGTTGGAGCCGCAAGCAAATCAGTAAAGACAACGAACGAGAACAGTGAACCAGTGAACCGGGAGAGTTGCGGAGCATCCACCCTTCCGACGATCGTGTACCATACATCCGAGAGGTGATTTAAAAGGTTAGACCTGAGGGTACCTTTTCATTAGTTTATATTCATTGTTTATTGAATTCTATTCGCATGAGAGTCGTCTATGAATGCATGTTGTGGTCTTTGAGTAGATAAATATGCATGAATTATGAGATGTAATATGTTGTGGGTATTGGATGAATGAGAGATGTGTCAACTCTCGCGGTATATCGGATGGAAACCCGGACATAAATTTCATAGCCGATTCCGAATGGACGGTAATATGATCTGTACTCGGGCCACAACTCCACGCACCACTTGAGTAAACGGCACATTCTCTTGTTTTGTGTTGCTTTCATTTATTTATTCCTCGTCATTTAAATTATGTATGTCGTTAGTTATGCATGATTCAACCAAGCGCATGGGCTTAGTGAGTTAGTCCAAAGGTCCTCCATTTAGGAGATAAAGAGCCGAAAAGGCCACCTTCGTGACACTACTTCGCCGCGCGGTTGATGTATGTTCGGTTGGACGCGAGATACGTTCAATCGGGCATACTTAGTTTGATATTGTTATCTTTATTTTCGTATGTATAAGTCAATCGAGCGCATGGGCTTAGTAAGTGTGTTGTGAGATCCCCTATGGGGAGGGGCTAAAAGCCCTTTACCACGATGCTTTGCCGCGCCGGTTGATGTGTGTTCGGATTGGATGTAAGATGTGTTCAATCGGGCATACTTGGTTGATATGATTGGTTCTATTCTTGTATGTGTGATGTGACGCGCATGGGCTTAGCATGTTGGTCTAAAGGTCCTCTCTTTGAGAGATCAAGAGCCCCAAAAGGTCACCTTTACGGCAGTGCTTCGCCGCGCCCTTTTATTTTCTGTTTATGTATTGCATCCTATTTCATGCATCAGGTCCGTGTCCGTTCGAACGCGTTCACGAACGCAACTCGAACGCGCATGTGTTTTTGCCTTATTATGTGTCAGGTCTCGTATCCGTTCGAACGCGTTAACAAACGCCATACGAACGTGAGCTTTCTGTCTCATCTCCGTTCGAACGCGTTTACGAACGCTACTCGAACGTGAGCATTCTGTCTCATTTCCGTTCGAACGCGTTTACGAACGCTACTCGAACGTGAGCATTCTGTTTCATTTCCGTTCGAACGCGTTTACGAACGCTACTCGAACGTGAGCATTCTGTTTCATTTCCGTTCGAACGCGTTTACGAACGCTACTCGAACGTGAGCATTCTGTTTCATTTCCGTTCGAACGCGTTTACGAACGCTACACGAACGTGCACACACTGAACTGAGTCTGTCTTATTATATTCATGCATAATTGCCTATTGGTTGATCTTTCTTATGCAAATGTGTCACAATTCGTATGCTTATGTCATGATAACATTTGAGTATTATTTCTTGCGGTATATCGGATGGAAACCCAGACGTAAATTTCGTAGCCGATTCCGAATGGACGGTAGTGCGGTCTGTACTTGGGCTACAATTCCACGTACCGCTTGGAAAAGTGCCCATATGTGTGCTTGTAGGGTCAATATGTGTGCTTGCGTTTTCCTGAATGTGATATGTAAATTTGTATGTTCGTTGCTATCTTGATATATGTTAAGCATGCAATTTTAAATATGAGATATATGTAAAAGCGTACACATAAGTTTTATTTTGCATATGAGAATTTAGAAGCATGATACTATTGGAAATAAGTGTTACTTAAGCTTAGTTAAATTATTACATGAATCCTTTCATTACAAGTGACATAAGTAAGGGACCATTCCGAACCCAACGGTTTGAGGTCTTCCCTTGCGAGGGGTGAGTGCGGCCTTAAATCTTTGTCCCGGTTCACACCGGGTGGCGACTCCATGTTATGTAATCCTTCCCAACTAGGCCGCGAGCCTAGGAACGGCGTCGCTCAGTTTCTGTGTCCCACACCGATATCGCTCAAGCTGTGAATCGGCTTAGCAGATATACGAGTAATCCAGGACACAACCACTGGAAAGCCATAGTAAGAGTTTTGAGGTATCTGAGAGAAACTTCAAAATATGGGCTACATTACGAGAGATATCCTGCTGTACTAGAGGGTTACAGCGATGCTAACTGGATATCTGATACGGTGGATTCCAAATCCACGAGTGGGTTTGTTTTCACACTTAGTAATGCGGCCGTGTCATGGAAATCCTCGAGGAAAACATGTATTTCCCGGTCTACTATGGAATCAGAGTTCATAGCGTTAGACAAAACAGCGGAAGAAGCAGAATGGCTTAGAAACTTCCTGGAGGATGTTCCTAGTTGGCCCAAACCGGTGCCAGCGATAAGCATATATTGTGACAGCCAATCGGCTATTGGGAGAGCCCAAAATACAATGTATAATGGTAAGTCTCGACACATACGTCGGAGACATAATACCATATGTCAACTGCTCTCAAGTGGCATAATAACGATCGATTATGTCAGGTCGAAGGAAAACCTAGCGGATCCACTAACTAAAGGTTTACCTCGAGAGCAAGTTGAGAAGTCATCGAGGGGAATAGGCTTGAAGCCTATAATCTAAGAATTGTCACTGTGGAAACCCAACCTAGTTGACTGGAGATCCCAAAATCTAGGTTCAAAAGGGACAACAGAAACTTTGTGCAATTCAAAACAAGCACTGAAGAGTTTCGTACTCTTTCCCATTCCGATTATGACGCTGAGTGCTGTCTGTCATTGGTTAGGATAAGCTAAGGCTTTTAATGATCACTATATTAGGATATGAGTCCTAATGGGGGTAAAGACAGATTACCTATTCATAGCAGATCACCTATTTCAAGTAAGAAGTGAGGCCGCTTCCATGGGAACCTTTAAAGGCGGGTTACCCTAAAGTGCTTGATGAATCCAGGACCGTTGTTCAGGGCCAAAATGAACACAACCGTAGAACGGGAAAATGGTCGAATTAAAGCTGTGTGTTGGCAATTGTCTTGGTTTACACCAACGGCAGAACAGTTCAAGACTATGGGTCACTGGTTTGCCAAGTAAATCCGATTGTCACTCACTAGGAAAGGTTCAAGGCGAAAGCTACCTATTTCGATGCAGCTTTAGTTCATGGTAACTCTCTCAAATGTCTCCGTGGATATTTGAAGAATTATGGGGGATTGTAGGAAATTCTTCATTAAGGGTAATTCTGTCTTTTAGATTGGATTGGGTGCTTGTGAGGGGTACAACCCTTTGGGGGGTTGCACCCCATCCCAAAGGGTGCCCTATTGGCACCCTTCCATGCCTTATATAAGAAGGCTTGATATCCAAAATATAGAAATAGAAAGATATCCGAATTTGATAAACAAGAGACATTGTTTTCCATTGTTTTTTGAGAGAGTTTCATCATATACCTAGTTCATACACTTGTTAAGGAGTGCTCCTTGAACAAGAAGATTCCAAGTAATCCTGGGAGAACGTTGGCAAAACGAATCCGTAAAGCACCCGTGACGGAGCCAATAAGTTCTTAAGGACAGAGATCATCTCGACTTGGACAATTCTGTGATCTACATTTTCTGGTTTGTTTTAATGGTTTTCTGGTTTTAGGGTTTCATGCATCTAGATATACTTTTGTTGTTTTGATCTGTTTGATTGCAAGTTATATTACTGTTTGATGACACATATTGGACAACAATCCCATCACCAAATCACCCATTCCAGACTTAAACGCAGCAGGTAAAACCCCAATTATCCCAAGAAAAACCCTAAAATCCTTTTTAGCTATTGTCGCCGACCACAAGGCGGTGGTGAATGGTGATTTCTGCCACCCCCACTCTTCTTTTTCAACCTCTTTCAACTCTGTTCTCTTTTTTCTCCTTCTTAGGATTTATCCTCCCTCATTTTTGTTATCCTTTTCTCATTGACTTTCCTAACCCCCTTTCCATTTCTTCTTTTGCTCAGCCCTCACCATTTTATGTGTCCTCGGCCCTTAATGTTGTTTATTTTCTTTTTTTGTTTCTTTATTTTGATTACCCAAATCTTGTATGTGATGGTTATTAAAATCCAATCAGATTTTAGATATGTGTTGATATTTTATTTTTGTATTATTTCATGTTTAATGCAGGTGTTTTATGAGCCCATTTAGGTTCGAGTCTTAAGATTTCCTATGTTTGTAATCGAACCAAAATGAATATATATATTTCATTTTTATGTTGTTTATTAATGAAATCTTTCATTATTCCACAAAATAATAATAATAATTGTTGGTGGTATTTTTAAGCACTATGATATTTGAACAGTGCGGCAGAGGTAGAAAATGTAACTTCATTTTGACCAAGACCCTTAACGCCGACCCGTCCAGAAGGGTGTTGCCGAACATATGACAAGTGGTCGGCCACTTCAGCACGGCTGGTCGGATATTATCAGATCGGTAGTAGCATTCTCAGTATAGAGGACCATTGTGACCGACCTCATGAAGACCGAGCATATAACAAGATATTTTTCACCGCCTCATTCTTATAGGATGAGATGATGAGACATCATTCTTATAAGATAAAGTGATGGGACATAGTAATGATGAAAGTAAGATATTTTCGGCCAAGTGGCATTGGGGGAATGAATTTCATTAATGAGTCCACATGGGTAGTGTCATATAGAGGGGGGATAGAACCGCCTCTTTGCTAGTATAAATAGGATGGGGAAACACATTTGTAGGGTTGGTTGATTTGTTAGTAAGTTGATTACTAAAAAAAATAGAGAGAACTATTCTGTAAACACAAACAGCTCGGTTTCCACACTGACCGATCACAAAACAGGTCGGCCGAGCACATTTCAGTAATAAAACACCCATCCATTTTGTGCATGTGGACGTAGGTTGGATTCAATCCACCGAACCACGTTAATAATTTGTGTTGATCTGCGTGTTTATTCCCTTTTGTCAAAGTTTGCTTTTGGTTTCCCATAACCAAATAAATTCACTGTAGAATGAAGATTATCCCGGGAGCAATATTCCCTTATTGCCCCTGAGACAAAAATCAACTGTCAATAGTTGGCGCCGTCTGTGGGGATTCAACAAAAAGCAACTTACGTAGTAGGACGATTGCAGAAGATGGAAACCACCGGTCGTCAGAAAGTTCAACAACAGAATGAATGGAAAAAATGGAGGAAAGTATGAGGAAAGATAGGGAGGAAAATCAAACCTTCTTGAAATCCATGATGGACAAACTGAAGAGAATGGAAAATACGAATAATGAAAGACTTGAAGTTGGAACCAGCCGGAGGAGAAGTGAAATAGCGGAAGGAAATAGGGTTTTAGATGTGAGTGGAGACGATGAACCCAGGAGGAAGGACCCCGGCGGGATGAGGTCTCTAGTGATAGAAATGGATTTGCAAGCGGAGGATATGTGGGAAGAAGAAGAGGAGAGACAGTCGCCAAATTCTTCCTATGATAGCCCACACGACACTAGAAGGGAAGATATGAGGCACGGCGGAGTTGAACGGGAAATTTCTGGTCGGGGCATGCCCCGTGTTCGGAGTGACAGGCGTGAGGAAGGCCGCGGGGGGTAGCGTGGTAACCCTGATCACAACATGAAAGCTTGGTTAAGAAAAGAAATGACTAAATGGGAAGAGAGCTTCAAAGCTGATGTCGGGGATGCTCGGGACGGTGAGGTTGAATCTCCCTTCACAGAGGAAATAAGGTTGGAAAAATTCCCAAGACGATTCACCATGCCGACCATGACACCATATAAAGGCCATACCGATCCGAAATCGCATATTGTGGCCGAGGACCCGGAGCTTTACTCGTTCCATCCCCATCTTCATTTCCCTTTCTCTTCTGGCCATCATCTTCAATAGAAAGGATCTCCCTTGAGAGGGTGGTGAAACAACTCTGGGCGGCTTTCTGACTTCCGCACACAATTCTAATCTCGTCCCGAGTAGGAAACTTCAACTTCAAGTAGTAGTAGGACATTACAGCTTTTAACTTCATCATAAATGGCTGACCAACGATAACCTGGTAACTGCTCATGCAGTCTACCACTGTGAAGTCCGTCATAATCGTCCGAGACCGGGGAGGGGTCCCGACTATCATTGCCAATTGTATCATTCCCAATGGAACCACTGTTGAACCCCCGAAGCTGTACATGGGAGTCTCATCATCAGTTAGGGTCGCATATTCCACCCCGAGGCCGTCCAGGACTTCTTTGGAAATTACATCTACCGCGCTTCTGGGATCCACCATGATCTTGTCCACCTCGGAACCACCGATCACTGCCTTAATCACCAAGGCATCATCATAGGGGAAACTCACCCCACGAGCATCATCATCTGTGAACATTATTGGCATTGACCGACCACCCAGAGCTCCCGGTGCTTGTTCCATTGCCAATATCTCTGGCCCTCAGGTACAATTGTAATTCTTCCTCGAGCGATTAGAATTTCCGACCAGCGTTCTTCCTCCAGCAATGGTATTCACCTGTCTGCGGTTCGACCTCTGCCTGGCCGCCATAATTTCGTGGTCGATGTAGTTATTCAGATAACTATTGCGCGCTAGGTCTTCTATTTGCTCTTGCAAGTCTTTGCACCCGTATGTCGTATGCCCATTCAAATTATGGTGCATACAATATGATCTTTCATTCCTCATGTCCGGGGGGTACCTCCTGAAATCAGGCTCTGTCAAGAGGCCTCTGGCTTGGATCTCTGTGACGATTTACCTCAACGGTTTATTCAGAGGAACGTACGCCTCTTCCCTGGCGACTTGGTTCACCTGAGCCGGAACTATTCTCTCATGATCATTCTGAGGCATCGGCTTGAATTCCCTTTGCCTCAGGGGTGGTTTCCTGAATTCCCTATCTGGCCTCCGAGGAACTTCTGCCCTTACCGTCATTTCTTTGGTAGTTGTGCCCCTTCGGGATATCTTCTTCTCTTCTTCCAACAAAGCGAACCTCCGGGCTATTTCTAATGCGGTGGCATAGCCCAGTGTGTCCTGGATTCTCAGGTGGGTCCATACCCTCCCGACCTTCAGGGCCCCTTTCAAACTTTCCAAGGCCTCTAGCGACTCATATCCTCCGACCTCGAGCACCAAGCTGTGATACCGTTTAATGAAAACTCTCAGGGGCTCGTCATCCCCTTGTTTTACAAACCGAAACTCCCCAATTGTCTTCTTCGGGACACATGCCCCTTTAAAGTGCCGAACAAATGACTTCTTAAGATGTGAGAAGCTGCCGATGCTTCCTGGGGTTAAACTTCTGAACCACATGACTGCGGGCCCGCCCAAGGTTAATGGGAAAACTTTACAAATGGCATCCTCCACCATTCCTTGGACCTCCATCAATAAAACGAAACCCTAAATATGCGATTTCTTATCGGTATGGCCTTTATAGGGTGTCATGGTCGGCATGGTGAATCGTCTTGGAAATTTTGCCAAACTTATTTCCTCTGTGAAGTGTGGAAGGCCGATTCATATCCAGAGCCGAGTGGTCGAGTTCACCGGGCTCCGGATCCTTCCGGGGAATTCTGTGGTGGTAGGTGTCTTGTTCAATTTCGGAATGGGTATGGGTGGTGTCAGGATCCTCTATGTTATGTACTTTCGAGCTCGATGAAGGCTCTTCGGCATGAGGAGTTTGAGGTTTTGAAGGCTTTGCCGAGGAGGTTTCACTGTCAGACATTCCTAACCGTCGAAGTGGGTGAAAAGGTTAGTCAATGACTACTTTAATGTACCGAGGACTCAGATAGCTACCCTAAAATTCTGACAATTAAGCCTATAGTCTCTATACGCCTTATCAATGTCCACAAACAACAAATCTCTTTCTAGCTACATCAAGCCAAACAACAAGCCCAAAAACAACCCGAAGTTATCATAACCTATCACCAATCATCTTACCAAACACATATGTACTACAAAAATCTCAAAACAGAGACATGCCTCACCACACACAGCAAAAACACAAAAAAAGAGAAAAAAACAGCAGGATTCGCAACCCGTGAAACGCAAAAGCAAATAGGTCGTTCAGAGATTTACTTGGTTCTTTTGGAAGGATTGAGGTTGCTCGGTGCGGCCTGGTCGTTCGTTGAGTTCACTGGTCACAGTTGGGAAAGAAGAATTCTCTCAGTTGGGAAGATTCAAGTGTTCATAAAAGAGAGAAACCATATTTATTCTGCTTTCTTATAGTCGGTTCAGTGCATTTGTAGCCGTTGGATTGAACAAGAGCGTCGGATGTGCGCCACGTGTCATCTTCGGAAGTGATCTTCCAGAGTTCGATGGACGGCTGAGATTGAGCGTCTTTTGAGTTGGTAATGACGGTCGAATTACTCATTTTTTGGCGGGAAGACGACGGATGGTTGACAGGTGTCAGGCCCACGTTAAACCCAAGAAGTGATATGATGGGCGTTTAAGAGGATGTGACGGTTGCGCGTCTCGAGGGGCGGTTTCCAGAAGGACAATAAAGAGATTTCGCTTTGGCTGGAAAGAAATCAGACCGAGCATCTGAGTCATACCGAAAACGAGGTGATTGTAGGCCGATGAATTTCTTCTTCAAAGGTCGGCCACCAGTTTATCAGAAGTACCACTCTTTTTAGTTCCCGGCACCAACTCGTACACTCGTTGGAACCGAGAACTAGGGGACATATGTTGGTGGTATTTTCAAGCACTATGATATTTGAACTGTGCGGCATGGGTAGAAAGGGTAACTTCATTTTGACCAAGACCTTTAACGCTACCCGTCCAGAAGGGTGTTGCCGAACATATGACATGACATGTTCCAACAGTGAAGGCCGAACACTCGGTGACAAGTGGCCGGCCACTTCAGCACGGCTGGTCGGATATTATCAGATCGGTAGCAGCATTCTCAGTACAGAGGACCATTGTGACCGACCTCATGAAGACCGAACAGATGGCAAGATATTTTTCATCGCCTCATTCTTATAGGATAAGATGATGAGACACCATTCTTATAAGATAATGTGATGTGACATAGTAATGATGAAAGTAAGATATTTTCGGCCAAGTGGCCTTTGGGAATGAATTTCATTAATGAGTCCACATGGGTAGTGTCATCTAGAGGGGGGGATGGAACCGCCTATTTGCTAGTATAAATAGGACTATAGGAGGAGGAAACACATTTGTAAGGGTTGGTTGATTACTAAAAAAAATTAGAGAGAACTATTATGTAAACACAAACAGCTCGGTTTCCACACTGACCGATCACAAAACAGGTCGGCCGATCACATTTCAGTAATAAAACACTCATCCATTTTGTGCATGTGGACGTAGGTTGGATTCAATCCACCGAACCACATTAATATTTTGCGTTGATCTGAGTGTTTATTTCATTTTGTCAAAGTTTGTTTTTGGTTTCTCATAACCAAACAAATTCACTGTAGAATAAAGATTATCCCGGGAGTAATATTCTCTTATTGGCCGTCAACAATAATAATAATAATAATCAAATAAAACTAAGCAGTAGCCCCACTTTCAAAGCGGCCACTGCCCATTCAAGATTTTATAATTGAGTAAATGCTTCTTGCACCCGGATAAGGCCGAACTGGTACACTTAACAAAGACTGCCGATCACAACTTTGAGACTATAAATGGTTACCAAATCTCATGCTAAATTTTTAATCAAAAGTGATTTTTTATCTCAAATTTTGAATCAAACAATATCAAATTTCAAATCCCAAAGCCTCAGAGTCGGAATTTTCTTACCCACCCTAATTTCCTAGGCAATTTATGAAGTCAAGCAGGTATCAATTACTTGCAAAAAAAAGTCGTAGGAGATGCCAAAATTCTACGGTCTATATTACCATATATGCACTGCGGCCAAGGTTAAATTGTGACTTAATTGAGTCAACAAATCATGAAGTGCCGACATTTTTGAAAAGTGCTGATTTATGAGTGGCTTCTCTTCACTTCATTCTATGGAGAAAGTCTATGTGCGATTAAAAGTGTTGATTATGGGTGGCTTCTCTTCGTTTCATTCGAGGAAGAAAGACTTTATGTGTATATAAAATTTGATATTATTGATTAATATATTATATGTATTTATTAAGTGAACCATATAAATTTAACTCAATTCCAAGAGTGGAGGTGGAGTCGTGGAGAACGAGGTGGTATATCATGTGCCGGATGGGGCCCGCCTGCTGTGAGAGAGAAGACATATACACCCGGCACATAATATAATTTTCGGTGGAGAACAGACTACGCACATCATTTCTGTTCCACCAACCTTTCTAAATTCCAATCTACTAACTAGTGAACCAAAGATACATTAACAATATTTATTCTGATGGAGATTCTCAGAACTGAGTCATCCCTCATGCACATTTTTAAAACAACTATTGAATGTTGTTTTATTATAAAACGAAACATAAGTGGCGTAATTAGAAGTATAAATATTAATTTAGTGAAGATAAAATTTGATTTTTATTATAAATAATAAATATTCTTCATTTAAGTGAGGGTAAAGTAAAATTATCTCAATAATATTAAATTGAACGGAAGATTCTTCCGCTAACCTTTGAGTGACTCCGGCAGTGCACAGCATCATTTTTGGAATTTGGTCAAAGATCTCACATGACAATGCCATTAATATTTTCACATGTTTAGATCAAAAGCCTAACATGTTAGATCAAAATTTATCATACATTCATGTTGTAATCTTTTTTTATATTACATTATGAGATTAGGAGATGATTCATTTACTAATATTTGGACCCTCATTTTATTAACCGATTTTTAAAATGAATTCTACAATTCCTGCGCCCAAAAACATACCGTAAATGCACCCTCCTTACACTACACTTGGGCTGAAACATAGGGCAAACCCCCAATTGAAACTGCAAACACACCTTTAAAAAATAAAATCCCTACTGGATCGAATGTATATACATATTTCCAAACGTCTAAAGGTTCATTCCACTAGAATATGGATTCCATATATCGGTTGTAATGCCTCCTGTTGAATTCCAACAAGCTCCCGTAGGTGCGATCAGCAATACCAACAAATAGAGCTTCTGTGTCTGGGCTAAAGGATATTCCCGCAATCTCCCCGAATAGATCAATCTCCTGGCACTTGACATACCCGGACTCTGTATCAAAGACGTGAACAAAGTCCGCTGGCTCAGCCATTGCCAGAAACCGACCATCTGAGCTGAACTTGAGAGCTCTAATAGCCCCCATATTTCCCTTCAACACAGCCAGGGACTGGGATAGGTTCCTTATGTCCCACAGCCTGCAAGTAGTGTCTTGGTTCCCGGTCGCTAGAATTCTTCCATCTGGGTGCCAACCTGAAGCAAACGAATAGTCCAGGTGTCCTTTAAGGTTCCCGGTGACTTTACCAGACTGAGCATCAGCTATCAAGCACTCTGTGCTGTCCCCAAGGACTGCAAGCAATTTCCCATCCGGACTAACAGAGGTATTCTGGAAAACACACATACAAAGATTATAATGGTTGGTATACGCAAGTGACTAACAATCAAGATCCAACTTTTATAAAATGTTTATCAAGCAGAATACTCACATTCACAGACCACTCATACGAGAAGCGATTAAGGCAACTGAAATTTTCAGCATCAAATATTCTAACTTGAGCATCATTGTTTGCTGTTATGACCCTCTTCGAGCCACTACAGAGAGAAAGTACGATTACACTTCTTGCCACAGACAGAGAATGGAACAACAGAATTTTTTAATTATAGCTGAATTCCTTACATAGGGCTATGGAACACATCCACTGTATTGGTGATGGCATTATCATCTGTCGTTAGTTTGGTGCAGAATGCAACCCCAGGTTGATTTAAATTCTGGACAAGTAACAAAACATATAAGAAGATGTGAGTAGAACAGGACACAAATTTCATACTTCATATTGAATTTGGCAAATCCAATATCTCGCAATTTCTTACTTTGCAAATGAGCTCCCCGTTAAAACCACCAGCCACCATCAAGTTATCCTTAACCACCATGGTGCTTATCTGCACTCTGTTAAGAGATTGAGCCAACAATCCAGGGCATTTCTGCAAAGTGAAAAACAATTCAGACCATGATTGAACTTTTAAATGAGCAGGCAGCACTATTTGGTCACAACTTTGTCAAGCAGCTCCATACCAGGGTGGGAACAAGTGGATTTGCCACGTTGAGCACTTCTTTGCCTCTATGGAGCAATGAAGACCAATGAATTACAGAATAATTCTGCATTAGGTACACATCATGCTTTGAGGTTGCCCATACCAAATTCCTCAACTGCACAGAGAAAGGCAAACAGCGGTCAACAAAGCTTCAAATACAAGCATTAATTTGCACCAGAAAGCACCTCATCCAAAAAATAGTCCTATTGACGAATATTTTAGAGCCATCTAAGATATGGATGTACTAGTACAAATCTTCAAGACAAGGATCAAAATTTACGGATTTCATTAGGTGATCTAAAGGTTAATTACAGAGTCAGACTGACAATCAATCAGAAATCCAAACATGGCAGGGTTCCAGCCATCAGGAATTAGAGACAGAATCCAGTTGCAAAGTAAATTCAGAGTCAGAAATAAGTGTAACAAACAGGAAGAAGATGCAACTTAATGGATGAATCACTATCTTTTGGTGTAATTACTGGCTAGATATCTTTTTAATCACAGACTCGAGTTCGTTTCAAGGTTGTGGTTCAAAGACATATAAAATGCATCTTCAAAGATAAAATCAGCAATGCATAGATCAGGAAAAGAAAATGAGATTAACAGACTGACGATGAAAAATTATGCAAATGCAGTCGGAAAAATCCCACTCACGATGAAAAAATATGCAAATGTAGTCGTAAATATCCCACTCACGGCCATGAGCAGGATGCATCCATACTTCTAAATACTCAAATATTTTCCTATCATACCATATAAACAATGTTTCCTTATGGCGCCAGCTGCTCAGATATAACTCCCACCCTGCTTTATAGGCTGAAATAAGAGAAAATTGCAATCCTAATGCCACATCGGGTTAAATTCATATAATTGTATTCAACAGTCAACTGGAATCAATACAATCAGAGCTGTAACTATCATAATGCAGAGATAACATCACAACATACTGAGATGAAATTGACCATTTTATATTTCATAAGAAAACAGTAGATTGCCAATAAGATCAATAAGAACCAACGGAGCACTCATAACAGACTGAGAGGAAAAGGTCCAAAAAATGAAGAGGTATGGAGCACACTAGAAAACACAGTCTGGAGTTCACAAATATCCATGACCACCCACCATTATTATTTTTTAAACCTATCTTGGGATTCGAAAAGTTCACTAACAATTAATCTAGAGTGGATAACCACAACTACAGGCTTTCATTTAAAGACCATCCAATTAACAAAGAACTCCCAAGCTTAACCTCCAAAAGAAAACAAATCACTGAGTATGAAACAATGACCTGATAATAGGAGCCTGATACTGAGACGTTGTATGTAGTTTACAATACATGTTTCTGTGAGCACACAATGCATGCATGAGTGCCTGTTTAAGTTGAGCATCTATGCTTGTGCTCATCCGGATAGTCACAATTTTACAGCATCTATTCTTAAGAAAGCTACTATCATCTAATTTTACAGCATCTAGAAAAGATGTCAACACTAACACACTGATTTGTGATCTGGAAGATGCCAAGTCATACAACCATGAGGCATCGATACCTTTAACAAGGCATTTAATCCTCTTGTCTGTTCAAAATAGTACCTTTGGCATCTAATTTTATTACAAAATTAGCAACTGTTAATGTAAGCATCCTTCATAATTCTGCACCAAAAGGATTTAGTGAATAAAAACCCCAACATGATTCGTCAAGTGGGTGCATCTTTAGCATATTTCCAAGAAAACAAGGTTTCCAAAAACAGTGGAAAAATCTTTCAAAATGAGTAGTTAATAAAAGTCGTTTTTGACAATCCTGCAAACTGATTTCACCAGGTATTAATGAATCCCACTAGGAGACTGTAGTTACGAGGAAAGAAATAGGTGTTCTGTTTGTGATATACAAAAGAACTGAACCTTAAAATCTCGAGGGGCAAAATAGAAGATTTTCGCAAACCAATTTGATGGATTTTTCTATCTTGATCTCAAATAGCAAAATTACTATTGAAAAATTATTCCATGGTTTGAAGAAAACAAGGTTACAACAAATTGTGAGTGCTTAAAATCAAATCTTGAAAACATGGAGGTTTTGGGTTTCCAACCACACCAAAAATTCTGGGAAAAAAACAGTTAAGGAAGATTGTACCAGTTCTTAAATCTGCAAAAGGGACTGACGATGACCACAGGGGACCATAATTTAATCTGAAGCAGTGCTCAAAATGAAATTTGCTGTGGGTAAGTCAATTATACCTCTGATTAAAAGCAAATTTATTTAAACCTAAACATTCAACCGAGCTCCATACCTTTCTATGAATGGTTGGTCCAGAAAGTAATAATCATATATAATAATTTCATTAAAGAACAATAAAATATTCACATGACCTGCAAAACTTAAAGAGCTAATATGATATGCATATAACACTTCAGAGCATAATAAACTATGAAAGATGACCAATTATGAAACCAGAAAACAAAGCTTAGAGTGAATATATATATAAAAGAAATTCTTACACAACTGTTTCCCTAGTTTAAACGAAAAGCAACACGTAAATCTTAATTGTTACATTAGGATAATCAGAGGTTCATGGGTGTATGAATTTTCAATTTTTTTTAACCACAGATCTTGGCTCAGACAGTATGATGCTAAAAACAATATATATGAAGAGGATTAAAAGCTAGACTTCAAATTACATGCTTGTATCCTAAATTTAGTAAATAACTACTATGATGAAATAAAAGCTAAACAATCCTAAAGTTGAGAGAGATGGTTCAAGTCTCTACCTGAAAATGCACAATTGTTGATTTGACAAGCCTTGTGTTAAACTGAAAGTCGTAGAAGTTCTTTCCCTTCTTTACTTCCAAGCACTCCTGTCAACACGGCAAGTTTAGCAACAATTCTGGAAGACATTTGTCTGGATCCCAGACAAAGTTAACTGAATAGTTTTTTTTCTCCCAATAATCAGGCACCCAAAATGGATGCAATATAGAGAATTCATACAAAAGAAATATATATATATATATATGAAAGGACGCTGATCGGCATTCCGGATTGTAAGGACCAGACCGGTAGACCGCCCTATATATATAATATTTCAAAACTAGAAAGCTGAAAATTTTGAATTTTGTATTTCAAGATCCAAGCATATAAAGAATCTAAAAAAATAAATCATGTTCAAATGGCACATCAATGAAATTTAAATCAAAGTTGGGGTCTTGCCTAACCCCCACCTTTTGGTGGTTTTTAATAAAAAAACAAAAAACAAAATCAGCTGCTACAATTAATCTTAAAAAAAAAAAAAAAAAAAGCATATAAAGAATCTAAAAAAATAAATCATGTTCAAATGGCACATCAATGAAATTTAAATCAAAGTTGGGGTCTTGCCTAACCCCCACCTTTTGGTGGTTTTTAATAAAAAAACAAAAAACAAAATCAGCTGCTACAATTAATCTTAAAAAAAAAAAAAAAAAAACTAGTTGAGAATCTCTTATTGAATAATAGAAACTCTAAAATCAAAATAAGGCTACTTTGAACATATTATCATAAGCAAATCTAAGACAAACGACACATAAAGATTCAACAGGTTAAAAGTAAAAAACAAGTGAGAGTAATTCATCAAGAGATATAGAAGCTAAACCTTCTGAATCTCTTCACGCGAACGAGAAAGGTTCTCGTAATTCTTGTACTGCTTCAATCGAGTCTCACGGTACTTATCTCTGGTAAAATTAAGCCTCTCCCAAGGGATTCCCTGTATATCCTTTCCATTTCTCGCTTCTAAAGCAGAGGTATCATTCTTCGGTTTGCTCTGTACACGTCACAACCATAACATTAACATCATTCACAAAACGATTCAATAACAAAAAATTGCAAACCAAATCTCATAAAGTTAAGAGTATAAACTTACCACTTCAAAATCAGCTTCAAAGTCTGAGTCGACTCCGTCAAAATGATTAGTTCCGGGAGACTCAACTTCACCGAAAGGATCATCGTCAAAATCAGCAGCGTCGTAGTAATCGTCAACGACGTACTCAAGCTCATTGTTGTTAAAGTGAAATTGTGCCATTATCCTGCAATTATAATTAAAAAAACAAAAATGAACAAACTTTAATTCAACCGAAACGCATAGTGCTGAAGTGAAGAGTGATGAAGTAATAATACCTCCGAATCGTGGCGAACGGTTATATGATCACAAGGAAAGGCGAACGGAGAGAGGAGTATAACGTACGGTTTTCTAGTCAATTTTCCCGGGAAAACAAAAAAGAAAAAGGAAAAGGAAAATGTTTTTGGATGTGAAAGGCGAAAGGTAATAAGAAGAATCTAGACACGAAACAGTAGCAAATTTTGCTGAAACGGAGGAGCTCGACGTTCTACTTATAATGTTGGAGCCTTGGAGAGCACTGGCTTGGTAGTTTGCTGCGGGTCCCATGGATGGAGGGAGGCGGTTTGGACCGTTTGGTCCCATGTAACGGAAACGCACCCCCCGTTATATTCAAAATGAAATGTGGAATCCGTGTGCCCATGGGGTCCACTTCCAACTGCCTCAAAGTTACCGGTAACTACTTGTTGTGTAGGAGATATACTCAAATGTATCCAATTTATTGATGCATCGAATACGTTAATCAATAATTTTCTTTTTGTTATAAATTAGATGGTCCCATACACTTGTCTTTGATGTTTTAGATTATCCCACGTTGATTAGGGATAATAATATTAACATAAACCTATCTCTATAAATAAAGAGTAAATCTTGTATAATTGATTTCATTCTAAAATCAATAAGAAAAAAAGCTTGCAGCTTTACAAGGTATTATTTTCTTCATTTTATCTCTTATTTTATAACACGTTATCAGCACGAGTAGTTCTTATTTTTTTTTTTTTTTTTAAAGCGAACCTGAAGTTTCGCAAACAACTGTTGCATCAATAAAAACAAAAGGCCGAACCTGAAGTTTAGCAAGCAATTCTCTTTTTTTTTTCCTTTATGATCATTACTGAAAAAAAAAAAAGGTTGAATCATCGATTGTCATTGAATTTTATTGCTGCTGTTGAATTTTTCATCTCCTGTTTTTCGTCTTCATTCTAAATGAATTGCTTGATGAATATAATTAACGTCATGGTTTGTGTATTTGCTTAAATTCAATGGCATCTTGGCATCATTGGCCTGAAGCCAAAAAGGTTAAAAAAAAAAAAAAAGGCTTTCAAATTTGATGATGATCAAGTGACGTAAATTGCATTTGATGACAATGATCCAATGGCATACATGTAATAAGGCATGATCTGAGATTTTGATTTTTTTTTATTAGTTTTCTTTTATTGCAATTTGAAGTTTACCGTGTAAATAAATCAGAATATGAAGTTCTGAATTTTCAATCATAATATTAGAATATGTAGTTCTGATTCAGAATCTGAAGTTCTGAATCTCAATATTATAATTAGAACCCGTAGTTCTAATTCACAGCGTGAAATTATGAATCTCGGTACTTAAATTAAAAAAAAATCATAAATCTCAAATGAAGTATGGTGATGATGATCAAAATAAGGCCTGAAGCCTTTGTTTGCTACAGGCGGATGATTGTAAAATGTATGATCAAACCAGCCATGATGATGGCATGGACCGTCATGATGATGATATAATATCTCCAAAATTTGGATGTTGATAAGCCTTTGTTTGTTGCTCATAAAACCTTTATCAAATTGACAAATAATAAGGCCTGAAGCCTTTGCTTGCTGCTTGTGAATTTGATGGATTTGGCGTGAATTTAATGACGTTTATTGGAGTGGGCATGCCTTTAAACGTGGCCATTGTACTTCGGCTCCAAATCTTTTCTTTAATTTGTTTTCGTATGATGATCAGCTTATCAATTGATTTGGTTGTAAGATTGTTAATTGATATTGTTTTATGATTATATCAATATTAATTATTTAAAATTCATATTATAACTTGAAGTTTTGTAATACGATCAAAACCTGAAGTTTTGAATTGTAATCTTAAAATTAGAATCCGTAGTTCTAATTCAGAACCTGAAGTTCTGAATCTCAATATTAAAATTAGAACCCGTAGTTTTAATTCACAACCTGAAGTTATGAATCTCAATATTAAAATTAGAACATGTAGTTCTAATTCAGAACCTGAAGTTCTAAATTTTAATCTTAAAATTATAACTCGTAGTTATAATTCACTATGTTATTCTTTTATTTATTATTAGTTTAAGAAATTAATTATTTTTATGAGTATGCTATGTGGTTGCCATTAATTTGGATCCTTCACATCAGAAAATAGAAATTGTATTTTTGTTTTCATTTTACAATTTATGTTAATTTCTTTCATAATTGTGATCAACTATTAGAGGTAAATTAGAGCCCAAAGTTCTATATTAATTAATTAATTATTATATTAGAACCTGTAGTTCTAGATATATAAAATAATTATAAAACTCGAAGTTCTATAATTACACTACAATTAATGAACTTGAAGTTCTAACTTTAATTAATTAGATTTTAGATTAAAACCTGCAGTTTTAAATCTACCATGGAATCTGAAGTTCAGAATTTCTAATAGCATATTTATGAACTTGAAGTTCTAAATATTAATATTATCAATCGGAAATTAAAGTTGTGAAATATAATTACTTTTTAGGACCTGATATTCAAAATAACAATGTAATATTGGAACTTAAAGTTATAGATCAACAAATTAATTTTCAAGAGAACCTGAAGTTCTAAGTATATGTGTGTAATTTTGGTTCATATATATTTATGTGATGTTTTTAATTTTTGTATATTTTTATTGTATATTTATTATTTTGAATTATATTTATGTGACATGAACTTTACTTACAAGGATATGGACCCTTCAAGAAATTGTTTGTTCCGAAAAATAAATGTGGGGAT